>OW284514.1:1200000-1800000 GCA_935413205.1 Polydrusus cervinus | reverse complement strand
CGTTATTTTTACAAATTAATAGGGCAAGGGCTTGTCGACATATTAAGCACCGGTTCCCGCAGATCACCGAAGTGAAGCGGTGTCGAGCGCGGTTAGTACTTGGGCGGGTGACCGCTTGGGAACACGGCGTGCTCTTGCCTCAGGGAAGAGTGTAAAATGAATCGACACCTAGCCATCCTATTCACGCCGGACAGGCCGGATGAGATCGGATATCTCGTAGGATGAAGGTGCCGTTTCACACTCCCCAGTCGGTGATCACATTTGTGGTCGATGACCGATTCAAGATGGCCTACGTAGTCGGCGAACCGTAAAAAAAAAACAAAAAAAAAAATGAGTATTTCTGTATGATTTCTGTATGAAATGAAAGTTAAATCTTTATTGGTCATAAGTCATCAGATAAATAAAGGGGTACATGAATCGCTAGATGTTCATTGTTCATTATAAGAAATTATTTTAAATATAAGGCCTATATTTTGCAAACGTTTTCGCTTATTTGAGGGATAAATTTAACTTCAAGGTAAAAAAAAAATTGGGTTTAAAGAAATAATGTGTCAAGTTTATAAGCCGTAATTGTTATTTTAAAGGCATAATTATAAGAACATTAGATAATTATAGATGACGTGTCCCTATTTCAAATTTTACCTCTAATATAAGTAATATTCCATATTAAATAAATATATTTATTAATACTGAACGACTTCTTTTTAGTGTTAAGAATGATGTGGAAAATCTTATTCATACCGAAGGAAGATGTTTACACCAAAGGTAACAAAAAATTAAGCTGTTTATGGGGCCAGATAGAAATGTCTACCAATTTTTAGGCGATATCGCTTTTTAAATTTTGCATACCCCCTTCAAAAAGTTCCTTGAACGCCGCTGAAGCTTTTTCTTTTAGTTACTCAAGAGTTTAGTTATTACCTGTTTATAAGTTATTAAATTATCTAGCCTTGGACGTCCTTAAAAAATTACATATACAAAATAGGACGGTGCAGCGAATAATTAGATTTAAGCATAAAATAAAGCGGTCAATAAAAACCCTTAATAATAAAATATTAAAAAGTGACTCAATGGGAAAGTTACTTAATATGAAACAAATACGAGAGAGCAAATGAAAAATTAAACAATTAGAAAGCTTATATAGTAAACTTTAATGGGCGTAAAGGACATATTCCTAAACAAAAACAGGAGTTTCAAAGCTTTCAGTGTCCTCGTTTTATGACATAATGCCTCAAAGGCAGTTCGAAGATTAATTCCGTGAATTATATCACCCTTAGTATATCATCACCTTAAAGTATAATATTGCATATTTCATATTTCGCTGAATAAGCATAAGATACCAACAGACAGTTAAGACGCTCATGAGAATCTTCAGTCGGGTTTTGTATTGTCACGCTATAACATATTTTTCATATTTTTGTAAACTTAGATTTTTAGTTGAAAATAAATTTTTTAAAAAGAAACTTCCCTTGTCTAAGGATTTAATTGGCGCAGTCGTGCAGATTTTCGGAATCGATCGTATCGAACGGGCGATTTTCGTATCAACGATTAACCGAAATCGAACCTAAAGTTAGTGACTTTGTTGTGCGGAGGTGTTTTGTGGAGTAACGTCATTTCCCATTAAGGATTAGCCGTTCATCTATCGCAGACCATTAGACCCATCCAGGCAAGGCACTATCGAAAATTGGAACACACATTGTCCAATTTTGCAAGAATCCAAGTTTTGGGAGGACCAAATCGCCGACCATTACGAAGTTCTTATAGTATGAAGGCCAGTTTCATTACTATTTTAATGTAAGTGCAATTTAATGTCTATTGAAATTGAAGATTTAGCCGACTTTCTAAAAAATTTGAATATTGACAGTACACCTTCAACCGGCTCTCAAATTTTAACAGAAAGTCAAGCTCCTTTATCTATTGATTCTGTTAGTACATCAATAAAAAATATTGAAAATCAAATTTCAGAATACTTACTTAACAAACAAATTTCAGATCAGTTAACAGAAAATACTGATATGTCTCGTTTTAATCCCGAATATTTAAAATGCATTCCGGAGTTCAGCGGGAACCCGAATGATCTTAATAGATATATATCTGTGTATGAAGCTTTGATAAACGAATTTTACGATATAAATAATCCAACATCTTTTCAAAATGTCTATTTACTTAACTCTTTGATTTCAAAATTATCAGGAAATGCCAAAGTAGTTGTTAATATTCAAAATGTAAGTTCATGGCAAGATGTGCGTAACACACTTACGCGTAATTTTGCAGATCAAAGAGATGAGTCGTGCTTAAACAGAGATTTGGTTATGTTGCGACAAAATGCATTAGAAAAAGCGCAGCAATTTTATGATAGAGTTTTAAATATTTTAAATCTTTTATGTGCATACGTCGATTTACATGAAACGACTAAAGAAAATAAAACTTTAAAACGTGCATTATATCAAGACTTAGCATTAAAAACATTTTTGTCAGGCCTACGCGAACCTTTAGGCACAACTATAAGATGCATGAAACCAAAAGATCTTAGTGAGGCTTTGCAAATCGTCCTCCAAGAAGACAATGTACACTATTTTCAAAATTCCAGTAATAAAAATTTTACTAGGCCCGGACCTAGCCTAACAAGACCTGATCAAACACAAAAAATAGTGCACAGCACACCAATTCATTTTAATGCAAATACGCCGAATAATTTCTTTAGAAATCAAATGCCGAATAGATTTCCATCACAACCTATACCTATTCAAACCCGGTTCAACTATCAACCGCAAAGGTATTTTACAAATTCGCAAGTTTTTAAACAACGGCCGCAACAAAATCAAAACCAAAATGTATTTAAGCCTAACCCACAGAGAACATTTCCCAAACCTACACCTATGACCGTATCTACACGAAATACAAATTTCGGACAAAACCGTCCATTTAATAATAATAATAATTCATTTCGACCCCCTCAGCAAAACCAATGGATTGCTGAAGAATTATTTTACACCCAGACAAACGAAATGCAACCTGGTCATCAATACTATGACCTAGGACAACCCAGTCAGTATTATGCGGATCATGACTTACACGTACAGTACTACTATGACAACAGTAACGACACATCTAATGAATATTTTGTTGAAGAACCGAACGATCAGTCAACTAATACTAACAACGACGAATATAATGAGGGTAACCAAAATGAAAATTTTCAAATAACCCCTACGAAAGACAACCAACACCCCCGGTAATTTCTCTTAATAACACGAATTCGAGCGAGCTATCATATATAATTTTTCCTGAATACAATATTAAAATTTTAATCGACTCTGGGTCAACAAAATCGTTCATTGTCCCCCAAATTGCATTTAAGTATTTTCCAAATTTAATTCAAGAAGATCCATTTATTGTTTCAACCGTCTTTCAAAAATCAGCGCATAAATACAGTGCTTCTATTAAAGCCTCAAAAATTTTCAACCTACCACATGCAACTAATCTTAAATTCTTTTTATTTAAATTTCATAATATTTTTCATGGACTTTTAGGGCTTGATAATTTAAAAATTTTACAAGCAAATTTAGATTTTGATAAGGGCTTTTTAGTGACACCTTTTGCCACTATAAAATTAAGTTATCATACAACTAAAAGTAGTCTTAATTTAATAACAATTACACCTCGCTCTGAACAAGTTATAAAAATGAAAACTTCAATAAAAGACGGCGAAATTATTATACCCCATCAAAAAATTCATAATTGTGAAATACCCGAATAATTAACAATCGCGAAAAATGGCGAAGCCATAACGACTATTTTAAATAATACAATCAATCCAATAACTTTAGATTTCTCAGAACCAATATCAGTAGAAAAATTTGACGAAAAGTTAATTCAAGAAATAAATTTGAACAATTTTGACGAAACACATAAACAAAAATTAGATTTTTCCAAATTTCGTACAGACCATTTAAATTACGAGGAAAAACGCGAAATACTAAAATTATTAAATGAATACGCCGACATTTTCTACGATGAAAATAAACCCCTGACCTTTACCAACAAAGTAAAACATCAAATTCGTACTACTGACGAAGTCCCTATTTATACTAAATCGTACCGATACCCGTACGTTCATAAACGTGAGGTTGAGTCTCAAATAAATAAAATGCTAGAACAAAAAATAATTAGACCAAGTCATTCACCTATTGGGTAGTACCAAAAAAGGCAGATGCCTCGGGTAAACAGAAATGGCGAGTCGTAGTTGACTATAGGAAGTTAAATGAAAAATCTTTAGACGACCGATATAATCTTCCTAATATAACTGATATACTAGACAAGCCTGGTAAATGCCAATATTTTACCACGTTAGATTTGGCGAGTGGTTTTTACCAAATTGAAATGGAAGAAAAAGACATCGAAAAAACTGCCTTCAGCACTGAGTTTGGTCACTACGAGTATCTGCGCATGCCTATGGGACTGAAAGGAGCGCCTGCGTCGTTCCAGCGTGTTATGGATAACATTTTACGAGGGCTACAAAACGAAAAATGTGCGGTATACCTAGACGACATAATTATTTACTCAACTTCGTTACAAGAACATATCGAACGGTTAAAATTAGTTTTTCAACGCCTCAAATTTCAAAATCCAACTTGATAAATCGGAATTCTTAAGAAAGGAAGTAGCGTACTTAGGCCATATAGTCACCCCTGACGGAGTTAAACCGAACCCTGATAAGATCAAGGCGATAAAAAATTATCCAATACCATCTACTACTAAACAAATAAAAGGCTTTCTCGGTTTGTTAGGTTACTATAGACGTTTCATAAATAACTTTGCCAAAATTACAAAGCCACTTACAAAATGTGTAAAAAAGGGCGCGAAAATAGAACAAAATCAGGAATTTGTTACTTGCTTTGAAACATGTAAAAATCTACTTATAAATGAACCGATTCTTCAGTACCCTGATTTTACTAAAACATTTAATTTGACGTGTGACGCGAGCAACGTCGCGATAGGATGCGTATTATCTCAAGGACCTATTGGACAGGATCGACCAATAGCGTATGCCTCAAGAACGTTAAACAAGTCAGAACAAAACTACTCGACCATCGAAAAAGAACTCCTGGCGATAGTTTGGGCAACCAAATATTTTAGGCCATACTTATTTGGACGCAAATTTAATATAATAACTGATCATAAACCTCTCCAATGGCTTTTTTCGTTAAAAGACCCAAATTCAAAAATGTTGCGCTGGCGAATAAAATTAGAAGAATACGACTATAACATAATTTATAAGAAAGGCTCTCTTAATTGTAATGCAGACGCACTCTCGCGCATAAGAGATAAGGTAGAAATAAAAATACGCGAGATACTGCCACAACCTTTTCAAACAAAACGTGGTCTTATAAACGGCTTAGGTTCAATTTTTAAATCAATTTCAGGAAATTTAGATTACGCGGACGGAGAAAGATATGATAAAATAATTCAAGAATTGCAAAATAACCAAATTAATTTAGCCGATAATATTAAAAGGCAAAATACTCTATCAGTTGCTCTAATCGATAAATTTAATAATACCATACGACAAATTAGACATAATGAAAAATTATTGGAATCGCGCTTACATCAAATTTCTATATTTATAGAGAATCAAACGTACCGTGAGAACGCAATGTTTATCAAGGACCTCATGAATCAGATTATCAACATGTATGAAATTCTAAACTCTATACTTCAAGACATAGAAAACTCTATTTCCTTCTCACAGTTGCAAATTATGCATCCAAGCATAATAAAAACTGCTGATTTATTAAGCGAACTAAAAACGCTTGAACAGTATATAAATAAAGAGCAATTTCCACTCGAATTAACTTTAGAAAATGTACTTTTATTTTCAAAATTTATAAAAGTTAATAGTTTTATTTTAAACAATAAAATACATTACATATTACATGTTCCAATCACGTACCCTGAAAATTTTAATTATTTTCATTTATTTTCTATCCCTATATTTTTTGAGAGTCAGTTTAAGGCGATAATCCCGCGCGATAAATTCTTAGTAAAAAACAAATTGCACTACGCATTTACCAGCAACCCATGCCATGAAATATTCCCACAACAATTCATTTGCCTAAGAATGGACATCAAGGACATTAGAGAAGACAGCCCTTGTGAAATCAAGCTAATTGACGTTAAAAACACCTTCGCCTGCGAAAAAACACTAATTAAGGTATCGAAATCAACCATCAAGCGATTAAGCGATTCTAGCCAATGGATAGCGCTGCTACCCAAACAAGATACTCTCCAACTAAAATGCAACAACCAAGAAGAAGTACAGAAACCAATGGCCGGCACATATCTAATTGACCTGCCTATTGGATGCCGAATATCCACTCAAAAAGAAATAATATTTAATAAAAAACAATCTACCAAATTAAACCAGCCCATATTATTTCCTGACCTGGACACAAATTTGGCTCCACAATTTACCAGTAATATGACACTCCGGTTAGAAGAAATCGAACTGGACGACCTGAAATCAATTCGAAGTAACATTATTGAAAACCAGCCGAAACTATTATACAATACTATCTCCAATACACCAAGTTTTTGGACTTTGGCAATATATGCACTTTTAATCCTGGGAACCATATTCTACGCCTATAAGAAGATATACCCCAAAGTAATTATTCTTAGAAGAAAAGCCCAGAAGAAAGAAAAAGAAGCTATCGACTTTGCCGATGTCCAACTTCCTCGCTAACCCTTAAAGTTGGATTTTAGGGGGGAGGAATTATATCACCCTTAGTATATCATCACCTTAAAGTATAATATTGCATATTTCATATTTCGCTGAATAAGCATAAGATACCAACAGACAGTTAAGACGCTCATGAGAATCTTCAGTCGGGTTTTGTATTGTCACGCTATAACATATTTTTCATATTTTTGTAAACTTAGATTTTTAGTTGAAAATAAATTTTTTAAAAAGAAACTTCCCTTGTCTAAGGATTTAATTCGTGTATCCTAAAAACAAACCCAAAACTTGATGAATAATGTACAGGGTGATCTCACAGTTGAGTCAATTATTTGAACAGGTTGTAGAACTCGTAAAAATAAGTAATTGTACCAAAAATTATTTATATAAAAGTTGCAAAGTAAAAAGTTAACAATTAAAAAAATGTAAAAGTTAAAAACTGTTAGACCTGATTTTTTTATATTCTCGACCACTGCATTTAATTGTTATTGCAACTCATAATAAATCCATGCCTACCTGTTAAATGCATCCGTACAAAAATTGTTCAAAATTGTCACCTTAAGTAAGTTTACAAACATCCGCGGAGCCGGATGATTTCTTAAAGGAAACCTTTCCGCTTACAAAAGACATGCTGCGGCTACATTTTGTTGGCACTCCCAGTAAAATAATATAATGTTCACTAGTTCATTGTTTTCATAAACGTGTGCCATTTTTATCGCACAAATTGCCCAAAAATCAAAAATATCACGCACTGTAGCGAATTATTTACCACTGGTCAAACCGAAATTCGCACTGAAAACCGTACAATGAATGAATGAATGAATGAATAAGGATGAGTAACTTGTATCCTACAAAAAAATGAGCCATACCAGTAAACAAAACATTGATAACGCAGTGGTCGAGAATATCAAAAAATCAGGTCCCAATTTTACATTTTTTCAATTGTTAATAACTTTTTTACTTTGCAACTTTTATATAAATGATTTTTGGTACAATTACCTATTTTTACGAGTTCTACAACCTGTTCAAATAAATTACTCAACTTTAGGAACACCCTGTATATGAACCCTAAACCTATAAGAGAAATTAATCTTTACATTCAAATATTTTTTTAACCTTACACAAAAGATAAATGTAATATTACTTGATGTAACTTGACAGTGTGGTGTGGTGTTTCTTCCGCTTCAAATGATATAGAAATTGCTAATTTGTTTCAGGAATATTTTGGTAGTGTGTATGAGAAATCGAATGTTCCATGTTTGGTTAATGTAGCCGAACCACTGGACTCTTTCACAGTGAACTATATTCCGCATTCGATTATCGAAAAAACTTTAAAGGGTCTCGACCCTAAGAAGGGACCTGGCCCTGACGGGATTTCATCGATATTTTTGAAGTCTTGTCCTAGCCTAAGTAAACCATTATACAAGTTATTTAATAAGTGTTTGTCTCTGGGAATTTTTCCAAAAAAATGGAAGGTTGCACAGATCGTCCCAATTCATAAAACCGGAAATAAAAATAATGTTGAAAATTATCGGCCGATCTCTCTACTGTGTCACTTTGGAAAAGTTTTCGAGTCTGTTATTTTGGAGCTCCTGTTTTTTCGAATTAAAAGAAAAATCGACATTAATCAGCATGGTTTTTACAGGGGTTGATCCATTCTGACCAACATCGTTCCCTTTATTCAGAGAACCTACGACGCAATGGAGAATGGTCGTGATGTCTGCGCTGCTTACACCGACTTTTCCAAAGCCTTCGACAAGGTCGATCACCCCACTTTGGCTGTGAAACTTGGAAACTTCGGTGTGCAGGGCGGGCTTCTCGATCTCTTGAAAAATTATTTGCAAAATAGAACTCAGTATGTAGCTATTAATGGAGCAAGGTCGGTCTGCTTGGATGTGACCTCTGGAGTTCCACAGGGTTCACACTTGGGTCCCCTGCTTTTTGTATTATTTTTGTATGACATAGAGACTTGTTTTCTGGACTCGAACAGTGTGTATTCCTTATATGCTGACGGCCTTAAGATTTCAACTATCATTAATTCGCCTTTGGATTTAGTGAAAGTGCAGGGGGACATTAACAGATTTTTTGAATACTGCACACTGAATCGTCTGCATCTAAATGTTGATAAGTGTCACTACATTGTTTTTTCCAAGTTGGACCTCTCAAGAAATCCAAATATAGATTTGAGCTTAAATAATACACAATTAAAACGTGTTAATGTGGTTAAAGATTTGGGTGTTACCTTGGACTCCAGACTGTTGTTCGAGTCTCACATAGAGGCTATTATTCGGAAAGCGTTGCGCCTTTTAGGATTTATCCTAAGAACTACTGAAGGCTTTAAGAGCCCTGCATGTTAATTACTTTATATTGCAGCATGGTAAGAAGTACTCTGGAGTACTCGTCAACAGTCTGGAATCCAATGTATTACAAATATATTGATCGAATTGAAAGTGTCCAAAAAAAGTTCATCAATGCTCTTAATTTTCGTTACAATAGACAACGGCACTTTTACTCGTATAACGAGAATTTGTTATTTTATAGATTGCAATCGCTGAGGTCCAGAAGGCAGTGTTTTGATATTTTCTTTGTTTATAAGGTAGTAAATAACCTCATCGACTCTGAATTTTGCGTAAACTATGTACTTTTTAATGCTAACCCATACACACTTCGGAACAGGCTAACTTTTAGTGTCCCTACTTTTACAACTAATTACCTTTCTAACGCTCCTCTCATACGTTGCATGAGAACATACAACTATCTTGTAACGGGTGATAGAGGCATTGACCTGTTTAACACTAACTTATGTACCTTTAAAAAACTTATCAGAAAGAAAATATCTATTATCCTTTGATTAGGGAGTGCATTGCTATCACTCGCGTATCTTTAGCTTTATAATTTGTTTTTGGATTTATTATTTGAATGTACAGAATAGCCTTTTATTCTTTAGTTAAACTTATTGTGTACTTCTACCAAACTTTGTAAATTTCTTTTTGTAATCCGTGTCACTCTATAATTGGTCTGCTCCAAGCAGTCTGTTGAGTGACCTTGTTTGTCTAAATAAATAAATAAATTACTATTTATTTAAATTCGTTTAAAATTTTGTAAAAATTCCTAAAATTTTTAAATGCTTTTATTGTTTAAACCATAATATTTATAATTTTTCATTTTATTAAAATAAATAAATTATATAACATGGGAAGAAGTCGTTTCTTTTCCTTTTAAAGTTACCTGGTATTTTAGGCGACCCGATCAGTTACACTGACAGTCCTGAATGATATTAATCCGCATCAGTTTTATTTTAAATGAGAATTTATCATTTCGACCATCAATCTTTGCAATTTGCTTTTACACGATATATTACAGTCAGTCCCTTATCAAGACTCTCAGCCGGACTGATTGTGTAGGGTCTGTTATTTGGGATTAATATCATTTAGGGCTGTCAGTAATAATATCAGTTCGACTGATAATGTAGAGTCTGCGTATCGGCCTAAGAAAAAAACGAGACGCCTTGTGGCTTTTTTTTAAGCTACAAAGTTTATAATTATTTGTACTTTTTTAAGATACAGTCTATTAAAAAATACTAATTTAAAAGTGTCTTAGGCAACTAAACTCGAAATAAACATAATATCTGTGCTCAAATTTGAATTTCGGTATAGTAGAATATAAAACTATAAAAACTGTTTTCAAATAAAAGGTATTTTAATGTATTATTAATATAATGGCATTGTTATGTAGTATTTCATTGACATTGAAAAGAAATACTTTGCTATTTATTTTATATACACCTTTCTAGCAACAGGATAATTTGTAATATCAATCTTTATTAAACCCTATTTACTTACACTTATATTAGAAATTAATTTAGAACTTAATAAAATAATTTTTAAAACTTGATTATCTAGCGAAAACTATATTTTTTAAAAACTTACCACAGTCGATTCGGCAGCGAAGTCATACCAACAATTGCTATTATTGATCATGTTGAAATAGTCTCTCATCGACGGACACACATTATTCGGTCTTTTAGTTATTACTTCTGTAAAAACTAACACTAGAAACGCCGATACCAAACCATAATTTAATTGCATTTTCTTGTTTCTCGATAATTCACCTCAAATTTTTTTTATTAATTAATTTTTCTGGTTACAGTGTTTTCCTTCTCTCTTTATTGTTTTATTTTGATGGCACAATTTTCAGTTTTGTTTATTTCTTCGTGTTATCAAATTATGCAATGCGGTACTTCTATTGCCGGTGCAATTTCACTGATTACGAGATATATAATGCAGATTTTAGTTTAATTTTACTTTCTTCTTGTTGAAGCAGTACCTAGTGCATAAAAGTAGAGTTTTAGAAGATATCTTTCACATTATAAATAATAAAGAAGAGAGTTTAGCGTCCGTATAAGTAAATAGAAAAAAGTTTTTTAGCGGCAGGCGGACAAGTGGTGCATCTATCTTTTGCATTAAAGTACACAGGGACGCCAAAGGTAAAGGGTTTCCTGGGGCACAGGTAGACAATGACAGGCTGTTTCGTTCTTGTTAGAACTCATCAGAAAGCCATAACCCGTAAGCAACTCCAAGTACAGCGAGACTGTACTTTCAAGGCATTTTTAAGAAATAAAAACCGAGATGAAAACCCAGTAACGCCATCAATAGGAATCAACTCAATGCAAAAGATATAGCCATCTAACGTGAAAATGTAGAACTAATAAACTAAAGTACGGTGGCCAACAAACACCAGTATAGGAAACTTTACGCTTCACTAAATTTTTTCTACGGGTTTGTAGATTCAAATATAGATCGCGCCGTGTAGCCCACTGGCGGCTATATCTATTGCATTGGCTTGATTCCTATTGATGGAGTTACTGGGTTTTCATCGCGGTTTTTATTTCATAAAAATGCCTTGAAAGAACAGTCTGGCTGTACTTAGAGTTGCTTACAGGTTATGGCTTTCTGATGAGTTCTAATAAGAACGAAACAGCCTGTCATTGTCTACCTGTGCCCCAGGCAACCCATTACCTTTGGCGTCCTTGTGTACTTTAATTCAAAAGATAGATGCATCACTTGTCCGCCTACCGCTAAAACACTTTTTTCTATTATAAACAATATTAGCGATAAATACAGTGGAGTGTTTAATTAATTAAATAACAAATCAGGTAGATTGGTGTTTCAGTTGTCCAACCAAAAAAAATCTGTCAATTAATTTAGATTTGACAAGCGTGGGTAAAAGAGACTATTGTATATTTTTTTGGAAGGTAAGACTAAGAACCAAGTCACATTTATAATATATTCCAGATCCAAAATTACTCTAAGAGAGCAGCGAGTTGTGCGAATTCAAAGAAAAAAAATCCATGAATGCTCCATTAAAATTTCAAAAATACACTGGAATTGTTTCCTCTAACTTCATACAACCCGCTGAACTCTATATTGACGCGGTAAATCACTGAGAGTAATTTTGGACTTAGGGTAAAGATCCTGTTATAAGCGATTCTTCATTATCAAAAGTTTTTGAATTTGGAAATTAAGTGGCCTAAAAAACAAAAGAGGGGGGGCGAGGGGAATACACCTACTTATCGCTCTGACTGACAAGACTTCTTCTACTACAAAAACAAGGTTTCTGTTAGCAACATCTGGAACTAATCAAAATAATTTACAAATTCACGAACGATAATCTATTGACTATATGTTTTATTTCATATAATAGATACCTATTAATTTATCGTACGGTAATATATATTCGTTAAAACTGTCTATGACAAAACTGACTTGTAGCTTGGGAATCCGTCGTCCGGAAGTTAACACGCCTTTTCACTCTATTTACTTATTTTGCTTCTTATTCGACGTCGGGCATTCAAAAGGAAAATGCGAATAAAGGCAATAAAAACAGCGATAAACATTTAAAAAAATAACTGTTTTGTGGTGTAAATTTGCTAACGTTATTTGCACCTCAGCAATAATATTTTTAGTTTGTTTCCCGTTTTCTTTAAATAATAAATGGTCTAAGCTCTACACTGCCCAAAAAATAATTAAACCGAAATCTTATTTCTACAGTTACTTGCTGAACTGTTTGTTAATCCAGGGAGCCTAATGTCTTTGACCCATCACTTTTGGCTTGCGGCTTGGGCCTCGAGTCGTTTTGTCGAAGGCTTTACCAAGCTCTATTTTATTTTAAAAAATTGGTAAAAATTATGATTTGAGTTTCGCTTAACACACTGTAATCCAAAATTTTTATAAACTAAAATGGTATCTTTATAAACTAAATTATTCATGGTAATCTTTGCCCAGGATGTCTTTTTTCCATTTGTTTTCAGATTTTCCACAAAAGGCTGGAAACAAACAATTAAATCAATTTTCTTTAAAAGCTAACCACACTAGATGTCCATAACCTTACATCAAACAGATCAGCGTTACAGCAGCCATCATGTAATAATAGATTCTGTAACGAGGTTGGAATGAAAATTTGATCCGAGTGGAAGATTCCGAACGCGAGCGTAGCGAGCTTGAGGAACCACGAGTATCGAATTTTCATTCTAACCGAGTAGCAGACTATATTTTCTCCACGACCAAAAATACTATTCGCAATATTTGTAATTTCAGGTGGAGTATTATCCAGTTCCATATCTGATTCATCCGATTTTTAACTCATATTTTGACTTGCACTAAAATTTGTCTGCTGACATTGACAGTTTCGAAATTCATGGCAACCTATGTCGATTAGATCAATTACATTACATTCATTTCGTATCTTGTTATGCAATGAAAATACATGCAAAACGCATAAGAAGCAAGTGTTTCAGAATAAATATTCCATTGGAATTATTGCATTCAGTAATGGTCGTGGAGAAAATTATCTTTCTACGACTACCTATGAGAATGAGAAAAAAGCACGGTTAACTTGGCTCCAAAGCGCCGAATATCACAAGCGTGTTAAAAAAATTAACACTGTTGTAACTACAAGGCATACTATTTAATTTAAACATAGGGTGCCAATTTGACAGACAACCCCTATTTATTAAAAATAACACATTTTAGAAAGCAGTAATTGTAAAGTGTTTAACTTATTTATCATGTATTTGTCGAGTGATTCAGAATTAGAATGTGAAAATACGCCATCTGAAATTATAAAATATGTTAATAATATACTGGAAAATCTAGTACCAGAAAAAACGAATCGTTCTGAAGAAAATGCCAAGTATTAAACAACAATTCTTTATTGGTAGCGATAGCGTAGAGAATAGAGCTCTATCCTTGAGATTGCAAGGTCACAGGTTCAAATCCCATCAGGAATAGTTAACTTTTTTTTTTATAAAAACATCTCATAATTCTATAAATTATTTTGAATTGAAATCTTCCTTGGTGGGTGGATTTTTAAATTTATATTTAATGTATCTTTCTCCACGACCATTACTGAATGCAATAATTCCAAAATCATTTTTGATAATAGAATTTAAAAATTCTCGCTCTTGAGTTGGAATATTTATTCTGAAACACTTGCTTCTTATGCGTTTTGCGTGTATTTTCATTCCATAACAAGATACGGAATGAATATTCTGTAATTGATCTAAACGACATAGGTTGCCATGAATTTCGAAACTGTCAATGTCAGCAGACAAATTTTAGTGCAAGTCAAAATATGAGTGAAAAATCGGATGAATCAGATATGGAACTGGATAATACTCCACCTGAAATTGCAAATATTGCGAATAGTATTTTTGGTAGTGGAGAAAATATAGTCTGCTACTCGGTTAGAATGAAAATTCGATACTCGTGGTTCCTCTCGCTCGCTACGCTCGCGTTCGGAATCTTTCACTCGGATCAAATTTTCATTCCAACCTCGTTACAGAATCTACTATTCCTTGATTAAATTTAAATTTTTTTATTATGGTTAATCTAGAAGTCTTAAGTTAGTTCTTCCTATGATATATAAAATATGAAAAAATAAAAAAGTTAAACTACAAATAAAGGAAAAGCCTATTGTCAAACTATGAAACCAGTTATTAAGTGGAACATAATCCTTAGTATGCTAATTTCAACATTAGTATTGATATTTTTTTTCAACACTAGTGTTGAAATATTTTTTTCCAAATCAAAGGCTTTTTTAATAATTCTTTGTGGTCATAGGAAAAATAGTGTACATTACTCGTGTGAAAGTGATTATTCTAAAACTCGGAGAATTTCCGCACTCGGCTGACGCCTCGTGCTAAATATCTCCATGTTTGAAAAGTATCACTTTCATTACTTGTTATGTAATATACTATTACTACAGTGTCATCAACTTAAAAATGGAAAAAAATTATGTCAATAGAATCAGTCTGGTCACTCTGTACAATGAAAAATAGTTTTAAAATATGCATCTGTTCCACCTTAACATTATTGCAAACTTTTTCTATAGTTTTTTTCCAACCACCCTTTATAGTTTATATAATTAAAATTTCTTTTATTACCTATCAATAAAAAAAATTGAATTATTAATTTCTTTATTAAACTAAATTTAAATATTTACTATAATATATTTTACTGTAATTTAAATTTCTAGAAACTCTATCGATTTTTTCTGGCATTAAAGCCTAATTTTATTTGACTTTAAGAAAGTAATAAACCAACATCTTTTTACAGTCGCTTACTGAAAAGTTTATCTTATTAAACATAAATGTAGCTTTAGTGTAATTACTAGAAAATCACTGTTTACCTTTAACTTACCTATTTTTCACTGCCTCATTTCTCAATATTAAACTATTGTTATTATTCATACACTTTCCACAATTTTCCGGCCTTTATTTATATATTTATTTCACATTAAACCAGCAAACTGTACAAATAACATAAAACTTTCAATTCTCTACAATAATTTAAATGATTCAAGTAATAAATAAATTGATACTAAATTAGCAAAGTCTAAGTTGCATTGTTTAAGGACATCGGTAGTATTTAAAATCTAATTAATTATAAATTAGTATGCAAGTCTACTTGGTATTCTTCTTGTAGTGTATTCTAACGTCAATAGAATGTGATTTAATTTTGCTAATTTATTCTAATGAGGCAACGAGCAAGGTATTAATACTGTAAAACTATGTGAATCATGCTTTCTTCTTGAACGGCAGTAGAGTTTTGGACTTGCATTGTCTTTATTTGTTTAGAATCACTACGTTTCAACTGGTAAGCATCTCCAGTCGTCTTCAGGTGAATACTATTCATAGTGAATACTAGCGGCAGTAGAGTTGTGGACTTGCATTGTCTTTATTTGTTTAGAATCACTACGTTTCAACTGGTAAGCATCTCCAGTCGTCTTCAGGTGAATACAGTATTCATTTTTATAAACTAAAATGGTATCGTTATAAACTAAATTATTCATGGTAATCTTTGCCGAGGATGTCTTTTATCCAATTGTTTTCAGATTTTCCAGAAAAGGCTGGAAACCAACAGTTAAATCAATTTTCTTTAAAAGCTAACAACACTAGACGTCCATAACCTTACATCAAACTGATCAGCATTATAGCAGCCGTCATTTAAAATTATTTTTCTACGACTATCCATGAAAATGAGAAAAAAGCACGGTTAACTTGTCTCCAAAGCGCCGAATATCACAAGGGTGTTGAAAAAAAAAATTTCAACACTAGTGTTGAAATATCAAGACACACAACCATCCGAATGCCGAAGTTGCTATCTTTGGCGACTTTAACGTCCACAATGTCAACTGGCTTAAATACTCAAACACCACGATGAGCAAGGCCGCGAGGCCGAATCTTTTGCGATCAGTTCTGGTCTAACTCAACTCGTAGAAGAACCAACGCGGGTTCCAGACCGAGCTGGGGATTTTGCTAGTCTTTTAGATCTCTTTTTAACTTTAAATCCAGACCTATATACGGTCACCGTACAACCACCATTGGGCTCTTCCGATCACAAACTTATTTCAACCCTAAGCGAGCTGCCAATTAGTTCTGAACAACCTCCTAAACCCCGTATAATTTGGCACTATACATCAGCTAAGTGGGAAGACCTAAAGGACCATTTTCGCAACTTTCCCTGGCTAAGCGTATGCTTTTCTTCGGATGATCCATCTGTCTGTGCAAAGGAGGTCTCCGACGTCATTCTAACTAGCATGGAGGCCTTTATTCCTTTCTCCAAAAAGCGCCCTTCTAACGGCAAGCCCTGGTTTAGCAAGAATTGCGAGCGTGCTGTCAGATCTAAAAACCTGGCTTACCGACAGTGGCGTAAAAACCCTACTCCTGAAAATCGCGCCATCTTTGTTACCACCCGAAACCAATGTAAGCAAATGATAGACCAAAACAAAGAAGCTCATAACGAGAGAATCAAAAACAAACTTCTTGCCAGTCCTAACGGATCAAGGTCCTTTTGGTCAGTCGCTAAGGCCGTCAGCCAAAACTTTACAAAGTCAACTATTCCACCTCTAACACGTTCCGACGGCACAATAGCAACCACAGCCGGGGATAAAGCAAACCTACTTGCTGAACTGTTTTCCTCGTATTCCACTGTAGACTTTCAGGGAAAACCACCACCCAACATTCCCTCAGTTCAATCGCAAATGTCTGAAATCGTGTTCCGTCAGCGTCCTGTTAAACGGATCCTTAAAGGACTCGACGTCAATAAAGCTTCTGGTCCAGACGAAATTCCTATCATTGTTCTTAAGACATGCGCCGATGAACTTACACCAGTATTTTGTAGACTTTTCAACTTATCCTACAAAAAAGGAATATTTCCATCCTGCTGGAAGTCGGCGCGTGTCCAGCCCATTCCAAAGAAAGGTAAAAAGACTCTGCCAAGCAACTACCGACCCGTCGCATTGCTTTCAGTAATTTCAAAAGTAATGGAGAAAGCTATTAACCAACAAATCCTAAAGTATCTGGAAGGGCTTAACATTATCAGCGACCATCAATACGGTTTTCGTAAGTCCAGATCAACAGGTGACCTTCTGGCATATGTCACCCATCTTTGGAGCAACACCATCGAACATCATGGAGAATCCCGGGCTGTTGCACTGGACATCTCTAGGGCTTTTGATCGTGTTTGGCACGATGGGCTTCTAAGTAAATTGCGATCCTACGGTATGCCTAATGGATTCTGTTTATGGTTAACCAGCTTCCTTAAGAACCGTTCTCTACAAGTGGCGATTGACGGGTTTCTCTCAGACACCTTCACCATCAATGCCGGTGTTCCTCAAGGGTCCATATTGTCGCCTACCCTCTTTTTACTGTATATTAACGACCTTCTAGTGAAAACCCAAAATCCAATTTATAGCTTTGCTGATGACAGCACACTTGTCTCATCTTTTACCTTGACTCCCCAAACATCCGCTGCCGACGCACATCTTCGCAGGCAGCATGAAGTATTGCGCCTCAACAAAGACCTGGAAGAAATTTTGGCTTGGGGTGACAGTAACCAAGTCGAATTTAATGCTAAGAAAACTCAGGCAGCAGTCTTCTCCAAAAAGGTTAACATTGCAGAACCGGATATAGTCATGGCAGGACAAGCAATTCCCCTGGCACCGTCTATTAATTTGCTGGGGGTCAATCTGGGAGGTAATATGTCTTGGCATGATCACGTTGCCGCAATTGCCAAGGCAGCTGCACAGAAACTTGGTGTACTTTTCCGCACCAAAAGGTTGTACACACCTCATCAACTTTTGACACTCTACAAAGCCCAGATTCGACCATCATTAGAATATTGCTCTCATGTCTGGAGCTCTGCACCCAAGCACACCCTTCGGCTACTGGATTCCATTCAAAGGAGAGCCATTCGTCTGATCGGCTACCCCGAGCTGACCAAGACCCTCGATAGCCTGGAGCATCGAAGACAGGTTGGTGATTTGGCTCTCTTTTACAGATATTTCCATGGCAGGTGTTCGACTGACATTGCCCACTTGATTCCACCTAGAGCAATGCAAAACAGAAATACACGGCAAACCACTGCCGCTCATCCATATGTTGTTCAGCTTAGTACTCCTCGAACTTCATTGTTCAAGAATTCTTTCATCTGGAGAACGTCATCTTTGTGGAATGATCTTCCTGAGGTCGTATTTCCCAATGAATACAATCTTCAACGTTTCAAGACCAACGTTAATCGCTTTTTTCGCACTCGCACCGCTCCCAGAGCGCCTTAAAGGATTTTTCCTACAGTGCAGGTGTTTTATCATAAAAAAAAAAAAAAAAAAAAAAAAAAACACTATTTAATTTAAACATAATGGTGCCAATTTGACAGACAACCCCTATTTATTAAAAATAACAAATTTTAGAAAGCAGTAATTGTAAAGTATTTAACTTATTTATCATGTATTTGTCGAGTGATATAGAATTAGAATGTGAAAATACGCCTTCTGAAATTATAAAATATGTTAATAATATACTGGAAAATCTAGTACCAGAAAAAACGAATCGTTCTGAAGAAAATGCCAAGTATTAAACAACAATTCTTTATTGGTAGCGATAGCGTAGAGAATAGAGCTCTATCTTAGAGATTGCAAGGTCACAGGTTTAAATCCCATCAGGAATAGTTAACTTTTTGTTTATAAAAACATCTCATAATTTTATAAATTATTTTGAATTGAAATCTTCCTTCTTGGGTGGATTTTTAAATTTATATTTAATGCAAGCCTAGGCTTGTAGCCCCAAATCTAAAAGGGGCGCCACATTTTCCAGTGCCAAGCCAAGACTCCAAGAGAGGCTAAGATAACCAAACAAGATTAACCAGTTAATTTTTAAAGTTTTTTAAAGTCTGGCATATTGCCGCAGATTAAGCTTTACGGTTATTTAAACTCAAAAAAGGGTGTGGCTCCCAAAAAATTTTTTCCTGCGGCGCAATTCCATTTCCCCCACCACTACATTATCAAATGTGAATATTTTAAATCTTCTTCGGGTCAGTGCTTCGCAGTAATATGTTAGGCACTAACCATCAGGGATCTGATGAAGGTGGGTTCTACGGAACACGTGTGGTATCACAACGAACCTAATAGGAGTACGTGAGACTGTTTGGTCAGAAACAAAGGTCTGCCACTCTTACCTAACCTAACCTAATATGGCGGTTCCTTCCTCTTCGCCGCAAAGTCTGCATTTAATGGGTCCATTGAAAATGCCTATTCAACTCAGGTGTTTCCTTGAGTGACAGCGGCCTATTAATAGGCCAACCAATAGAGGCAGTAGAGGAATTGGAACTTTTTTTAATCTTTGTCCCTTTTTGAAAAACGTCCTGTGGACGCCCTTGATTCATATTAAATTTTTTTTCATAAAATGGCCTGATAAATCGCACTCTAAATCATTAGCACGTTGTTATATATAATATTTAATCTTGTCACATAGTACTGTATAAAAATAATTTTTTCATAAACGTAATAAATGATATAATCAGATCGAACCGTACACATAAATTTATGTTATAATTACTAGTACATGTAATTTATCGATACCTGATCAAAAATTGTGATATTCCAGAGTCAATAAATTTGAATAATAAGACGATGCAAGTAGATCAAAAATTTAAGGTTAGTCTACAATAAAAGAAAAATTAATTAACAATAAGAGGAATCATACGCTCGAAATCTGACGAGGACATGCACACGGTGTGGGACAATAGGATTCCTTATCCATAAAATTATTCAGGCATTCCAAATTTTATATAATTTCCCGAGGCGCTATTTTGAGGCAAGAAATTAAATAAAAAATAGTGACCTGTGCCATTTGTTGAAGTCTTTTATTTAACAGCCCACTTGATCGCATACTATCTTAAAAATTTTACCATTAAAGAATGGTTTACCTTTTAAAAGAATATTTTTATAAAACTATGTCGTTGAGGACCCATAAATATATCTAACTGTATTTGAGGGAGAGGGACGAGCGAAATTTTATTTCACCTAAAGCCATGTGGAAACTCTATTTTGAGCCTCATTTTAAATTTTACCTATAAAAGGTGGTTTTCTTCCTAAAATAAGTATTTTTTTATTAAACTATGGATGTTTTATTATTAGGCTTTTAAAGGAATATAACCATGTATTTTTTCAACTGATACTATAGTAGTGATATACCCCCTTTATTTTTACCCTCTAAACCTTTTTCTGATAGAGAATTTCTTTAAATTGGGGCAGCAATTATTATATTTTGGGTAAACATTTTTCTGAAAGTAGCGAAAGCGGAAACGTTTGAGGAATACTTTTTCGTAAAAGTCTCAAGTCAGTTATTTCTATAGACACGTATACATAAACTCTTACAAATACCAAGTTTTCTCAACTCTCCTCCCACGAAAAAGCTACCGAAAGTGTGAATTTACATTAAAATATGATGAAAGTTCAGAAAAGTTTGGCTAAAGTTTTATCGAAAGCACCTTTTAGTGAGTTATATTTTTACCTATAATAATAGGATTGATAGTTTTTGTAACTTGAGGGCGACGATAAACTTTTTGTTATTTTTTATTGGGCAAATTTCAATTCAAATATTTATAAGCCTGATTTTTTTTTTAATATCTACCACTCGGGGGTACAAAAGTATTTAAATTCAAATTTATATTACTGTTAACGCCATCTAGTTGGAATGAGTAACATATAGGAGAGTACCCGCCTATAATTTAATACTTGGAACGACCAAACAATATATTGAACAGTGTAAAAGTTCTGTGATTAACGCTAGGTTGAGCTACTTTGACTATATCTTTTTGTTGTAGTTTTAAACGCTTTCGCAACTGATAATGAAAAGTGTCTTCAATAAAACTCTTACTGCTTTGATTTTTATTGGTGTATTTCTTAAAATTAAAAGAATCCTAATTACAAATTATTGGGAAAGTACTTTTTCCTAACTGGTTATAAGTATAAATAATTATCTATAGTTACAAGCAAGATAAGAATATCAAAATGTCGGTGCTTTTTTTGCGGGGGTTGGAGGAAGAGCCAGTATACTTAAGTCTATATGTGTATCCTCTATCGTCTGGGTAATGTCGGCCAGACGGGACCTACAGCTTAACGTGGAATCCGAACCCCGTGTATGCACTAGTTATTATAACGCACTTCTCGGTCCCGATATTAGGAATCACTAGTAGCATACTGCATTGTCTTATCCACTAAATTTCGGACATACTTTTTTTATTATGCGTATGCCCTCTCCGGGGATCGAACCCGGACCGCTACGGTCGAATACCAGTAACTCACTTCCTATGGCTTATCACTTGTAGATAAAAAAAAAGTAGTAATAACCTTTATTGTGCAAAATTTACTGCTCTATAATATTTGTGAAAAACCTTTTGCATTATTATTTTTCGTTTAAGAGTTATAGCCCAAAAATATATTTTTAACCCCATTCGGAGGGTTTTTTAATTCTCTGGCAAGGGCTGGACACAAGATAGTTCTAAAGTGTTCTTTCAAACAACAAAATATACTTTTCACCGAGCAAGCAGCTTTCTAACTAATATTCCTTTTAAGCGTTTCGTTCATTGAACTATAACGCCAACCTAAAAAAATCAAAATCATTTTTATGTATTTTTGCCATAGATAGTTAAATCTTAAACCGAATAAATATATAAGAAGAATATATATTTCTTTGATCGAAAGAGAAGGCTTAATCAGCCTTAACTAAAACTCAGGAGCAGCCAAGCTGCCTACCTCTCATATTGTCGAATAAATCACCGACAACAATGAGCTAAGGAGTCTAGAGGATCAATATGCTAACTGGATATCGAACGTGTCACATTGCCAAGCCAGATCACTGATCAGCACCCAGAATCACAAACAAGGATGACCTCACATTTCATTTTAAGTGAGGCAAGGAATGTTAACATAAAATTAAATGACAGGCCTGCCGTGGTTACCTCAAAAACCCGATGAACGTACCTATCGCTAAACAAAATTGTTTATTGGTAGACCTCCACGGCGCTGAGCGTCCGGGGTTTGCACGCTGTGCACCCCTTTGTCTATTACCCGCTGTCCCCTCACCTTGTCAGTGGGGAATGGCAGTTTATGGGTCCTTAGACTCACTGCTAACAACGGTATGCCCTGTCTTCTTCCGTTAATCATCAAATCATTTCGTTGTCTCGTCCTAATTAATTTGATGTTACCATTCCTTGCCTCACTTAAAATGAAATGTGAGGTCATCCTTGTTTCTGATTCTGGGTGCTCATCAGTGATCTGGCTTGGCAATGTGACACGTTCGATGTCCAGTTAGCATATATTTCTTTGTTCAGAGCAGAAGAAAAAAACAAATATGAACAATTTAAAAAAAAATTATATTATGTTTTTTTAGACTATGCCGAAATATCTGGGGCTAGAAATCTTTTGCATAAAAAGACTGCGTTAAATAAAGCAACCTTTCTTTTAAAAACATGCATCCTAAATCTACAAAAGTCAAATTATTTTCTTATAGATACTAGATACCAATAGATAAACTTAATTTAAGACCATCATAATTTAAATAAATCCTGGCATTTCTATAAATTTTAATTCTTTGTACATCTTAAGTGTGTTATATTATTGATCTAACGTCATATCAAATAAAAAAATTATCTATTCAAGATGGGTTTATATAAACGGACAAAATTTTACATTTTTGTACATATTAGGTAACACCCTAGTATTGTTTTAACCTTACTTGTTTAAGATTTTCCTTTAAATAATAATTTAATACATCCCATATGACTGAACGTTTCCTTATAGCTATCTATATACTATAATATACATCTACAGCTTTATCTACTTTCCACATTTTTCACAATAATATATTTCCTGATTTTTTTTAAACAAAGCCGTCAACGCCCATATTCCTGCCCTTTACATTCTTTTCATGAAAAAAATCAAGGTTAAACCTATGCAATATTATGTTGTTCTTAATTATCTTAATTACGCATATTAGCAACATTTATTTTTTCAGGTATAGTTTACCTGTTATGCAGTTTTTCCAGTATTGTATATTTTTTTTATAACTAAAGAAAATCTCATCATTGTAATGTCAACCTATTTTACAGTATTTTCTGTAATTTTTAGGAGAAACTTCAATTAAGAGTTTTGATTTAGGTTTCATTAGGATTTTGGATAATAATCAACTAACCAGCAACTTTGACTGTGACATAAATTATATTGGAATGTATGATTTACGCATAATCAATTATTAATTTTAAAAATATGGTAACCGGACCATTTTCATTGTGAGAAAATTATTTCTGTCAATGTCATGTATGTCACCGTAAAGTTGCTGGTTAGTTAATTATAGTTAAAAATCTTTATTCAATCCGATATTATTGTTTTAATTTTTCTTTTTGTTATTTCAGCATAGACCGATGATTTTAAGAAAATATTATTAAATACGTAGTTATATAAAAGACGTTATTGTGGTTATAATTTAAAGAAAAAGAATAATAAAACTCCTAAGATATATTTTGTTTTTAAATTTATTACAGAATTTTTTTTATTCTTTTCACAAATATCTTACTCAATTACTTTGTTTCGAAGTAACTACAACACAAAATTTTTACAACGTTGGTTTAATATTACACATGCGTTCTTACAACAATGTCTTAAATTAAAACAGTTCACAAACTTGAGGTAAAAAAGTAATAATTTATTATAAAAATCTATTATTTACATGTAAGAGAGACTATTTTTTTACAGTCGTATTTTTACTAATTTATTTTAATGTAATTTTCCCCAACCTCCATTAACAATAGATCCATGTCCATTAACGAGAACTCCGTTTCCTAAAAAATTAAAATAATATTATACAATCTTACAGATTAATTATAATCCATTTATATGTAGTTACATTTTTTAACAAGCTTTTGATAACGAACCAAAAACTGTTACAAATAATACTTAATAATGATAATTTCCTTACCTACTCCACCCAATCCTAATCCGGCTCCACCTAAACCGATTCCGGATCCTTGAAGACCGACTCCACGGAGTCCGATACCGGCTCCATTTAAGCCTAAACCTGCTCCTCCCAATCCAAGACCGGCTCCTCCCAATCCCAGACCAGCTCCTCTTAATCCCAAACCGGCACCTCCTAATCCTAAACCGGCTCCTCCAAGACCAATACCAGCGCCTCCTAAACCAGCTCCCCAACCGGGACCAGCGGAGATGCCTACAGCAACGGGAGTAGGTATAGCTACAGGAGCAGCTACAGGAACATCAACAGCGACAGGAGAGGGTACAGCAACACCGACGGCTCTGGGAATATCTACAGGGATACCTAAAATTGTAAAAATGTAAATATTATATCAATTGGATTATTGTTTGGGTTGCTAATGCCAAGGTAATGACTTATTTTTTAGCTGTTGTCTGCGGTAAAAAATATAGCTGATTACACACTTACCTACAGGTCTTCTGATGCCAACAGCCCTGGGAACATCAATTGGTACTGGACGAGGAACATCTACTCTGTATGGTGCTGGTACATCATAAGGTACAGCCCTGGGTACATCTACGGGTCTGGATACACCTACAGGTACACCTACTGGACGTGGTACGTCAACAGGATAGGGAGCGGGTACAGATATACCTACAGTGCGGTCAATTACTGAGGTGGAGGCGGAAGCAGTACGAATTCCAGTACCGACTACACCACCGCCGAGGCCAAGGCCGAGACCGCTACCAGCGACTAAACCACTGCCTAAAAATAAATAATTATAAATTTAAAATAGGAATATAATATTTTATTTGACAATAATTCACTATCAAGGGCTGCAGTGTTAAATAATAACAAATTATCTTGTTACATTCGATAACTTACATATAGTAGGCAAATAGACATATTTAAAATATTATTTTCAGTAGAGATATTTAAGAAATTTTCAAAGGCCTTACCAAGACTTCCAAGTCCAAGACCAGCACCAGCCCAACCAGCATTACCAATCAGTCCATTTCCGGCCAATCCAAGTCCATTTCCGGCCAATCCAAGTCCATTTCCGGCCAATCCAATCCCTGATCCAATGCCTGTTCCAACAAGTCCAAGTCCACCTATAACCAAAAGATTATTAAACAATATGAACAATAATAGTAAGATACTTATATAAAATATATTATGTTATTATAGTAGATATAAAAACTATTAAAACTTACCATGTCCAAGACCGGCATTTCCTAAAATTAAACCTCTCTTGTCCTTAACAACATTTTTTGCAGTAACAGCAGCTACTACGGCTAAGACTAAACAGGCCTAGAAAAAATTAACTTTTGTTAATACCAAAAAATATGGAATGTAATTACAAATATTTTTTTGTCCGAAATTATATAATATAATAATTATCCATCCAGAATATGTATTTTCAAGATTTTTTTCCTTTGATTTCGTACAACCTGCTGCTCTCAATTTGAAAGCGATAAGTCACTGACAGTTTTTTTTTAACTCAACGTCACTATAATTGTAACTGTTTAAATATTAAACGAAATAGCAAATAACAACAGGAAAAATCTGTACTTTAATTCACAAAAAAACTTAGCCTACACCACACCCACAATACGTACAATGATATCAAATAATTTTGCAAAAAAGAAACACCTCCTATATTTTCAGCAATATCATCTATACAAATCAGCGTAAAGTATTTTGAGTACAATTTTTAAAGCTTCTCACAAAATAACGAAATATTTTAGTGTTGTTGTTGAAAGCTTGCTACCATTGTACGTATTTATTTTTAAATTGTCAATGTCAAAAACTCTTACTTGGAATGCCCTCATTTTGCTTGAACTATTTCTTCGGTGAATGCGCTCTGTTTCTTGTATTTGATATTTATATGAACCACGGTGGTACCGGTACACCTTCCCCCTTCCCCCTTGGTGCTTGTTAAGCTCATATCAGAGGATTTTAATAAATAAAGTGGCGAGCTTTTCTAATCGCTTTTGTTTGATAAGTCGATTTTTATGAGAACATATTTCCAAAATATATTTTACTACGAAAATTGAAAATATACTTATATACTTTCTCTTTTACCTGAAAATCGATAGAAAATCTTTATCTTCTAAAAATTATAACTCGTCAATTCCATTATTGAAGATTTTTTAAATGGATTAGATGCAATTTTTATATTGTAGATTTAACACCGATGAATGAAATTGATACAAATAAAAAATATATCTATTTGGGACAATATAAAAATTATTAATTACATGTACTTAAATGAGTATGTAAAAATTATATAATAATTAAACAACCAACTAACCATTGGTGACAGTATCTACCATACCAGTTGGCACCAAAAGTTAGGATTTTAACTAACTATTAATAAATCTTCCAATCCTACCCTAAGAAAGTATTTTTTTAATAACTTGATTACTAACTTATTCCAGTATTATTCATTCCAAATTGCCCTGTTACATTCTAAACACTTCAGGCACGACTTAAGTGTTATAATAATGATTTATATACCTAAACAGCCGGGGAATGCCATATTTTATATCTCATTTAATATTTCCATAGTAAACATATATTACAAACTAAAAATATATAGGTGTAGGTTATTCGGGTGTGTAGAATGGCCATTTTTAAAATTACTATGCTAGTTTATTTAAGTCAGTTACCCATGAAATAAATCGTTTGCAATATTTATTTTTTAAAAAAGGCGGGTAATACGGATATACTCCTGGTTCTCGACTTACGAAACAGGGACTTTTTAAAGAAGAATCTATGATTTTTTATTGAAACTAGTAACTTACCACTAAACACCTTTTATTGAAGATGTAAAGGTTTTTTTAAGGAACTATTATTATTTACATAAATAATTATAATATTTTCATGGTTTCCGGGGAAACTCATGTAAATAACTTCTTTAGTCTATTTTCTTCTTGCAAAAAAAATTAACATCAGTAAAATTTAGTATTGCTAATCAAAGTACAGTTCAAGCATTTAAGTGGGCGAAACCGCCTTAAAATTCAGGGAAAATAGCAGCTTTTATGACCTGAATTACAAAAAAAAATAAGTAAAATATTAAATTTATATTTTCACTTCATTCTCGATTGAATATTTGAATTTGGTACAGACCACGGCACTGGCTCAGAGTTGAGATACTGGCATAAGGTCCGGGTTCGATCCCCGGAGTGGGCATACGCACAATCAAAAAAGTATGTCCAAAATTGAGTAGGTTTAAAAATGCAGGAAAAAGTGTAAAATCTATCAACTCCCAACCCACCTCATTCACGCCGTTAATCAAGCTGGATGAAATCGGACATCTCGTTGGGTGCGTAAGAAGATACACTCCCCAATCGGTAGATCATGTAATGGCAAGAAACCAAGGGTTGATAGCCTTAGAGGGATTTCGCAAGACTGAGGATCGTGGTTCGGAACCCACGTTAAGCTTTAGGTCCCCCTCGGGAATGGCCCTGGTAGCGAACGAAGAGGAAAAAATTAGAGAACAAAAAAAAATATTGTACATAATTTTCCAGATAATATAATACTTTTCACCGAATATTAAGTAAATGGGCTTAAGTAATACATCATTATTAGGCAATCCAACGATGTGTCCAAATGGCGGCTGGCTGGCAAATACTGCGTTTTAATTGGTGCACGTGACTATATAATTAATATTGCTGGTGACATTTAACGGGTGGCTCAACCGCCATATTGAATCACGTGGTTTGGATTCCCTAATTGTATTTATGGTTAAGATGTTCTCTAAAAAAATACCTAAGTAAAAATATTCAGTTCCGTATTTAAAAAAGGTTTTCGATGACAACTATAACAAATGATAAAAAAAATAACTAATAACAAACATCATTTTGTAGGGAAGGGAACAATTTTTATTCAAAGAAAATTTTTGTAATATTAGAACAGTTTGTTTGACTTATTAAAAAAATTAATTTTACACGTTTTTAACAAATAACCCGTATTCCAGGATTTAAAGACAATTCCATCACCATCCCGCAGTTACTGGCTCTTATAATAGTAGATTCTGTAACGAGGTTGGAATGAAAATTTGATCCGAGCGTGAGGAACCACGAGTATCGAATTTTCATTCTAACCGAGTAGCAGACCATATTTTCTCCACGACCAAAAATACTATTCGCAATATTTGTAATTTCAGGTGGAGTATTATCCAGTTCCATATCTGATTCATCCGATTTTTCACTCATATTTTGACTTGCACTAAAATTTGTCTGCTGACATTGACAGTTTCGAAATTCATGGCAACCTATGTCGTTTAGATCAATTACAGAATATTCATTCCGTATCTTGATATGGAATAAAAATACACGCAAAACGCATAAGAAGCAAGTGTTTCAGAATAAATATTCCAACTCAAGAGCGAGAATTTTTACATTCTATTATCAAAAATGATTTTGGAATTATTGCATTCAGTAATGGTCGTGGAGAATTTTTGTCATAAATATTGCGTTTTTCGAAATTAATTAAAGATGTTACAGAACATATTTACATCGGCATCGGTTTATTTTGGCTTACCTCCATTAGAAATTTATTATTCTATTATTTCGAACAATATTTTTTACGCACAGACTAACAAAACGTATATTTCCAAGGAAAATTCAAAAGACCTTGCTTGGAGACTTATAATTTAGCACCATAAAAATATACCGATTTATTTGTAATTTGTACATTGTTCTTAGTCTATCTAATAAAAGCTAGATTATAGATTGTGTCTTGTTTTTCTTATAAATTATAAGGCTAAAATTATTCCTCTTTAAAAATGCATATTATTTATTTTAAAAATATATTGCCTCGGGTGTAGTCGTGTTTAAATAATGACGTGTTCGATAGTGGTTTGTTTAAATGTATAACAAAGATCTAAATAAATATATAAACCTATTTGAAAATAATGATTTCATGAAATAAGGGGATAGGTGAAATTAATTGACCTGCCATATCTTCAGATTTCACCCCTTTGATCTTTTATTTGTGGCTGTTTAAAAAAATACGATATAGAAAAATAGTCGTTTAATCTTTTAATTATTTAAAGTCTTGTATTATAAATGAAATACGTGAAATTCGATGAAATACTTTTGTTAACGCCTTACGGAAATTTAGAGACAGGTTTGGTTATTGCCTTAAAAACAAAGACAAACATTTTAAATAGATAATAAAATAGCCTTTGTTCAATTTGTAAGTACTGCCTACAGTGGCGGATCCAGGATTTTGTTGAGGAGGGGACGAATAAACTTTCTACTTTCAAAAAAATTCGGACCCTTCACACGCTCTACAGTTTTTAAAGCTCAAAGTATAAAACACCCTTTTTGTAAGGCTCAGGGGGAGGGGGGGGGGGGAGGATGGCCTTCGCCCCTCCTGGATCCATGGCGCCTGACTGCCTATTTATATTGTGTTTATTGTTAATTTATTTAAAATTTGTATTTTTATGTCATTTTGACAGATAAATTCACCAAATATTGGTGAATTTGTCGTTTAAGCGACAATTTTATCCTTTAAAAATATACAGGACGATATATTTCAATTAAAAAAGTTAGGATTTTTTTCTGAGTAACACTGTAAAATTATAGAAATGGTTTCTTTCATCTCTTCTATAGTGGACCGTCTTTAACTATATTGAGTAGCAGGGTTGCGACGATTTAAATCAACTGATTTTTTCAATTTTAATCGTGATTTAAATCAAATTATAAATTGCTGTGAAAACAAGTCGCCGAAGCAAATAACTCATTAGGAAACTCAAAAATAAGGAAGATGGTTTATTTAAAACGAAGTGTTTAGATACATTATGTAAGTGTAAAAACATAACTAATCGTCATCAGCCCAGCGTAAAAAATATTCATAAATTACGCTGCCGAAAATTTTCATGTCAATACAAGTTATTTTGTATGTCGCCGAGGAGATTTTCCATCCTGTAAATCTAGACAACAAATATTTTGGGCGAATAGAGACAAAATAATGAAAATAAGGAATTTTAAAGTTCATTATTGCCATATTTAAGGAAAAAGTCAGGATAAATTAATAAAAATCAAAAAAATCACGATTTATTCGAAGAAATCAAATTTATTAATTTTTTCAAAAAAATCGTGATTTATTGCAACCCTGTGATTAGCTAATTTTCAAAAAATAATATTCAGTAGTTTTTTAAATGTATATTACAGATTTTTCCACATCCTGTATATCACATGCATCTATTACATCAATAAATGTACAATGTCTTATGAATTAAATGTGATTAGTCATGAAAACAAGCCTCAAGACTCCTACGACTGTTACAACCAATCACCTTCGTTAAAAATATACACATATGTCCCCACAAGAGGTTTACCATAATTCCACTCTTATTAGGGAGTTTTAGTTACTGATTTCAATGGGGAACAGCAACAGCAGATAAATGTTCCAAAAATGGCAAGATCTTTCTTATTTTATTATACCAATTATTAACAATCTCTCTTGCAAAAGTCTCAATTGGCTCCAGTTTTATAGATCCATGCTAATTTAGTACCTGCCCTTAATGTTTGGGAAAAATTGATCAATTAATGAGAAATACCTGGATTTAATGTACCAGGTGTACTTTATAAGCAGTTAAATACATCCTAAATTATTAATAGTTAACTTGAAGAAGTAGTCTATACTTAAAGTGGAGTGGAAATTTAGAAGGAAAGAATTAAGAACACAAAGTCTTCCTCGCACATATTTTATGTGCCCTAAGCCATAAACCCATATTTTTTCTTTCTTTTTTCATAATGCAAGTTACATTATGACTTTCTCTCCGTTCTACTCATTGAACCGGTTCTTTGTGCCTACAAATTTTGATGCTCCGTTAAGGTATTTATTCTCCTGAAGATGAATGCTTCTGCATTCGAAACATGTAGAGAATTTTTCAATCCCTAAATATTTCTTTAATATAAAAGTGGAGGAAGACTTTGTGTTCTTATTTCTTTCCTTCTATTGTTAGTTAGTTGTATTTTAACCCCCAGTTGATCGAGAGCTGTTCGTATTTGAGAAATTAGACAGTTTGTGTAACCAACCCGGACCATTTTTGTGATCCAGAAGACTGGAAACTTTCTATTGATTCCTCAAAAGTCTTAAAGCGGTGTTACTCCATAATAAAAACAAGTTGCATTCAGTTCCAATTGGTCATACAGTCCTAATGAAAGAAATGTATAGCAATTACTGGACATCATACAATATGAATGATATAAATGTCAAATTTGTGGGGATTTAAAAGTTGTAACGGTTTTGCTTGTAATGCAGCTAGATTATACCAAATATTTCTGCGAATCGGACAGTCGGGCACGATCGGATTACTACAGAAAGAAAATGTGGCCATCGAGAGAGTCTTTTGAGCCAGGAAAGAAAAATGTAAAGTTCGCCCAGAAAAAAAAATTATTACCTCCATTTCAAATAAAAAATTAGGAAATGTTTTGAAGACCATGGACAAAGAAGGCCGCGTTTTAGTTATTTAAAAGAAAAGTTCTCTAGAATCAGTGACCGCTAAAATTAAAGAGGGAATATTTGTGGGTTCCCAGATTAGGAAACTTTTCAGAGATGCTCAGTTCGATTTCTTACTTGATGGCAAGTAAAAAGACTCTTGAAACACCTTTAAAATGGTTGCGACAAATTTTTTGGGAGACATAAAAGCAGAAAACTATAAAGACTTGGTTTCCTAACTTCTTCTGGTTACTAAATCCTAGGGTGTAATATGTCGTTGGCTTGTTTTGACTTTCACGCTGTCTCAGCGGTTAACCCGTCCCGAATTACTACTGTTATGACCGTTTATAGTCCAGGAGGCAGTGAATTTTATTTGTACCTATTTTCCCAGTCGGTGAATATCAAAAAGTCTGCTCGGATGGTGACACAAAACGACAATTTGTGAGTCTGGCTAAAATTTTCGGATGGGTTCACAAGATAAAAAAAAAGTCAAGTCCACCTATTTTTCCAGTCATAAATATTTAACATTAATTAAAGTGAGTAATTTTATTAATAGAAATAACAGTCTGGCACATCCCAAGTGAAGGAAAGTCTGTTTAGCTGAAAATTTACGGATGCAAAAATTTGACCGATTTTTGAAATCCGTAACCCTTATTTTCCCATGCTTGAAATTTATCGTATCATTTGGTACGATCATCAACTATAATCAAAAGTAAGTCTGGCTGATTTACGAAATTAGCAAATAAGTCTGGCGGCATCGGCATCTTGAAAATCGTGAAAATTACAAAATTTTTGCTCTTATTTTTAAAAATTTGAAAATTTGTCACATGATAAATAATACTATAATTTCATAGAAAATATACGTCTGGCTGTCATTTACAATCACTAAAGCCCCGCCAGACTCACAAGTCGGATAGTTAAATGAGGAGAGGAAGCGGTAGGTGCGTATTTAGGTAACGACGCTGGAATGCGAGTGACCTGAGAGCAGCTGCCCAATAAAAATTCTGTACTTATAAACCCACTACAGTGAATTTGCTGATCTTGATTTTTTAAACAGCCAAAAGTGATATTTCTCGTGTTTTAGCGAAATGTCTACCCGCTCGTTCATCCGTCATTAATATTTTTGTTGGAAATTTACTTCTCTACAATATTGCTTCTTAGTCTTGTTCGTTTAATTTATATAATTCCAGAGATAGTCTCGTCTGAATGTAAGAATTATTTACAAAATTTTGAAAAAAAAAACTAAATAACAGTGACCTGTTATTCGTTAATAGCGATAACAGTCACAACTATTCTTTAAAATTATCCGTTTTCCCATCTCTATTCTTAAGTCCTTTTGTATTATGTTTTTCATTTATGAAGAACCTAGCGAACGTTTGCATATTATGTCTTGTCGTCTTGTTGTGATAAAAATGGTCTATGTTACTCTGTCGTCGTTGAGATGGATAATGATGCTTGAAGTGTATGAGAAGTGTATTTTAAACATAGCTTGGTTATCTGGGCTCAAAAGTTTTTCCGTATTTAGTATTCGCTAATCCATTTCAAAAACACTCTCTATTTTTTAAATTCTTACTACGCTTTCCATATTCTTGTATGAACAAAAAACCGTGTAGGTTACAAAATGGTACGTTGTAAGAAAAGCGTTATATTTACAGGTAAACTACATTATTTATTTATATGAAATAAAAATTGTAAATTATATCCTGTTACCTATTTAATAAATCCTTGAGATAGTTGGAAAATTATACTCAAAGTTGTTCCATTTTGCTTATTTAAATTTTTATCTTTTGTTTCTGCAACCTATACGTTTACTTGTGTGGGGCGCGGGGCAAAAAATCAAAGTTTTTAAATGATACGTTTTCATATTAAATTATTATGGCATTCGAAACCGACCGCAAGAAATTGCGAAAGATCATTGTCAATGTCGAGTGTGTAAAAGAAAATATTTGCAAAGTTCAAGCTTAATGAACTAAACGCGGATCATAGTGAAGAATAGTAAAAAACAATTTATTTCATATTTTTAAATTGTCTGGATATAATTTTACGAGATATGTGGATAGGAGTTCAGGACCTTTCAGCACACTTATGGCGTCCTGATTTTATTAGTCTTTATCTGATACTCAAAGAATGTCTGCATGGGTCTGATAAATGTTTTGATTGGAGGACCCGTAATGAGAATCTAAGCAACAGCTTGTCTTCATATAAAAAGTTTGTTCAAACTGAAAACATTTAAATATTACACTATAATACTTTTACGATTTTCTTTTTTTTTTTACTGTTCGCCGACTACGTAGGCCATTTTGAACCACAAATAATGTGATCTACCGACTGGGGAGTGTGAAACGGCACCTTCATCCTACTAGATATCCGATCTCATCCGGCCTGTCCGGCGTGAATAGGATGGCTAGGTGTCGATTCATTTTACACTCTTCCCTTAGGCAAGAGCACGCCGTGTTCCCAAGCGGTCACCCGCCCAAGTACTAACCGCGCTCGACACAGCTTAACTTCGGTGATCTGTGGGAACCGGTGCTTGATATGTCAACAGGCCATTGCCCACGATTTTCTTTAAAACACAGTTTTTGATTGATACTCCTCGCGAGCCTTCTATGCCCTTGTTCATCTTGATTTTTAATGGATACCTGGTGGTATAATGTTGATTTGTCACCCTCTATAACGACGCGTAATAAAGACATGCGATATATTGTTAAATTCTAAATATATTGTAATTGGAGAGTATTTTTTTATTTTAATTATTTTGAAGATTATTTTAAATATTTAAACTTTGTATGGACACCTTCTATGTATATGGATCTTGATAGAACAATTATTTATATATTATATAAAGAAAGAATATTACAAAAAATATTTTTTTGAGGTTTATATCCGTAATCAAACAACCCAAAGCTTTTATATTAATTTTTACTTTGTACGGATAAAAAAAAATTTATCAAAATATGGGATAAACATAATAACTGAATTCTATACACAATTTTGTCTTTATTGTGTTCGGCTTCAGCCATCCATAAAGACGTATTATACTTAACATACTTACATAATATAAAATTTTAATACAGAATCTTTCTTTACTTTTGGCAAAGCTTCGTTAATTTTACGGTGCAGTCTCAAAAACTTGTTAAAAAATCTTCAACAACATTTCATAGAAAATGTCCTGAAATCTTTTATTATTATGGCGCGTGAAGGATATGGTTAAAATCAAACAGCAACTGAAAAAGCTTTGATATAAATCCATTTTAATGAAATTAATATCTGCTCAAGAAGAACATCAGAGAACAAAAATGAAATGTGTTGTTTTTATTTTATTGCATATTTTAAACCATAAGAAATGAAAATTTGTATAATGTAAACGAACTTTTTAACTGGAACGAGACAACGTATATTAAACAGAATTAATAAATAGTACATTGTGTACCTAGTAGGAAAAGAACATTCCCGGACGACCGTAAAGATTGTATGTCGAGGCGCAAGCCGAGACTGACAATACGGAGTCCAGGAATGTGGCTTTTTCTACGAAATATACATACTATCGTAAGTAAATCGAAAATTATTAAAAGGACATAACTTATTACAATCAACTTGTTAACATTTTAAAATTATTATTATTATCTTTGATCACTAATAAAGGATGCCATTAAATTTGCGTTGTAACTATGGCAACGCAGTAATATGAAATTGTCAAGCTTAACACATTTTAGTAGCCGTACAGAAATAATATTTCCTAACAGTTATTTTCCGTTGCCTAGCAATGACTAAGTATAAGAAAATATTGACGTTTTCTTACAGAAATTTTATCAAAAATGTCAATATTTCCGATCGATTTTCGGAAAACATATGAGTTCTTTGAAAATAGTTTTTTTTTCTTTTAAAAATGCAAGAAAAATAACTCTTTAACCACCTGAAAGTTCCTTATAGTTTATATTTATTTCGAAAATGTATGTTCTTACATTTTTAAATATATACCATCATACCATTGCCTGATAAAGAGACTTTCTGTGATTTTACAATTTTTTTTATTTCTCGTAACAAAACTAATACAAACCCACCTAATGTCATATGAAACTGTGATATATATTATGTATATTGAATGATAGAAGAGTTTTGGACTTGCATGGTCTATATTTGTGTTACATCACAACGTTTTATCTGGCAAGTATTTCCAGTTAAAACGTTATGATCTAAAACAAATAAAGACAATGCAAGTTTAAAACTGTTCTATAATTCAAGGAACAGCATTGCGTCCAACCTTTAAATATTTATGTTTGTTATTTTAAGCCGAAACCGCATTTCCTAAAAAGTCTTCTCATTAATTTAGGGTCTTGTCAGACTGAAATAGGTAAACGAAAAAAAAAAAGAATTGAAGGGAAGTTTTAGTTTATATAATCCAGGATGTCGATTTTTTCTGTTATAAAACTAGGTCATATAAAATAAAGAAGAAAGAATATAAGAGTCAGGGCTAAATACGCATACACCAATTTTATTTTGAATCAATATTTTTTCGTTTTATTCAAAAATAGACCAAATACCCATCTTTGCCACGTGATTTCTCGCAGTTTCAATTTAAAAAGCTTGAAGAACAGGGAAAATATATATTGTATTTAAAAAAGTTTATTGAGAAAAATTTGTAAATAACTTATTAAAACATTTCACCCCCTTTGTCCATTAATAACCTTCGCATAAAAAATGATTAAACCATTAACTCACATACCATATTTTGTATCCAACAGCTGAAAAACGTGAATTGTCATGTCAGTTAATGATCTGATCAATATTAATGAATAATTATACAATTTCTCTAAATAAGAGTAAAATGGTAATAAATAAAATTGATTAAAAAAGTAGGGTGAGGTTGGTTAAAAGTCTTCGTCTTATATTGCTATAATATTTATTGTCGGTAAATTGTTTGGAAAATAACTTTTTTTTCCGAGGGCCCGTCCGTGCGCCGGATGCACTTAGGTCAGGTTTAGCCCATTGTGCTCACCCTGTTTGGTTGATACAACCACTCCGTGATCCCCGTTTCTTGCACTAGTTTGTGTAGGTCAACTGGAAAGAGGACAAGGATGTTTTCTGGTTTCAGTTTTGGTTGCCCGCGTATTTGTTGCCTTTTCCCTATCGTGTCCGCAAAATCTGCAGTCAAGGTCTCCAATGTCTCCATTGTACAGTTCCATTATGTGCAGATAATTCTTGACAGCCATGTGTCATGTCAGCATTCCTGTAGTGGTTCTCAGCTGGTTTATTTGAAGCAGCTCTTTTGTAAGTCTTGGGTCTGGATCCCCAATTAAGCTTTGGCTGTGGGCTAATCCCTGTCTGTTACTCCAGTGGATTCGTGGCCTGGTACCCACTGCAGTATTACTTTGTTTACTTTTGCCAGGGCCTCTAGTTCCTCTTAACATTCCCATATCAGTCTTGAGGTTACCTTGTTGCATATTAGCGATCTAAGGGCTGCCCGACTGTCAGAATATATATGAATCTGCTAATTGAGGTAAGCCCCCCTCTTTTCGTACGCACACTGCAATATGGCGTAGATTGCTGCTTGAAATACTGTGGAAGATTTTCCCAGAGAGAAAAACGAATTTTTCTATTTAAATGCTTTCTGTAAATACATATTCAAAAATGTGTACAATTTACCCAGCTTTTTCCTGAAACCGTGTTAATGAACGAAATTGTTTAAAAAGCGTAAATGCTAATTGGGAAAATATAATAATATGTAAGAACGTATGTGTGTACCTAACACAGGGTGTGCGCTTTAAATTGGTTTATTTATGAATAAACACATTGGAACAGGTTGACACGGATTACGAATCCCTTTTCTATTTATTATATAAGATTTTTTTCTATATATCTTTAATAATTATACTTTTGATGCACGTGTCTGGCTTAATTTAATGGAAAAAATCAAAAAGATTCAGAATTTTCATTTAATTGGTTGATAATATGGAATTAAATTTTCCACATTCATTTTTGAAGGTGAATATTTTTATATTTCCGAAAAATCTCCATCATTTTATAATAAAAACCGGTCAAGAGACACGGTGCATGAGCGGTCGAAGGAGGAGTTTGCCCCTTTGCTGACAAAGAAATTATTTTCTTTTACAGAAGTACCTTTTCGACAAGAATATTATTCCCATTTCACTTGATTTTATTTCCATTTTTCCTAAACTGTTCGCCTGCGGCGCATTATTTTCAAGAACCCAAGTATTGTTTTAAAAATATTAACTTTATTACAAAATTAGATGTTAAAATATGAAAATTTTCTTTATTTCAGAGTTTCAATAAATCACAATTTTTTTTGAAAAAATCAATAAATCTGATTTTTTCAATTAAATCGTGATTTTTTTAATTTTTATCAATTTATACTGATTTTTTCTCCTCGGCGACATCAGGGGCGTATCCAGGGGGGCACTCGGGCACGTGCCCCCGTATTTGCACCAAAAATTGGTCTTAGATCTACGCTTCTAAAATACATAATTTCTGAAAAAATCATCATATTTGGCTTGGTGATCGATATTTACTTTATATTTAATGATAAAAAACCGAGCCTGAAACACTCTGGTTAGAGTCACAGATTATATAAAAAAAAGTAAAAAAAATATTTACGAAAACCAATTTAATCCAACCATGCAGAGGCGTAGAGGTAATAATTTAACTTTTGAAATTTGATAGTAGTTAGGTGAATTTTAACCGAAGTTTGGGCGTGGCCCCGAAAATTTTTCGTCTGCGGCGCTTTTCTACCTTCAGAAGAAAAATGTCCTACTTACGCGCACTGAGCCCCCCTCCCCCCTCTAACATATTTTCTGGCTACGCCACTGATCCCATGTTATTTTTTTTGTAAAAGTATTATTTATTAATAAAACAAGTAAAAATTACCCTTTAGTCTTTAACTATATGTGTGCCCCCCCCCCAGAATTTTTTCCTGGATATGCCCCTGAGCGACATACAAAATAACTTGTATTGACATGAAAATTTTCGCCAGCGTAATTTATGAAAATATTTTACGCTGGACTGATGACGATTAGTTATGTTTTTACACTTACATAATGTATCTAAACACTTCGTTATAAATAAACGTTCTTTCTTTTTTTTTTAATTTCCTGATGAGTTATTTGTTTCGGCGACTATTTTTTACAGCAATTTATAATTTGATTTAAATCAGGATTACGAAAAAATCAGTTGATTTAAATCGTCGCAACCCTGCTTTATTTTGAATAAGGATTTCTCCTATTTTAAGATCTTTTTAAAAATAATAGAAAATTACAATTATTTACAGACAAAATAATTTTAAACTATATAAATAAAAGTTTTTTAAAAATTTTTAAACAATTTTTTTCTACATTGAATTTTTTCCCTCCTCTCTAAAGCAATCGATTTTCCAATGAAAAATGTTTGCGCGCCCTCTGGAAAACTTTCTTTAAACACTCATAACATGGCGTAATAAAAAATAAATCCTTATCCCTATAACCATAAATTTCATGACATAATATTTTTCAACACATTTTAAGAGGGTCGTCCAAAACTTTATTTTATTTAATGCCCTCTGGAGACACCATTTTAATCAGTAACCTGTACCATTTGACATCCTAATTAATTAAATACGATAAAAAAATGTTTACTGTTGCAGGAAAATTACCATCTGACAGAAATGTCTTTAAAACCAAGGCTGTATTATTGGTGGTCTCATAAATAACTACAGCCATAAATATTTTTAAATTTTTTCAACTAATACTTTTCGACTGAGATACTATCCCCTTAAGGCCCATATTATCCATTACCTGGTAATTTTACCAGCCATATGGTTGCTATGGAAACAATAGTTTTAATAATGGTTTCTTTGGAAAGTACATTGCTGATAAAGTTATCAATAGATGATCTTGTATATAATTCGCGTGACAGACTGTACTTTTCTTCTTCAACCTTTTACGATTTTTCGATAAAATTTGTTAAATATTTTCGTTTTTTGTTCTGTGTAGCTGCTTATGCCCCCTGGGCACAAAAATACGATTTTTTTTGCAATGTTTTAATTAAAAAGTAAATATTTAATGCTTTCATTGTATTTTATGGCTTTTTGTCCTTCATTCTTGAAAGCAAGATTACCTATTCTTAAAATGTTCGTTTAGAAATGCCAGAAAAGAAAAATCTAGAGGTCTTTAGAAAATTTTTTTAAAAATTTTCTATGTGTTTTAAAAAAAAGTTTTTTCTGGTTCCAAAGCTACACAAAAAATCATATTTTAATTTAAGAATAAAATATAGAGTCCGAAAACCATATTCGTCTAGGCGATGAACTCGAGGTCAAGCTATTAGTTTGTTAAAAATTTTATTCATTTAAAAAAAAATTATCTTTTTTTTTTTAAACAAGATTTTCTCTTGAATCGAATGCTCCAACAAAGAAAGCACCAATCGTACTATATTAGTTTCCTACAAGAAATACTTATGCAGCGTTGAACTATATATCAAAGAATAGACGCGGGAAGGGGGAGGAGTTGCCTACCTTATAATAGATAACCTCTCTCGAAATGGTACAGTTGCACCCTCGAGTGAACGTAGTGATAAAACAAAATGAAATCTTTGGTATGTAAAATTTTGAAACCATTTTGAAACCGCGGATACGTATGACAGTGAGCATAAAAGGTCGTTTCATGGCGTGTGTGTCTATTTTTTGCAAATCTTATAACATTATTTTCGTTCAGTTTAAGAAAACTGAACGGTACATTTTTTTGTTATTTAAAAAACAGTCCAAGATCGATCGTTGGGGTCCAGGTACTTAAAGTTTTAAACTTAAAACACTTTGATTAAAGCAAAAATATGTTTTATTAATTTGGTTCTTGGAAATGGGTGAAGTTATCTTTTTAAAAATTTGGTAGCGGACCTAATTGACTTTGTACCTATAAAATATTATATTTTGACGTTTGTATTATAAAGTTACGGCCAGCATTGCTATTTCAAATAGAATAATATATTTATATTTTACATTTAAAATTTTTATTTTCTTTTAAGAAATAATAACTTTAATTTTGTTGCTGTAATAGTCATAATAAAAATAAATAGTATCAATTTTGTCACAATTTTAAGAAACTATTACTTGGTAAGTATTGACGTTTAATCAGTGCAAATAGCTTCATGTTAATAGAAAAAACCATGTATGCTCCAATTATCTTTTACCTAAATATCTTTAATACACTCTTTATAAATTTTAGTTATTTATTTGTCAATAAAGATTATAATTATCGAGTTTCTGGCCCCGAGGGACAGCAATTGCTCTCCATAATTAGGACCTTATTTCCGCGGTACATAGATACTTTTATTTCTGACCGAATTTAAGAAAATTTTGTTTATTTTCAAATCGGAAATAATGTTTAAATTTATTCTTTAGTCGTATTTGAATTGACAATCATAGGAATTTTGGTTGTTACCATATTATTTGTTTATAAACTAACATTGTTGTCAATCGCTTCCCTAATTTTCTTTACTTTTCAATAATATCAAACGGGAGTTATGATATTTTATTTCTGACATGGATGTTATTAGCTTATATCGTCTTGGTTATATGTATATATAAATAACTAGTATTGCCATTTTTGTTTTTATAACTTTTTTATCTTTTTTTTTATAGATCTGTGTTTGCCTAATCATCGGCGTTGCTCTCGCCGCAGAAAAAAAAGAAAAAATTGAAGAAAAGAAAGTTGAAAAACGTGGATTATCTGGATTGGGCATCGCAGGTCATGGTATCTTGGACGGAAGACTAGGAGGTGGTCTAGGATTGACCAGAGTTGGATTGGGCGGCGTTGGATTAGGCGGTGTTGGCTTGAATGGCCTTGGATTGAATGGCGTTGGATTAAATGGCGTTGGATTAAATGGCGTTGGATTAAATGGCGTAGGATTAAATGGCGTTGGATTAGGAGGATTGGGTAACATTGGATTGGGCAATTTGGGCAGTGGAATCGGTATTGGAGGAGGTAATGCGTGAATTTTTTTAAATTTAATTTTTTTTTAGGTAATTAGTTTAACTATTTAAAAAAAATATTTAATTTTATAGAACACATAAAGTTAAAAGCTAAATATTTATTTATTTATATTTTACTGTTAACATGACTTTTACAAGTATTAACAACGTCCTAAATATAAATGTATATAAGTATAAAAATTGATTATTAAATTAAAAACATAATAACAATAGTAGTAGAAGTTTTGGTTCCTTATTACTAATCAAAAAATAAAAGTTATGACTATCGGACAGTGTCCTAGTTCTGTCTTTTCCATTTAAGTACACAAGGGCGCCAACCCAATGAGTTCCTGGGACCAGGTACACAATGATGGCAGTTTTGTTCTTATTAGGGCTCTTCGGAAAGCCTCCACCGTTTGTAAAAGCACGATTTCATAATCTATTGATGACTTTCCAATGAGTCCAAATAAGAACGAGACGGTCGTCATTGTCTACTTTGCCCATTGTTTAATACCTCTGTGTATTTTAATGTAAAATACAGATATACATCACTGTCTGCCAGCTGCATATTTTTTTTTCTTAACTAAATAACAATTTTTGCTTCTTTCAGTTGCTGGACCCGCAGTGGAATTAAGCTCCCATGCTCATACCCACACCACCATCACCAGAAACCTTGGTGTTCCTGTAGCAAGCCCAGTACCAGTTGGTGTAGACAGACCCGTCGGTGTACCATACGCTGTTGACGTACCAGTAGCAGTTGACCGTCCAGTAGGTGTTCCTGTACATAGACCCATTGCTGTACCAGTCGACAGACCCATTGGTGGTGCGTATATTTAAATTTTTTTGAACAAACGTATGTGAGTTACTGCCTGATGAAAAAATAAGGAATTACCAATTCCCAAAATAGAAACATTCAAAATTTAACTGTCTTTGAGTTAAAGTTAAAAGGCTGTTACAGACAGACACAGAAGAGTTCTATAAGGGATTCGTTCGATACTAATAATACTTGTATGAGTTACACCGGAGGAAGTAATTTTTTTCGAGTAGTATAAGAAAAAAACTTTCGTAATTTTCACGCGCCTATAAAAAATAATTTAATAGCAATATAATTTTTTTTGCAGTACCAGTTGACAGACCCATCGGAGTCGACGTACCCGTACCCCATCCCATTGGCATCGACAGACCTGTACCAGTAGGAGTACCAGTTGCCCATCCCATTGGCGTACCAAGGGCTGTACCAGTAGGAATAGCCGCTCCTGTACCAGTAGGAGTAGCAGTAGGTCATGGTGGAATTGGACTAGGTGGACTTGGTGGATTAGGTGGACTCGGTGGATTAGGTGGAATTAATGGTGGACTTGGTGGTATTAATGGTGGACTAGGACTTGGTGGACTTAACGGACTTGGCGGACACGGCTTAGGCCATGGAAAATTGATCATCCACTAGATTAATTAATTAAAATTGTATGTTTGAATTATGTAATGTAATTTTTTTGGAGGAGTGTTACCATCTGTAAAAATTAATAGTCATTTTATTGTAAATAAGTCCAAATAAATTATTTTTTAATTATATTGTTTTTTATTGGTATTTAATAGATGTATGATAATGTAAGTTTGTTCTTCACTTTAGTGTCATCAATATATATATTTTTTTTTTTTATGATAAAACACCTGCACTGTAGGAAAAATCCTTTAAGGCGCTCTGGGAGCGGTGCGAGTGCGAAAAAAGCGATTAAGGTTGGTCTTGAAACGTTGAAGATTATATTCATTGGGAAACACGACCTCAGGAAGATCATTCCACAAAGATGACGTTCTCCAGATGAAAGAATTCTTGAACAATGAAGTTCGAGGAGTACTAAGCTGAACAACATATGGATGAGCGGCAGCGGTTCGCCGTGTATTTCTGTTTTGCATTGCTCTAGGTGGAATCAAGTGGGCAATGTCAGTCGAACACCTGCCATGGAAATATCTGTAAAAGAGAGCCAAATCACCAACCTGTCTTCGATGCTCCAGGCTATCGAGGGTCTTGGTCAGCTCGGGGTCGCCGATCAGACGAACGGTTCTCCTTTGAATGGAATCCAGTAGCCGAAGGGTGTGCTTGGGTGCAGAGCTCCAGACATGAGAGCAATATTCTAATGATGGTCGAATCTGGGCTTTGTAGACTGTCAAAAGTTGATGAGGTGTGTACAACCTTTTGGTGCGGAAAAGTACACCAAGTTTCTGTGCAGCTGTCTTGGCAATTGCGGCAACGTGATCATGCCAAGACATATTACCTCCCAGATTGACCCCCAGCAAATTAATAGACGGTGCCAGGGGAATTGCGTGTCCTGCCATGACTATATCCGGTTCTGCAATGTTAACCTTTTTGGAGAAGACTGCTGCCTGGGTTTTCTTAGCATTAAATTCGACTTGGTTACTGTCACCCCAAGCCAAAATTTCTTCCAGGTCCTTGTTGAGGCGCAATACTTCATGCTGCCTGCGAAGATGTGCGTCGGCAGCGGATGTTTGGGGAGTCAAGGTAAAAGATAAGACAAGTGTGCTGTCATCAGCAAAGCTATAAATTGGATTTTGGGTTTTCACTAGAAGGTCGTTAATATACAGTAAAAAGAGGGTAGGCGACAATATGGACCCTTGAGTAACACCGGCATTGATGGTGATTGTTATACTTAATATAATATCTGGCTAATTATTTTTATCTAAAGACGAAATTTGTCTCGGTTCGTGGTTCCTGGTTAAAGATACAATTTGGTTAGTCGACGTAGGTATATATCTAACTTTTTTTAAAAATAATATCGATAAAAAGGTGCGGGTATCCCATTACATTTGTCGATTACTATACATATTTCATTGTTAGGTAAATTTATTAAAAATAAAAAATATATTTGGTTTTGGATGTTTTTATTTCAAATAATATTCCAACACCAATGTGTTTCGGTTAGGTTAGATTACAAAACATGTCCTAAACATAAACTATGCTAGAAACAAACTAAACTAGAATATAATAATAATACTTTCCTATGTAAATATTAGTTGATAAGTACAAAAAGTAATAAAATAGTAATATTATTACAATATTATAACATATATTTTAAAATCACATGATGCCTATTTCTATTTATTGAAAAGTAGGCTTGGGCTAAGATACCAAAATTTTCAATTTCTTTTCCTAGAAATTTAATCTTTTTAGATGTTGTTTTAGGCTGTAGACTGTCAAAATGTTGTAGACCACAATTACTGAAAACAAAAAAAAACTCTTATAACTTTGTACTGAAAATTAGGCATTTTGATTTTACAATTTAGCGATATATAATAATCTTTTCCTACGACCACCTATGAAAATGAGAAAAAAACACGGTTAACTTGGCTCGAAAGCGCCGAATATCACACGCGTGTTGAAAGAAAATATTTCAACTCTAGAGTGGTAATACAAGGCACACTATGTAATTTAAACATGTCATGTCAATTTGACAGATCACCCCTATTTATTAAAAAGAACAAATTTTAGAAAGCAGTAGTTAAGTGTTTAACTTATTTATCATGCATTTGTCAAGTGATTCAGAATTAGAGTGTGAAAATACGCTATCTGAAATTATAAAAAATTTTAATAATATACTGAAAAATCTATTACCAGAAAAAACAAATCACCTGAAGAAAATGTCAGGTACAGATAGGAAGGTCACAGGTTCAAATCCCGTCAGGAGTATTTGACTTTTTTTTATAAAAACATTAAATAATTTATAGAATTATTTTGAATTGAAATCTTCCTTGTTGGGTTGATTTTTTAAGTTTATGTTTAATGCATCTTTCCTTAAAATTTAAAATTTTTCATTCTGGTTAATCTAGAAGTCAATCCAGGATTAGTTCTTCCTCTATGTTATATTATTATAATATATGAAAAAATGAAAAAGTTAAACAAAACAAAGGATACGCCTATTGACAAACTATAAAACCAGATATTAAGTGGAACATAATCCTAAGAATGCTAATTTCAACTCTAGAGTTGAAATTAGCATTCTTTTTACAAATCAAAGGCTTTTTTAATAATTTTTTGTGGTCGTAGGAAAAATAGTGTAAATTCCTCGTGTGAAAGTGATTATTCTTAAACTCGGAGAATTTCCGCACTCGGCCAACGCCTCGTGATAAATATCTCCTCGTTTGAAAAGTATCACTTTCATCACTTGTTATGTTATACTATTTCTACGAGAAAAATCATATAAAAGAGAAGATACATTTCTTCGCCATTAATACGGTTGATTACAAATTAATCAAATATTTTATAGCTCGTTATAAAATGTTGTTCCTAATGCATGCCAGTGGCGTATTTAGGGGGGGGGGGGGCTGTGGCCCCGGAGATCGGGTCTAGAAGTCTAATTGCAACCTAATTTTTCGTCTGACCCTTGGACTCTTAATCTAAATCTTTAAATAATGTATTCTTGGCTTAGATTACAAAGGTTTTGTAGGAAAAACAAATTTTAATAATTTAATTTTCGAAATTTAATAGTAGTTAGGTGAATTTTAAACGAACTTTGGGCGTGGTCTCAAAATTTATTCGCCTGCGGTGCTTTTTCGCCTTCTTTACTAGGTACAATATCATGAAATATATGTAGTGCCGATTGTCCCTTTCTCCAGAAAAAAAGTCCTAATTACGCCCATTGAGCCCCCCGAGCATATTATCAGGCTACGCCACTGCATGTAGTAAATTACTTTTTCACCCTTAAAGACAGACACGTACGAAAAATATGACGTGGCTTTTTTATAAATATACAGAACCAAAAAACTAAATGATTAAATAATAAAAGGGATATTTTATGCCAGGCCTATGTTAAATTTATTTCGTATACTTTTGTCATAAATAAAAAATAATTTCTATTATTTCTTTATTGCAGCAAACAATTGTATTTTAATAATTAAAATTATAATAAAAGAAAGAACGTAATTCGTGACGGAAGGCGTATCGATCACCGATAAAAACATTTAAATAATTCAAATATTTACCAAAAATTTAAAATCTAGATCAATTAAAAAAACTAAGTATTTTACTGTCAAAATACTAGTTAAAATGAGGATCAAGGTGATATGAATTTTTAAATGCTTTTTATCTACCCTTGAGTTCACTATTGGTTGTTACGCCCCTTTGTGCTAAATATAAAAATGATATCAAGAAAATCAATTGAACAACACACTATTATTATATCCGTTTTAGATTTTTATTTTTTAAAAGGTTAACCGCCATGTTCATCTTTCATATGTTTTATTATTAAAATGCTATCCCGTAAATAGCAGTAATCAATAAAGTTTAATTATTAATACATACGTTTATGCCTTTTATTATAAATAATGGATACTGATCATACCATATGAATGGTACAGAGAAAAAAGTGGGTTTGTGCTAAGTCCACTATTATGTGAATTTAGGAGTTTTCACATCAAAATAGTAGCCAGATTTTGACAGCCACCAAAATCCAGCTAAACAATATTTCAAAGTTCTCTTGATATTTGTTGTTGTTGCTGAGGTTAGCGGAAGAGCCAATATACTTAGGCCTATAAGACCCATTGTATCCCCTATCGTCTGGGTAATGTCAGCCAGACGGGACCTAAAGCTTAGCGTGGAATCCGAACCACGTGTTTATCCTTTTTTACTCCCCCAGAGGTCCTCGGTGTCTCTAAGTCCCGATATTAGGATTTACTAATAGCATTATTTCATCCACTTAAGTTTCGAGCATACTTTTTTTTATTAAACGTATGTCCACTCCGGGGATCGAATCCGGACCGCCACGCTCGAATGCCAGTAACTCACCATGGAGCCATTGCCGCGGTTTCTCTTGATACTTACGTGAAACAGTACAACTAGTCAAAATATGTCCAACAATAAAAGGTGCGTTGTTGTCCCCTGCATGATGAATGATAGCGATGAGGGTTCCCACAATATAGACAAACAAAGCTATCGGGTTCAGTAACAGCCATGGCGTAAGAAGTCGTGGGTTATTCTATAAAAAAATATTTAAAAAAAGTCTTACAAAATTGATTGTGTTGTGATTGTACTAGTAATGTTGACAATAATTGTTTTTTTTTAAATGTTTCCTGTTTTTAGTGTAGTTTGAACTCGTGTCCCTTGCTAACGAATCAAACTTCTTGACTAACTAACCAATTCTAAGAAAACACTTGTTAACAAATTTTATCAGTTTTTTTTTTCGGGTTTCCAACCATTCACATTATACCTACATTTTAACATACATAGTTAAAACTTACTATTTCAGCAGCGAAAACCAAGAGAATGGAGGTGATGCACTGGAGGGCACTAGCAACAGCAATGGTTATCAGTATAATCCTGAGCGCTAAAAAAAATAAGTTTATAAAAAAAATATTTTTTACTATACTACAATAAACTTTAGTTTTAGAGTTTTCATTGGCTTATTTCTTTTTCTTTGATTTTCTTCTGTATAAAAATAACTTCCCATACTCACATGGATATCACAGTTCCATTAGTGAAAAAAACTAAATAATTTGCTTAGTTTTTTTGTAATTCGGGTCAAGAAGAACCCCAAATTAGTACAGCAATTTTAGGGCAATCGGACCTACTTAAAAACATACGTACATTCTAATTTAGGAACTATAGATGGATCCGATATTTCAAGCAATTCATGGGGATGTTCGGCATAGGCAGCGCTTAGAATGAGACACATGAAAGCGACAATACTTTGCACCACTCCTATTATAATGGTTCCATGCTTTAGGCTGAAGCCACAGCAGTTTGACATCTCTGGAGCACCCATGGTAAGCCTAAGAAATAATAATTATGTATTATATAACAAGTGCTTAAAATATTTGTTATATAAATCAAGGTATTAGTAAAACACAAAGAGTTAAAGTCAAAATATGCTTTAATATCAGAAAGAAATATCTTTATCGATAAAGTTGATAAAAATTAATCAGCTTTTTTCACATTTTTAATCGTTTTTTTTTAACATTTTAAAATTTGATATTTTTTTATTATGAACTAAAAGATAATAGAAAATTTTTTAATAAAAATAAAATAATTTTTAGAATCATAAACTACAAGACTTGAAGAAGGAATAGATAAACATCACATTGTGTTGCTTTTTTTTTTACGGTTCGCCGACTACGGAGGCCATCTTGAACCGGTCATCGACCACAAATGTGGTCTACCGACTGGGGAGTGTGAAACGGCACCTTCATCCTACGAGATATCCGATCTCATCCGGCCTGTCCGGCGTGAATAGGATGGCTAGGTGTCGATTCATTTTACACTCTTCCCTGAGGCAAGAGCACGCCGTGTTCCCAAGCGGTCACCCGCCCAAGTACTAACCGCGCTCGACACCGCTTAACTTCGGTGATCTGCGAGAACCGATGCTTAATATGTCGACAGGCCCTTGCCTCATTGTCTTGCTTCATAAGTAAGATAATGTTGTGACACTAGATTAATTTTTATTTCTTGCCTCTTTCGGATTAGAGGGTGTAAGAGGGGGGAGAATCTTTTGTTTTTTGGCATACAAGCTCGCTTATCTATTAAAAATTATTGTTCATTGGTACTAGCCCCCTTCCCCTTCTTAGCCTGCTGGAAAATTATTTATTACTAAGTAAAATATTAATTTAAACGTAATTACTAAAACAACTGTTTAAATTAAGGCTTACGTAATACAGGGCTAATTCGAGAATTACATGAGATGTCCCGCCTAAGGATGTAACACCCTGTATACATATGTTCATTATTTATCAATTAACATAGATTTTTTGACTACTCTATGTGTTTTAAATTACTTATTTAATGCGTGTTACTATGTCTAGATGGTTCAATAGTTCACTTGGCTGCTTTCTAAAACTAAGCCCATGACGTAAGTTTTTAATTAAAATCATAAGTTCGTGGCTTCCAGGAAGTATCAATAAAATTAAAAAGATATAAAATTTTAAATATGTACCTAAAGAAAACTTTCTTTACTATCTAAAGCTTGATTAAAAATATTTGGGGTTAGATTTGCACAAGGTTAAATATGAAGTATGAAGCGATAAAAAAATAAGATGTCCTCAGTTAGTAGACACGAGTCGATAGTTCTGAGGAAATCCAGTTATAGTGGTTAGTTTTCTATCTATTCACTACTTCACTGCATTATTAGAATATTTCTATTATATATTATGATGTCAAAAATCGTAAGCTTTCCCCAATGTTATGTAGTATATTATTAGTAAAATCAAGAACCTTGGCTTTAACAAACATTGACAAAAGGAACCCAATAATATGTAAAGTGCAATGGGTTAATGGATGATATTATGTATATGCGCCATATTTTGTAACAGTAAACAGACCTTCTTAACCAAATATCAAATTAATACATTTCTTAATTCCCATGCTGTCCAGTACTTACCCTCACTTTTCTTTTTGACTTTCCTTTTGACTCCTAGAACTTTCAAAATTCAAACAAATATCAATGCTTAAAACAATTTTTTTTTACCGGATTGTTAAATTTTATAACCATCAGACTGTTGTTCTTCGTATAACCATTGTACCACAACATAAATTTCGCCGTGTGAATTAAGTTGAGACGTGACTGACTCATTCATTTTTTTTAAATTGAACTTTCGGTTCTTAAGGAGGTTCTTGTTTTATTTATTAATAATTTTTTATCTAAATGAAGCACACAATTTTGGTAGGCTATGCTATCTATAACCATAATAATATCCGAATTTTAAGGGAAAACATATAGGTACGTAATTAAAAAAAAAAAAGTGGTAGTAGGCCCGAAACATCCAAACGTGGGATTGAAATCTGATAATGCCATTATGTAGAGAACAAAAGTTGGCAATAAAAATAATGGAATTAATTCATTATTATTTTTTTTTTATGATAAAACACCTGCACTGTAGGAAAAATCCTTTAAGGCGCTCTGGGAGCGGTGCGAGTACGAAAAAAGCGATTAACGTTGGTCTTGAAACGTTGAAGATTGTATTCATTGGGAAACACGCCCTCAGGAAGATCATTCCACAAAGATGACGTTCTCCAGATAAAAGAATTCTTGAACAATGAAGTTCGAGGAGTATTAAGCTGAACAACATATTGATGAGCGGCAGTGGTTCGCCGTGTATTTCTGTTTTGCATTGCTCTAGGTGGAATCAAGTGGGCAATGTCAGTCGAACACCTGCCAGGCTATCGAGGGTCTTGGTCAGCTCGGGGTCGCCGATCAGACGAACGGCTCTCCTTTGAATGGAATCCAGTAACCGAAGGGTGTGCTTAGGTGCAGAGCTCCAGACATGAGAGCAATATTCTAATGATGGTCGAATCTGGGCTTTGTAGAGTGTCAAAAGTTGATGAGGTGTGTACAACCTTTTGGTGCGGAAAAGTACACCAAGTTTCTGTGCAGCTGCCTTGGCAATTGCGGCAACGTGATCATGCCAAGACATATTACCTCCCAGATTGACCCCCAGCAAATTAATAGACGGTGCCAGGGGAATTGCGTGTCCTGCCATGACTATATCCGGTTCTGCAATGTTAACCTTTTTGGAGAAGACTGCTGCCTGGGTTTTCTTAGCATTAAATTCGACTTGGTTACTGTCACCCCAAGCCAAAATTTCTTCCAGGTCATTGTTGAGGCGCAATACTTCATGCTGCCTGCGAAGATGTGCGTCGGCAGCGGATGTTTGGGAAGTTATTTGTTATAAATGTTCAGAATTCCTTAAGATATCTTTAGAAGTACTAGGAAGAGTGAGGGGGGGGGGCAGTCGGGACTACATGTATTTTATGATATTGTACTTAGCGAAGAAGGTAAAAAAGGAAAATTTTCGGAGCCACGCCCAAAGTTTGTTTAAAATTCACCTAACTATCAAATTTCAAAAATTAAATTACTACCTCTCCTCCTTTGCATGGTTTGATTACATTTGTTTTCGTAAATGTTTTTTTTAAAATTTGTTTTTGATATTCCTAGCTGGCTCTTTATTTAAAAAAAAAACATTTTTTATAATTGTGAAAAATATGAATATTGGTGTCAATCCAAAATTTTAACATAAGACGTATGTATGATTAACCAGCGTTTTTCGGGATTGGTTTTTCATGATTAAAAATAAAGTAAATCCCCCCCCCCCTAAATACGCCACTGATTAGGAATATTTTAAAAGATACTTGATTAAGCGCTAATTGTGCTTCGCCACAATTCAAACTTGTTAGTATTTATAGTTTCCAAGAACCCAAAGGTCCCCTCAAATTTGGAACATCCTGTACCCCTAATTTACTTCAGTATTTATCAATAAACAAACCTATCTCGAAATCATTTTGATAGCTTTAGTCGTTTTTTAGGAAATGATATAAATGTAATGCGGAAATGTGAAAAATACCTAAATTCTGTTGTAAAGGCTGACCCCCATAACCCTCTTCGATTTTTTCTACCGCTGTTAAGGTAAAGTGCAACCTTAATACCATAGATTTCTCTTTATGGGACTATGAACGTACGTCTTAACTGAAAACCATGGTTGGATTTGCTTTAATAAATAAAACCTTGAAAAACTTATGTGTATGTGACTGATGAATGATTATTATGGTTTAAAAATTTGCTGATGAATGTAATATAGTCATTGTTATGAATGTACAATAAACAATAATTAAAAAGACTGTTAAAAAACGTAACAATTTTGCCTGCAATTTCTACCAACCACAGTCTTAGCTATGGTATGGCCTTTTTTATCACTTACAAATTACGGTTTTTATATTATTTACTGTAAAACATGAAGGTAAAATATTTACAGTTTGGTTTCATAACAGGTTTTTCCTTAAATTTTCCTAAATAATATCAGTTCTTCGTCATTGTCACTAGTGAGGAGTAGAATCGAATACTTTGGAATCAAGTATTTTAGGATTAGATTACTTTGATAACTGGACATCGAACGTGTCACATTGCCAAGCCAGATCACTGATAAGCACCCAGAATCAGAAACAAGGATGACCTCACATTTCATTTTAAGTGAGGCAAGGAATGTTAACATCAAAAAAAAAGACAGGCTAGCCATGGTACCATCACAAACCCGATGGACGTACCTATCGGTAAACGATTCGTTTATTGGTAGCTATCCACGGCATCGAGCGTCCGGGGTTTGCACGCTGTGCACCCCTTCGTCTATTACCCGCTGTCCCCTCACCTTGTCAGTGGGGAATGGCAGTTTACGGAGGTTTTAGACTCACTGCTAACAACGGTATGCCCTGTCTTCTTCCGTTAGCATCTCAATCCTTTCGTTGTTTCGTCCTACTGGGACTCATCAGAGACGCGCGACCATCCTGAGGCCGCGGCCCGCAAAGGGTCTGCGCCTATGGATGGTCAATCGTCTGACAACTGGCGTTATTCATCATCGTCATGGAAGGTATCAGTCTCCAGTCGGTGATTTATTCGACACATGAGAGGTAGGCAGCTTGGCTGCTCCTGAGTTCTAGTTAAGGCTGATTAAGCCTTCTCATTCGATCAAATTAGATTACTTTATTGAGTATTGAATATTATATGCTCGCAAAAGGGCCTATTGGTACTCCTCAAAAAAAAACTTCTAAAAAGAGGTCACCGTTACCATAACCTATAGGGTTGCCAACCGTCCTTCATTTCAAAGGACAGGCATTTATTTCAAAAGAAAGTGCTTTGACTTAGTAAATGTCCTTTAAAAGCAATAGGGCTTTTATGACAAGGACGACCTTTTTTTAAGAAGTCCCTTTTCCTGTTTTTCTTTACGACATGGACGACCTTTGTTTTTTAGAAATCACTTTTGATAAGACGTTTTTATAAAAAGTGTTCTTTAAATTTATGTTTAAAAACTGGCAACCCTAATAAACACATTCCTACTCCTCCACTAAAAGTAACACCACCATACACTTCTATTAAGCGATTACAAAAGAATCCAAAAATATACATTACTTGATTTCGGTTCCGATAACCAAAAAAACCTATTCATTAATCAATCCCGAAACGAGAGGTACTGATTAATCAATAACACCGATTCCTTTTTGGGAATTGAACACTACTTTATTCTTATAATCGAGTACTCGCATTACTAATTGTAGCATCAGTCCTATTTTTAATGCAGACCCTGGACGATCAGTCGGACTGGCACATTTTTCTGCTATGCTTATTCTTCATGTTCCAATGGTTTTTGTGGGATTAATTAAATTTCGTTGTTATCTCGCGGCCGTCGGCGTCGGGCCTCCTGGTTGTTCCTGGACCCTGGGGCAATGTCCTACCATAACTACGCCACGTAAAATTATAATAAAGAGCTCAACTGCTTAGAAATTATAAAGTGTAAGTATATCAACTTTAATTTAATATAAAGTTTGAAAAATATACCCAGGTATATTACTATTATGTATCAGTTGGGCTGAAAAGTTCGTAGGCATTCATAGTAAAAAATATTTTTTTTTGACAAAATTCGATTTTATTATTCAATATAGGGCAAGGGCCTGTCGACATATTAAGCACCGGTTCCCGCAGATCATCGAAGTCAAGCGGTGTCGAGCGCGGTTAGTACTTGGGCGGGTGAACACTTGGGAACACGGCGTGCTCTTGCCTCAGGGAAGTGTAAAATGAATCGACACCTAGCCATCCTATTCACGCCGGACAGGCCGGATGAGATCGGATATCTCGTAGGATGAAGGTGCCGTTTCACACTCCCCAGTCGGTAGACCACATTTGTGGTCGATGATCGGTTCAAGATGGCCTACGTAGTCGGCGAACCGTAAAAAAAAAAAAAAAAAAAAAAAAAAAAATTATTCAATATAGTTGCCTTCGAGGGCGATACAACTTATATAGCGGTCATAAAATTTTTCGATGCCATTTTTATAGTACGATTTCTCTTTAGCCTCAAAATAGGTTTCAGTTTCGGCGATTACTCTTCATCAGTGCTAAATTTCTTTCGAGCGAGCATTCTTTTAAGGTCTGCAAACAGGAAAAAGTCACTGGGGGCCAGATCTGGAGAATATGGTGGATGGGGAAGCAATTCGTAGTCTAATTCATATAATTTTGCCATCGTTTTCATTGATTTGTGACACGGTGCATTGTCTTGGTGAAACAGCACTTTTTTCTTCTTCAAATGGGGCCGTTTTTTCGTGATTTCATCTCAGCTATCTCAATCAACTTCACTTTACGATCATTTAAAATTATTTTGTGGACTTTTTTAATGTTTTCGTCGGTAACAGCCTCTTTGGGGCGTCCACTTATCGTCTTCGATACTCATTTCGCCTCGTTTAAATTTAGCAAACCACTTCTTAACGGTTGATTTTCCTGGTGCAGAGTCCGAATAATGTTTATCAAGCCAAGCCTTAGCTTCAACAGTATTTTTTTTCGCCAAAAACCAATGCTTTATTAACACACGAAATTCTTTTTTATTCATTTTTTCACAATAACAAAAGCTGCTTCACTCACAATGCTATATCTCACGAACTAATTATCCGGCAGCTGTGAAATTCATACACGTATCTTTTGAAGGTTAGTACTAAGTAAAAATCACATAGATTTAATTCTAGTAACGCCATCTATGAGTCAGCCTACGAACTTTTCAGCCCACCTAATATAACAAAGGTGGGTAGGCACTGGACCGAGGGGGCAGGGAGGACAGTCACCCCCTATGGCTACCCCACTGAAGAATTTATTATACTGTTAACATTTTTTGTGAGTTAAATAAAGGTTACAAGAATCTCTAGAACTTGCTTTATTGATCTTTTTTGCAAAATAAAAATAGTCAAGAATACGGAGGGAGGAGAGAGGTCCACTGGGCTAACAAGTAATAACATTTATGTAAAACTTGACATTTTGCTAAAGAAAATTCGAACGTATTCCATACAATTTACCAATAAACCCACACTGTAAAACCTTTTAAATTATTGAAATTAATTCCTTGTTTCCGTCCAATAATCATATGTCATTTGAATCATGGAAGTAATGGAGAAATGTATGATTCTCTGTGATTACTTCCTTCATGTCCATCGATATTCAGGCTCTTTTATTTCCTGTCATTAATAGAACGATGAACAATAAATAATTACAACGATATTACGAGCAAATTAATAGTGAGCGTGTCGCAGATTGATAGGATTTTTAATACAAAAAAGACGGTCAAGTTATTGTCGAACTAACTTCCATAAGGTGATGAACATTTTTATTATTACTTTAGGGTTGAATAAATCATAATTTTTCTGAGAAAATCAATAAATCTAATTTTTTCGATTAAATCGTATTTTTTTTATTTTTATCAATTTATATTGATTTTTTTCCTTAAATATGGCAATAATTAACTTTAATATTTTCATTATCTTGTCTCTATTAGCCCAAAAATATTTGTTGTCTAGACTTACAGTTAGAAAATCTCCTCGGCGACAGACAAAATAACTTGTATTGACATGATCATTTTCGGCAGCGTAATTTATGAATATTTTTTACGCTGGACTGATGACGATTAGTTATGTTTTTACACTTACATAATGTATCTAAACACCCCGTTTTAAATAAACTATGAACGGCAGTAGAGTCTTGGACTTGCATTGTCTTTATTTGTTTAGAATCACTACGTTTCAACTGGTAAGCATCTTCAGTCGGCTTCAGGTGAATACTACAGTATTTTCTGGTGATTTATGAGACACCAAACTAAATATAAAAATCCCTGACATTTATTTATTTATGTTTTTTCTAACCTATAGCGGGTACGTTTTGTTTTTGTTGGTTTGCTTTCATGTCCTGTAATGATATTTTGTTAAAATGGATGCACAAAAAGCGCCGGTAAGTCCTAACCAAATGTATTTTTATTTTAATGGTTGGCAAGTGGTACATCACCTACGATCTTGGCAAGTCATTGCACGCTGTAAAAAAGTGAAATTTTTATTGCCGCAATATTAATTGCTGCAAGACAACTTGCGTGAAAGAAAAATTGCAAACTGTAAAGCGGTCTTTAAAAAGATAAATTTTTAGGTTATGTCACAATGTTTGGCGTTTGGCATGGCCTTCTATATTTTGTCGATAAATCGGGCATCCTTTTTGCTTCAACACAAAGTAGGCATAGGTTTAGTATTTTATGTTGCAGAAAAACGTGAAATTAACCGATTTTATGTACAGAAAGTTAATAGATTGTTTGTTTCGTAATGTAACTAGAGCTAAAAGTTATTTTTAATTGCTAAAAGGTTTATAATTAGCATATATTTGCTAGAAATCAATCGAACGGAAATTTCTTATTCTTTTTCTGTGATTTAAAAAAAAGACCTTTAATAAGTCGGGTATGCATTTATGTAGTGTAAATTGGTTGATGATTTAACCAATTAGGTGAATTTTTGTTCAATTATTTTTTCTGTCATCGTTCGCAATCGAAAAGAAATAGACCATAGCTCTTCACCATTTCTTAAGACCGCGAGCCGCCACTGCTTTTTAGATCGAACAACATTATTTAAATTTAAAATTGAGTTGCCAAATGAAAGAGTTCGTCAATTGGTACAGAATTTAATTATCATACATAGGTATGACCAGATTTTAATAACGAAAATAAAAATTAACAAACAAAGACGACCTAGCCAAAATTCTTAAAACATTATTAGAAGAATAATGATTACAGTAAGTAATATATCAATAATTAAGTTGATTTTATCGAAGTTAAAGACAAAAAACTATTTTTCTAAATAATTAAAGAGACACAGTGTCCTTTAACGTTTTCCAATACGCCCTAATTTTCGGTTTAGGTTGACTAAAAGTGCCCTTTTTCAATACCTTCGTTTATATACGTAATACTTTATTACTACTAAATATTAATACGGTAGTAATTATACTTCGCTTATAGATGTTACACGAGATACTTAATTTATATAATTTTGCAACCTATATATACAAACAGGAGTTGAGAACTTATAAGTCGAACATAAAAATATATAATTTTCGAATATAAAATTTCCATTGTACAGTTGCATGTGTCCTGTCAGAATTCCTGTAGAGGTTCTCAGCTGGTTCCTGTTCATTTGAAGCAACTGTTTCGTAAATCTTGGATCTGGAGCCCAATGAAGCTTTTGCTGTGATGTAATATATCTGTCTGTTGCTCCAGTGGATCTTGTGTTCACTCCCGATCCATCGCTTTATGACAGGGGTTCCCAAACTTATTTTGTCTACTGCCCACTTTAAGAATAAATTATTTTTTAGCGCCCCCCATTTTTTCACCTACTTAAAAGCCACTATAACAGGGGTTCCCAAAATTATTTTGTCTACTGCCCACTTTAAGAATAAATTATTTTTTAGCGCCCCCCATTTTTTCACCTACTTAAAAGCCACTATAACAGGGGTTCCCAAAATTATTTTGTCTACTGCCCACTTTGAGAATAAATTATTTTTTAGCGCCCCCCATTTTTTCACCTACTTAAAAGCCACTATAACAGGGGTTCCCAAAATTATTTTGTCTACTGCCCACTTTGAGAATAAATTATTTTTTAGCGCCCCCCATTTTTTCACCTACTTAAAAGCCACTATAACAGGGGTTCCCAAAATTATTTTGTCTACTGCCCACTTTGAGAATAAATTATTTTTTAGCGCCCCCCATTTTTTCACCTACTTAAAAGCCACTATAACAGGGGTTCCCAAAATTATTTTGTCTACTGCCCACTTTGAGAATAAATTATTTTTTAGCGCCCCCCATTTTTTCACCTACTTAAAAGCCACTATAACAGGGGTTCCCAAAATTATTTTGTCTACTGCCCACTTTGAGAATAAATTATTTTTTAGCGCCCCCCATTTTTTCACCTACTTAAAAGCCACTATAACAGGGGTTCCCAAAATTATTTTGTCTACTGCCCACTTTGAGAATAAATTATTTTTTAGCGCCCCCCATTTTTTCACCTACTTAAAAGCCACTATAACAGGGGTTCCCAAAATTATTTTGTCTACTGCCCACTTTGAGAATAAATTATTTTTTAGCGCCCCCCATTTTTTCACCTACTTAAAAGCCACTATAACAGGGGTTCCCAAAATTATTTTGTCTACTGCCCACTTTGAGAATAAATTATTTTTTAGCGCCCCCCATTTTTTCACCTACTTAAAAGCCACTATAACAGGGGTTCCCAAAATTATTTTGTCTACTGCCCACTTTGAGAATAAATTATTTTTTAGCGCCCCCCATTTTTTCACCTACTTAAAAGCCACTATAACAGGGGTTCCCAAAATTATTTTGTCTACTGCCCACTTTGAGAATAAATTATTTTTTAGCGCCCCCCATTTTTTCACCTACTTAAAAGCCACTATAACAGGGGTTCCCAAAATTATTTTGTCTACTGCCCACTTTGAGAATAAATTATTTTTTAGCGCCCCCCATTTTTTCACCTACTTAAAAGCCACTATAACAGGGGTTCCCAAAATTATTTTGTCTACTGCCCACTTTGAGAATAAATTATTTTTTAGCGCCCCCCATTTTTTCACCTACTTAAAAGCCACTATAACAGGGGTTCCCAAAATTATTTTGTCTACTGCCCACTTTGAGAATAAATTATTTTTTAGCGCCCCCCATTTTTTCACCTACTTAAAAGCCACTATAACAGGGGTTCCCAAAATTATTTTGTCTACTGCCCACTTTGAGAATAAATTATTTTTTAGCGCCCCCCATTTTTTCACCTACTTAAAAGCCACTATAACAGGGGTTCCCAAAATTATTTTGTCTACTGCCCACTTTGAGAATAAATTATTTTTTAGCGCCCCCCATTTTTTCACCTACTTAAAAGCCACTATAACAGGGGTTCCCAAAATTATTTTGTCTACTGCCCACTTTGAGAATAAATTATTTTTTAGCGCCCCCCATTTTTTCACCTACTTAAAAGCCACTATAACAGGGGTTCCCAAAATTATTTTGTCTACTGCCCACTTTGAGAATAAATTATTTTTTAGCGCCCCCCATTTTTTCACCTACTTAAAAGCCACTATAACAGGGGTTCCCAAAATTATTTTGTCTACTGCCCACTTTGAGAATAAATTATTTTTTAGCGCCCCCCATTTTTTCACCTACTTAAAAGCCACTATAACAGGGGTTCCCAAAATTATTTTGTCTACTGCCCACTTTGAGAATAAATTATTTTTTAGCGCCCCCCATTTTTTCACCTACTTAAAAGCCACTATAACAGGGGTTCCCAAAATTATTTTGTCTACTGCCCACTTTGAGAATAAATTATTTTTTAGCGCCCCCCATTTTTTCACCTACTTAAAAGCCACTATAACAGGGGTTCCCAAAATTATTTTGTCTACTGCCCACTTTGAGAATAAATTATTTTTTAGCGCCCCCCATTTTTTCACCTACTTAAAAGCCACTATAACAGGGGTTCCCAAAATTATTTTGTCTACTGCCCACTTTGAGAATAAATTATTTTTTAGCGCCCCCCATTTTTTCACCTACTTAAAAGCCACTATAACAGGGGTTCCCAAAATTATTTTGTCTACTGCCCACTTTGAGAATAAATTATTTTTTAGCGCCCCCCATTTTTTCACCTACTTAAAAGCCACTATAACAGGGGTTCCCAAAATTATTTTGTCTACTGCCCACTTTGAGAATAAATTATTTTTTAGCGCCCCCCATTTTTTCACCTACTTAAAAGCCACTATAACAGGGGTTCCCAAAATTATTTTGTCTACTGCCCACTTTGAGAATAAATTATTTTTTAGCGCCCCCCATTTTTTCACCTACTTAAAAGCCACTATAACAGGGGTTCCCAAAATTATTTTGTCTACTGCCCACTTTGAGAATAAATTATTTTTTAGCGCCCCCCATTTTTTCACCTACTTAAAAGCCACTATAACAGGGGTTCCCAAAATTATTTTGTCTACTGCCCACTTTGAGAATAAATTATTTTTTAGCGCCCCCCATTTTTTCACCTACTTAAAAGCCACTATAACAGGGGTTCCCAAAATTATTTTGTCTACTGCCCACTTTGAGAATAAATTATTTTTTAGCGCCCCCCATTTTTTCACCTACTTAAAAGCCACTATAACAGGGGTTCCCAAAATTATTTTGTCTACTGCCCACTTTGAGAATAAATTATTTTTTAGCGCCCCCCATTTTTTCACCTACTTAAAAGCCACTATAACAGGGGTTCCCAAAATTATTTTGTCTACTGCCCACTTTGAGAATAAATTATTTTTTAGCGCCCCCCATTTTTTCACCTACTTAAAAGCCACTATAACAGGGGTTCCCAAAATTATTTTGTCTACTGCCCACTTTGAGAATAAATTATTTTTTAGCGCCCCCCATTTTTTCACCTACTTAAAAGCCACTATAACAGGGGTTCCCAAAATTATTTTGTCTACTGCCCACTTTGAGAATAAATTATTTTTTAGCGCCCCCCATTTTTTCACCTACTTAAAAGCCACTATAACAGGGGTTCCCAAAATTATTTTGTCTACTGCCCACTTTGAGAATAAATTATTTTTTAGCGCCCCCCATTTTTTCACCTACTTAAAAGCCACTATAACAGGGGTTCCCAAAATTATTTTGTCTACTGCCCACTTTGAGAATAAATTATTTTTTAGCGCCCCCCATTTTTTCACCTACTTAAAAGCCACTATAACAGGGGTTCCCAAAATTATTTTGTCTACTGCCCACTTTGAGAATAAATTATTTTTTAGCGCCCCCCATTTTTTCACCTACTTAAAAGCCACTATAACAGGGGTTCCCAAAATTATTTTGTCTACTGCCCACTTTGAGAATAAATTATTTTTTAGCGCCCCCCATTTTTTCACCTACTTAAAAGCCACTATAACAGGGGTTCCCAAAATTATTTTGTCTACTGCCCACTTTGAGAATAAATTATTTTTTAGCGCCCCCCATTTTTTCACCTACTTAAAAGCCACTATAACAGGGGTTCCCAAAATTATTTTGTCTACTGCCCACTTTGAGAATAAATTATTTTTTAGCGCCCCCCATTTTTTCACCTACTTAAAAGCCACTATAACAGGGGTTCCCAAAATTATTTTGTCTACTGCCCACTTTGAGAATAAATTATTTTTTAGCGCCCCCCATTTTTTCACCTACTTAAAAGCCACTATAACAGGGGTTCCCAAAATTATTTTGTCTACTGCCCACTTTGAGAATAAATTATTTTTTAGCGCCCCCCATTTTTTCACCTACTTAAAAGCCACTATAACAGGGGTTCCCAAAATTATTTTGTCTACTGCCCACTTTGAGAATAAATTATTTTTTAGCGCCCCCCATTTTTTCACCTACTTAAAAGCCACTATAACAGGGGTTCCCAAAATTATTTTGTCTACTGCCCACTTTGAGAATAAATTATTTTTTAGCGCCCCCCATTTTTTCACCTACTTAAAAGCCACTATAACAGGGGTTCCCAAAATTATTTTGTCTACTGCCCACTTTGAGAATAAATTATTTTTTAGCGCCCCCCATTTTTTCACCTACTTAAAAGCCACTATAACAGGGGTTCCCAAAATTATTTTGTCTACTGCCCACTTTGAGAATAAATTATTTTTTAGCGCCCCCCATTTTTTCACCTACTTAAAAGCCACTATAACAGGGGTTCCCAAAATTATTTTGTCTACTGCCCACTTTGAGAATAAATTATTTTTTAGCGCCCCCCATTTTTTCACCTACTTAAAAGCCACTATAACAGGGGTTCCCAAAATTATTTTGTCTACTGCCCACTTTGAGAATAAATTATTTTTTAGCGCCCCCCATTTTTTCACCTACTTAAAAGCCACTATAACAGGGGTTCCCAAAATTATTTTGTCTACTGCCCACTTTGAGAATAAATTATTTTTTAGCGCCCCCCATTTTTTCACCTACTTAAAAGCCACTATAACAGGGGTTCCCAAAATTATTTTGTCTACTGCCCACTTTGAGAATAAATTATTTTTTAGCGCCCCCCATTTTTTCACCTACTTAAAAGCCACTATAACAGGGGTTCCCAAAATTATTTTGTCTACTGCCCACTTTGAGAATAAATTATTTTTTAGCGCCCCCCATTTTTTCACCTACTTAAAAGCCACTATAACAGGGGTTCCCAAAATTATTTTGTCTACTGCCCACTTTGAGAATAAATTATTTTTTAGCGCCCCCCATTTTTTCACCTACTTAAAAGCCACTATAACAGGGGTTCCCAAAATTATTTTGTCTACTGCCCACTTTGAGAATAAATTATTTTTTAGCGCCCCCCATTTTTTCACCTACTTAAAAGCCACTATAACAGGGGTTCCCAAAATTATTTTGTCTACTGCCCACTTTGAGAATAAATTATTTTTTAGCGCCCCCCATTTTTTCACCTACTTAAAAGCCACTATAACAGGGGTTCCCAAAATTATTTTGTCTACTGCCCACTTTGAGAATAAATTATTTTTTAGCGCCCCCCATTTTTTCACCTACTTAAAAGCCACTATAACAGGGGTTCCCAAAATTATTTTGTCTACTGCCCACTTTGAGAATAAATTATTTTTTAGCGCCCCCCATTTTTTCACCTACTTAAAAGCCACTATAACAGGGGTTCCCAAAATTATTTTGTCTACTGCCCACTTTGAGAATAAATTATTTTTTAGCGCCCCCCATTTTTTCACCTACTTAAAAGCCACTATAACAGGGGTTCCCAAAATTATTTTGTCTACTGCCCACTTTGAGAATAAATTATTTTTTAGCGCCCCCCATTTTTTCACCTACTTAAAAGCCACTATAACAGGGGTTCCCAAAATTATTTTGTCTACTGCCCACTTTGAGAATAAATTATTTTTTAGCGCCCCCCATTTTTTCACCTACTTAAAAGCCACTATAACAGGGGTTCCCAAAATTATTTTGTCTACTGCCCACTTTGAGAATAAATTATTTTTTAGCGCCCCCCATTTTTTCACCTACTTAAAAGCCACTATAACAGGGGTTCCCAAAATTATTTTGTCTACTGCCCACTTTGAGAATAAATTATTTTTTAGCGCCCCCCATTTTTTCACCTACTTAAAAGCCACTATAACAGGGGTTCCCAAAATTATTTTGTCTACTGCCCACTTTGAGAATAAATTATTTTTTAGCGCCCCCCATTTTTTCACCTACTTAAAAGCCACTATAACAGGGGTTCCCAAAATTATTTTGTCTACTGCCCACTTTGAGAATAAATTATTTTTTAGCGCCCCCCATTTTTTCACCTACTTAAAAGCCACTATAACAGGGGTTCCCAAAATTATTTTGTCTACTGCCCACTTTGAGAATAAATTATTTTTTAGCGCCCCCCATTTTTTCACCTACTTAAAAGCCACTATAACAGGGGTTCCCAAAATTATTTTGTCTACTGCCCACTTTGAGAATAAATTATTTTTTAGCGCCCCCATTTTTCTTCTGGATCTCTTACCGCCCCCCTTTAGGCCTGCAATACCCACAAGGGGGCGTTATCGCCCACTTTGGGAAAGGCTACTTTATGGCATCTAGTACTGTGCACCTTGGTACTCCGAGTGCCGGTTCTGGACCAATGAATGTATTTTCTGGGCCTTTCCTTGCAAATTTATCGGCTTCTTTATTTCCTGTAATACCGTTGTGTCCTGGTACTCACTGGAGTATTACTCTGTTAACTTTTTCCAGGGCCTCCAGTTCCTCTTAACATTCCCATGCCAGTCTTGAGGTTACCTTGTTGCATATTAGCGATTTAAGGGCTGCTTGACTGTCATGGATTCGCTTGCAATCTGACGTAGATTTCTGCTTAGAACACTGTGGGAGACTTTTCCAGAGAGAAAAACATATTTTTTTCCGGTCTTGCTCCGTGTATCCCAGCTCCGGTACCCTCTTTGGTTTTGAAGCCGTCTGTATACCAGATTATCGCCCCAGGAGTAAGCGTACTTTATACATCCGATACAATATTAGATTGGAATAATCTATCCGTTTCTAATACAACAAACATTTTATTTAAAAAACTGGCTAAATCCCCTTTGTCAACAATTTTACGTTTTTTAAATAAAGAAAGTCCAGGCACGCCACTGCACTAATTGCCTAGTTTATTATCCAAGAGTAATGTTTAAATAACCAATAGATACCTCCTCTTAACGGTGATACGTCCAAAATGACGATTCATCCCCTCTACTTCTCGATTTATGGAAATTTAAACACTTTTCAAATTTAGTTCTTCCCCACTTTGGTTGCTAAAGGCTTCAAAACATTTAAGAAAACTATTAGTTTTTATTACCAACGAAAAAAATTTGGGAGTCGCAGTTTTTCCGCAGACGTGGTATTCGTTTTTCTTTTGACACAATTCATTTCAATTTCTATTAAATAAATATTTAATTGCAAAATAATGATCTGTAATTTTCATTTGTGACTGCAGCACTTGTAACTCGTCAGTTGCTGGGAAGTTTTCTCTGAACAATAACTCTTTTTAGACGCCATTTATAAATTGTCATCTTTAATGTTTTTTACTAGTTTTGAACATTTACATGTAACGAAAAACTAAATTAATTCGGTTAATTTCCCTTCTATGAAATTATCCATTGACAAATTAAAACATATTTTATTTGTATTTTTTCCAAATTTGCGTGCGGCCGAACTAGCGGCAGTTTCTACTAGAAAAGTATATTGTTTTATAAAAAAGAAAAAAGAGAATAAGGGAAAGATGAGGTTTCCTGTCAAGTTAGCGATCGGTTGCGGTTGTGCGTTTATCTTCATTATTTCGGTGGGGTTTGTTATGTTTCCGAAGATGATCAGGGGGAAGATAAAGGGGGTAAGTAGCTACTTTTTAACCGACTTTAAAAAATAATGAGGTTTCAAATTGTACGGGATTAATTCTTGTTTGTTATATATTGTAACTTTTTTTTGAATAACTGATTTTGATTTTTGAATAAGTCTTGTTGTATAGAATACGAAGATAGTTCCTTTGTAAGGAATTTAAAAAAAAATTAAGGGGTAAGAAGAGATATCTAAAATGCAGCCACAAAAATTTTTGTTGTTTTTTCTTTGTGTTATTTTATTATTGAGGTGAAATAGTTATTTTTGTATTAAGTGCGTGAAGTGAGTGTTTTTTTAATGGCATATGAGAGTGTCAATTTTTTGCCGAGACCGCAGGTCGAGGCGAAAAATTCTCACTTAAATGGAAGTATTTTAAAACCTAAGCATTTGCACCAAAAACTGCTTTTAGATCTTCGCTCCCATGTATTTTAATACATGATTTCTGACAAAATCATCAATTTTGGCGTGGTGAGCGATATTTACTTTATTTTTAATCACGAAAAACCGAGCCCGAAAACGCTGGTTACAGTCATTCATACGTCATTATGTTAAAATTTTGTATTGACACCAATATCCATATGTTTCACAAATATAAAAAATGTATTTTTTTTAAATAAAGAGGCTGTTAGGAATGTCAAAAAAAAAGTAAAAGAAAAACATTTACAAAAACAAATTTAATCCAGCCATGCAGAGGGGGAGAGGTAATAATTTAATTTTCGAAGTTTGATAGTAGTTGAGTGAATTTTAAACGAACTTTGGGCGTGGCCCCGAAAATTTCTCGCCTGCTGCGTTTTCCCCCTTCTTCATTAGGTACAAGATCATAAAATACATGTAGTCCCGACCGTCCTTCTCTCCAGAAAAAAAATGCCCTACTTACGCCCACGGAGCCCCCCCCCCTCCCGATCATATATTCTGGCCACGCCACTGATATAACTTAACTTTCTTAGGAGTATTATTATTTTTAGGCAAAACAAAACTTTTTATGAAAAATAAAGTTTTGTGCAAAAATTGAAAATAAAAAAGGTTCCCATAATATATTAACTAAATCTGCACATTATTAAATTTGACCAAAAAAATGCCGTTCTCTTGCGGCCAAATCCTGGCCATGTTTATTAATGGATTTTTAAAAACATTTTTAAATTTAAACTTTACAGAATTTGGAGAGAATATTATGTTTAATATTTTCTTAGTACAACTTGAAAAATAGATTTAAAGTTATTTATTTAAATAAATCTATAATACTGTAATTAATACGGAATTGACGAATCATCTTACTTAAACTGACATAATAGTATTTTGCGTGTTAATCGTTTTAAAAACATCCCGCAATTAAGAGAAAATAATAGAAATAAATTCTACACACAATGTAGATATCATTAATTCATTATAAGTCTAACGAGGCAAACTTTTTTTGATTACAGTGATTAACAGAAAACAGTTGCTGGACCCCCAAAAAATCGGTAATTTAAATAATAAGTACTTATTTCAAACCAAATTATTAATTATTTAGTCAGGCCGTATCGAGAAGATATTCATTAAAATTCAATTGTTAAGCTTTTGTTATACCCGTGATTTTTTTATTCAAATATTTATTACAACAAATTTTTCAGTATAATTTTTAAGTTAATCCGACCGTGCTAAAATTTGCCGTGTTAAATTGCGATTCTTCTTTTCCCGAATTAAAAAAAAATTAAGCAGCATGGAATGGTAGCGTCTATGTGGGTGTGGGAAGGTTATTTTCATTTAGAAAAGAAAATTCTAAGAAAAAATAGAAGCTAATGAAAACTAAAAATAACGTAGAGAGTGTAGCGTCCGTATAAGTAAATAGAAAAAAGTTTTTTAGCTGCAGGCGGACAAAGTGGTGCATCTATCTTTTGCATTAAAGTACACAGAGACGCCAAAGGTAATGGGTTCCCTGGGGCACAGGTAGACAATGACAGGCTGTTTCGTTCTTGTTAGAACTCATCAGAAAGTCATAACCTGTTCGAAAATTGTCCAGATAGTTAGTCGACGCAAACGTTCATTGTTTTAGTGTTAAAAGTAACCAACCTTACAATTCCATTCTATTTAAGTGCTTTGTATGGCTCTCTTTAATATGGTTTCCTAACTATTTTATTTAGATGGTGAATCTAGCACCTGGGACTGAAATTAGAGGGATGTTCACTAATGTACCTTTTGGATTAGATTTCAATATCTACATTTTTTCGGTACTGAATCCAGAAGAAATACAGAATGGTGGCATGCCGAAATTAAAAGAATACGGACCATTTTGTTATAAGTAAGTAAATCATATCGAACAAAAGTGCGGATTTACAAAGGGGGAAACCAAATGTACCTAAAGTCTTCTTAATCCTCCTTAACTGCAATAAAAAGTATCGCCTACGGCGCTATTTTTATTGGCAGTTTATTCCTTGTTGCCATTACTAGCAATACAAATATATTCAGTTTTTTATATGTGTCCGATTGACTTGACCGCCCCTGGAAAGGTAATTTCCTTATAGAAGAATCTTTTAATAGGAGCCTTGATCCTTCCTCCACAAAAATTCCTGTGGGCGGCTTGGTTATAATATAAAACTTGAAGTTGGTGTTATTGTGTGAGACAAAGGTTTAGAAGAATACCTAAATTTTGTTTTACAAATATGTGGCTTTTTTTGTAAAATAAAAATGGAATGAAAACATGGTTGAGATAGGAAGCTCAGCTTCAACTCCGCTATTTGTATTTTTTTATTACAATAAAGATCATGTATTTAATTATTTTATTTTATTCTTAATTCTAATTTCCCTAGATACAAATATATCTCAAGAGGGATTCAATCGAAACAAAATAAACATTTCGAATGGCTGTATTATCTACGTCATCAGAAATTAATCTTAGTCGTACAACATCCTGAAGCTAATAATTGTTTACATAACTTTTCTATATGTTTACTAAAAATATGATTTTGATGTAAATTCCCAAATATTTGATAAATTTGGGGTTGCTAGCTATTTGATTGTCAAAAAATAATTTCAGTAAGTAAACACTTAAAAGTTAATATGTTGATTTATTGATATTAAAGAAAGTAGGTCAAAATCACACCACTCATCTTGAATTTTTATTATTACATACAATTTTTTTACTATATTATAGTATTGTTGTATTATCAGCTTACATAGTAACTATACTATTAATAAAAATAATTGTATATGTACAGGGTGTTTCACGGTGGATGGAACGTTAGACGTTTATGGAAAACGGGTGATACGTTTTCTTCAAAAATTTGGTTGCTTAGATACACAACCATGATTTATCGTTTTAAAATATTTTCTGTCCGTAACAGATGGCAACATCGTTATTTTAAATGAAACACACTATACAGGGTGTTACAAATTCGACATACCAGTATTGGAATCTCGGAAACTATAAGAGTTAGAGAAACGGTTAAATATGGGCAAAGTTGTGCAATTCGGTGCTGATTATAATGCCGCTTTAAAAGTTTTCAAATTACGAATACTTCCGATTTTATTCGATAAAAACCGAAATTTTGCAAAATTGTTTTTATTTTTTCCTGAGCTCATTTGACTAGCTATTTAAAAATAAATAACACTTTGTCATTGCCACTTTCTCTCCTCTACAAATTGACGTTACTAAACTAAAGATCCGCCGTTTCGTCCAACCAACTTTACTTTTTTAAATACGGACCTGGGTTTTTTTAACAGATTTTTAAACCCTCCGACCCTCAAAATGTAATAGCGATATTACTTTCGCATAATGATAAATTGTCCTTGCTTATTTTTTTAAATTCATATTTTTTACACTTTTTGTCAGTCCGGTTCTGGCAACAAATTACAATATTAATTAAAAACTTTATTTAAAAAAAATGTTATTTATAAAAATGACGTAGATACCATGGAAGAACGCATACAGGTTGCATTTGGTAGGATAAGGAGAAGATCTGTTGAAAGGGCTGTCGCCAAAATTGGAAGAAAAATCAATCGTTTTATTGAGCAAAAAGGCAATTTCTTTGAACATTTAGAAAATTAGGATTTATAATTAGTAAATTTAGATATATTAGAAAATTCTTATAAAATAAATTATATTACTTATGTATGAATGTTTTAAATAAAATAAAGTTTTTAATTATTAATATTTCGTTGCCGGGACCGGACTGACAAAAAGTGTAAAAAATATTAATTTAAAAAAATAAGCAAGGACAATTTATCATTATGAAAAAATAATATCGTCATTACATTTTGAGGGTAGGAGGGTTAAAAAAATCCAGGTCCGTAATTAAAAAAGTTAAGTTGGTGATGGCCTCTCAAATGAGCTCAGGAAAAAATAAAAACAATATTGCAAAATTTCGATTTTTTTCGAATAAAATCGGAAGTATTCGTAATTTGAAAACTTTTAAAGCGGCATTATAATCAGCACCGAATTGCATAACTCTCGTTTTCCCAATGCCTATAACCAATTCTATTTTGCAAATTTTAGGGAATGGAAGACAAAAATAAATTTAGAAGACGACGACTCCGAAGACACGATGAGTTACAATTCGGTAGACACTTTCTATAAAGCAAATGATCCAGGGTGCGTAAGTGTAGATACAGAAGTCACCATACCTCATCCAATGATTTTGGTAAGAACTTATCCTATTATTGTAGATTAAAGGCATTTTTACATTGGGTGCAATTGCAAGAAAAAATAGCCTAAAAGCATGCGCTTTGTCAACGTTTTAAACAGCTGATGCAGGTTTTAAATGGGAAAACGTGCATTAGCTGATTAAAACGTCGTCGAAGCGCATGCTTCCAGGCCATTTTTCTTGCAATTGCACACAATGTAAAAAAGCCTTAAGGGTGTTTAATATTGTACCAAAAAAAAGTTCTTGTATAGGAGTTGTAAATTACCAAAAAATTAATAGCAAATAATTTTAGCTGCCGCAGACATCTGTCCACTCTTCTTTAAAAAAATTTCCAAGGAATCACACCCTGAAATATTAATACGTCATTAAGGAACACCCTGTATAAATAAAAATATTTTTTAGGGAATGGTAAATACAGTGGCTCGCGCCAAGCCAGGTGCCTTGACGCTGGCCAACAAAGCCATCAAATCTATCTGGTCCAACCCCACCTCACTTTTCATAACTGTCAAAGCGAGAGAAATACTCTTCGATGGGGTTGTGATACACTGTGGAGTTCAAGACTTTGCCGGAAAAGCTATATGCACACAGTTAAGAGCAGAGCCTTCCCTGATTCATCTAAATGAAAATGATTTGGCATTTTCACTTCTTGGACCGGTAAGAAAATAGAGTAGAAATAACGTGAGATTAAAAAAGAAAGTTCTCGCCATTGGTTTTGTAATATCGTAGGTATGTTGTAAATGATCAGTATTGTATTTCTGTCTGTTAAGTGTTACAGAATAAGGAGTTATATTTTCAAGGCTTACTTTGAGAACATTTTTTTTTTACTTTAAGTTATGGCAAAACGATAGAAATTCACATTTTGTAATTAAACTAATGAATGATTTATTGTTCGTTTATTTATATATTATGGTTGTTTTTTTTATATTTTAGAAAAATGGTACACCCGGCAAAACCATTAAGGCACTACGAGGTACCAGAAATTATCGCGACGTAGGCAGAATAGTGACCTACGACGGCCAAAAGAAAATGGATGTGTGGAACACCACAAAATGTGACGCAATCATGGGAACTGATGGTACCGTGTTCCCCCCTTTGATGGCCAAGGAAGAAGGACTTGCATCATTTGCACCAGATCTGTGCAGGTAGGTTGCTATCGTCCGCAAAAGAGAGAAAGTTTCTATTGGAAAGATTAGCGAATAAGTAAAAGAGTAAAAAGATGGAGGGTTTTAACAATATCCTAGTAACGGTGATGGTATTTCAATATAGCTGACTTACTTTTGGTAAAACAGTGGCGTATCCTTTTAATATATTTTGAAATTATTCTAAATAAAATCACCAAAAATTAATTTATCTAAAGGTGTGGCCATATATTAACAAAGACCATATTGTGAACTATGATTAATTTATTTTATTATCTTTCGTTGTTACTTTTTTCTAATTTTTAGATCTTTGGTAGCTACATTTGTCAAAGCTGAAGTTTACGATGGCATGAAGGTTAATGCCTTTTCAGCTCATCTAGGTGATCCGAGCAACAACGTAGAAGAAAAGTGTTATTGTACGACACCAGACACCTGTTTAAAACGAGGTAAAATGTATTTAAAAGAAAATATATTATGTTGTGGACGAGATTCAGATTCTTTATTCAATGACTAATAATTAAAAAAAGTTTTATTTCATATCGATTTTCCCCAAATAGAGAGCGAGAGGTTTTGATACTATCCTTTAGTTGTCATCCATCTCTTGCCTCGAAACCTTTTACATTTTTCCTCGTCCAAAAATGCGGCTTGTAAGGGATGTAGAGAACTTTAATCCTGTTTTCAGCTTTATAATCGTTAAAAATGGGGGGGGGGGGGGAGTAGGTTTTAGAGGTCCAGCATGACCTTTGTGATGCCATTACTTCAAAACTGGAAATTTTTGTTCTTTCATTAAAATATATACGTTGGTCAATATTTTTAGGTTTAATGGATCTATACAAATGTGCCAAAGTACCAATTTACGTTTCCCACGTCCATTTCTTGGATTGTCACGAAAGTTACCTGAAAGCAGTGAAAGGACTGAAGCCTGACCCAAAAAATCATGAAATAAAAATTTTGTTTGAGTCGGTAAGTTGCGTTGTATGACAAGAAGAAAGTTGTAGTATCAATGACATGACTTATCAGTTTTTATGATTGAAACTTTTACTGTATTATTATGTTATTTTTTTTTCACAGACGACCGGTGGACCTGTATGGGCGAAAAAAAGGTTGCAGTTCAACATGCCCCTCGAACCAAATCCCAAAGTTGATATTTTCCGTAATTTTACACCGGTTGTTTTTCCGTTATTTTGGGTGGAAGAGGTACGTACTCTAAATAATTTTAATGGCTTTTGCAGATTAAAAAGCTAGAATTTTTGTTATGAAATATTTAAAATTTCATTCCAGGAGATTTGTCAGCTTAAATACAAATTAATTCTCTCAAAATATATACTTTTAAAAATCAATTTATAATTTCTTTAGTAATTTTTCTAGATTTGTCATAATTTGTCTTCAAATTTTTTCACAGTGGCAGCGCCAGGATTTTTGGGATGGATGGGCACAAGTGGGCCCGATGATTTTTGAGTGGGCACTACCCAAATCAAAATGACTTCTACAAAAACTTCCCTCTTGTCCAAAGTGACGTCTAATAAAAAAGTCATTGTTCTCTTAAAAATAACACACAATTCCACTCCTTTTTCATCAAACCTCCCCCTTGCCCCCCCCCCCCCCCCCACCAACACTCTGGCTGAGAGTTTTAAATAAAGTTCTCATAGCGTTGGAGAAGGCTGGAATAAAAGTGATTACATACGCTGACGATATAGTTATACTAGTGTCAGGTAAATTTGTAAACACAATCAGCGACCTAACAGGAATGGCGCTACGAATACTACAACAGTGGGCCATGAAATGCGGGTTAAAAATCAACCCCGAAAAAACGGAGGTAGTTCTATTCACACGCAGAAGGGTGATCGAGAACTTCAGACTCCCAGTACTCGACAATAATGCTTTAGTGCTTAAGGAAAAAGCAAAGTATTTAGGATTGGTACTTGACTCCAAGCTAAACTCGGGCATAAACTTGCAAGAACGAGTTAAAAAAGCGTCGGTAGCATTATATGCCTGCAAAAAAGCAATTGGAAAAAAATGGGGACTAAAACCCCACATAGTACACTGGATCTATACGGCTATTATAAGACCTATATTAATATACGGGGTCCTGGTTTGGTGGACCGCTTTGGAAAAAGCAGTGCACACTAAGTCAATAACAAAGATACAAAGGGCAGCTTGTTTAGGAATAACCGGAGCCCTTAAGTCAACCCCGACAGCGGCGCTAGAGGTCATGTTATATATACCCCCCTTGGATATCTATGGAAAAAGAATAGCTGCAAAAAGTGCCCTGCGACTAAAAGAGTCGAAATTCTGGAAGGAAACTAACTACGGGCACAGCAGTATACTAAAGATTCACCCGGGGAATAATCTACGAGACCCGACTGATTACTCTGTCCCAATAACATGCTTCGATAGAAGGTATTCTATACTCATTCCGAGTAGGAAAGAGTGGGAAGGCAATCAGAATATAACGAAAACAGATCACGCAATCTTCACAGACGGTTCAAAGATGGACGTTGGTGTGGGAGCCGGGGTCTTTTCCGAAAGTTTACAAATACAGAAATCGTATAGACTCCCCAACTATTGTAGTATTTTTCAAGCGGAAGTACTGGCAGTAGAGAAGGCGGTCAATATCCTACAAGAACACCTTGGCTTGGGAGTAGCCTCGTCAATCACCATCTTCAGTGATAGTCAGGCGGCGATTAAGGCAATCTGTTCCAGCAGCGTCAAATCAAAGCTCGTAAAGCGATGCCGCAACAATCTATGCACACTTGGCAACCAACATCGGGTTATTCTGTGCTGGGTTCCTGGACACTCCAAAATAGATGGCAACGAGGCTGCCGATGCGCTCGCAAGAGAGGGCGCAGGCATGCCAGCTGATCTAGCAGACAATACAGTGAACAAACCACTGGGATTGGTCAAAGAGGAGATTGACTACACGGCCAAGCAGCTTGCACAGAACAGATGGACAGGGTTGACAACCTGTAGTACATCCAGGCAACTGTGGCCCACATTCGATAAAAAGAGAACCGCAGAGCTATTGAGACACAGTCGAAAAGACGTGAGAAATATTACTGCGGTTGTTACCGGACATTGCCTCTTCGGTAGACATGCCGAACGTATGCAAATACCCACTAACGACTTCTGCAGAAGCTGCAGAGATGAGGAAGAGGAAGAAAGTATTCAACATTTTCTGTGTGAATGCCCTGGCCTCGCAAGAAGGAGGTTCACTACTCTGGGTGAATCATCTTTCGATAGCCTGGAGGAACTAAACAACTTGGACGGCTGAGCAGATTTCTGAACAGTAGTGGCTGGTTTGAATGAGTTGTTAAAATCCTTCCGCGGTTACGTCGCATAAACCATCAGTGATCTGATGAAGGTGGGTTCTACGGAACACGTGTGGTATCACAACGGACCTAATCAGGACTACGTGAGACCGTTTGGTCAGAATCAAGGGTCTGCCACTCTTACCTAACCTAACCTAACCTGCCCCCCCCCCCAGTGATATCCGGGGGGGAAGGGCAAATCCATCAATTTTGGGTGGGCACGAATGTTTTTAGGGTGGTCGGGTGCCCCCTGCCCCCCCCCCCTACCTGGCGCTCGTTACTCATAATTTAAAATATACAAAATTTTTTTAGCTTAATCAAAATTAAATACTTATATTACATTTTATTACACATATTTAGTTTAATTAAATTATTTCCAACGTTAATAACTCAATAAATTGTTCTAAGGCTAAAACCAATACCCAATACATAATTAAATATACAATATGGTAGCTTTAAATTAATACTAGTCATGAATAATGTCCATGATTTTAAGCGGAGAACTGTCAGTCTTTATTTAAGGGTAATCAATGTAGAACAAACCCATTAAAGTGATAAATAATTCAAAAATACTCCATGTACGAGCTTACTGAAAATCCCAAAACGAATGGTTTTTAGAATTTTTCCCTTTGTAAACGTTTTTTTTTTAAATCCAAAAAATAAATTGAAAAAATTATTATGTTGGCTATTTAAGGGCCCAAATTTAACACCTAGTTTTGTGTTTAAGGGCGTCGCTCTGAATGACACTTTTACAAAACCAATCAAAGATTTCTTCATGATTAAGAAGATAGTAGCCGTTACGAAATATGTTATTCTTGTGGGATCTATAGCAGGTAAGTACATACAGGGTCGCTTTTATGTATGGAAACGTTCGATTAATTTTTACGGTTCTTAAAGTAAATGTATATAAAGAATTATATAGAATTCTGGCTCCGTATGGCAAACTTTTTTATTATTGATTTCACAATGTAGTCTTGATAAAAGCTTTTGCGTCTCAGTAAACTAAAAAACCGCTTATTAAAATAAAAATATTTTGCTCTCACCCTGTTTCAGAGCTGTGAGTAACTTAAGTAACTAGATACTTTTTAGTATCTAGTTACTTAAAGTAACTAGATACTTAGTAACTTAGTTCTTTTTTGAATCATGCCAAAAGTAACTGTAACTTCGTTACTTTTGAAAAGTAACTTGTATCTAGTTACTTTTTAGGAGTAACTAAGTTACTTTTAAAGTAACTAAGTTAGGTACTTTTAAAGTTCCTATAGGACACCAATTATGCACACGTGCCGTTCATCAGATGATGACCAAGGGACGATCGGCGGCCGTTAATCAGATTTTCACGAAGGGACGAACTGCGAGTCGCGAGCGTCAAACAGCAAACTGGTTGGAACGCGAAATTTCTTGGAAATCATTTTATTCTACTTGTTCGTTGTTCGAATTAACACTTAGTTTAGTTTTCTGATGGTAATAGTGGTAGTGTGTACAGGAAGAGGAGTTATCACTACCTGGTAAATTTATGATATCTAGTTCAAAAGCATCTTAGTTATTTTTAGAGTTTCGTAGTTACAATTAAAATAACTAGTTACTCAAAAGTATCTTAGTTACTTTTAGTAACTAGTGACAATCAATGTAACTAGTTACTTTAAAAGTATCTTAGTTACTATAACTAGTTACTTTAACTAAGTAACTAAGAACTAAGTTACTTTTAGGTAAAAGTAACTATTCCTTATAAGTATCTAGATACATTTATGCAAAAGTATCGAAAAAGTAACTAGTTACTTTTCTGAAGTAACTTTCACAGCTCTGCCCTGTTTGAATGGTTGAAGAAAAATTAGATATAACGAGAAATTTAAAATTTGGCCAATATTCTAAAAATAAACATCAAAAGGAACTTCTAAAAATAATTTGATCCCTTCAATCTCGTCTGTGAAAAATTGAATCTTCCTTATATGTACTGCAGTTTTTTTCAATTTTAATTAGCGCTTTTTTAGTTTAAGAGACACAGAAGCTATTATCAAGAATATTTTCTGTGATATCAATAATAAAAAAGTTTTTAATATGAAGCCAGAATTCTGTCGGTCACTGTATATTATTATATATAACTGTCGGTGTTGGTCCAAAATTCACATTGGATAGAACAAGTGACCAAATGACTCAATTACCACAAACAAGCAATGTTTGGTGGGGCATTATTGGCGGATATGTCATATGACCCTATTTTATACAGGGAAATTTGAACGATATTTATTATTTTTACAAGAGAATGTTGTACCAGAGTAGACGGTTATTTCCGAATTATAATAATTCCAATTTACCGGCTGGACAAATATTGTTCAACATGATGGGACTTTTCCACTGCAGCCTAGTGGCTTATTGTGCATTCCTGTCTTGCTAGAAAATATTTGTCCCTTTTATAAGGTCCAGTAAAATTCTACCAAGTTTGTCATGCGAGAGGTTGTCACCACATTGGATAGCTAAGTCTCCTGATATGACCACTCTTAACTTTTAAGGCCATAAATTACACTGGTTAACAAGATTTTTGTCCCAAGCGCAAAATGTCTGATTTTAATATAATTTTGCATGCTGAAATCAATCATGTTTTCAGAATTTCTCCATCACCCTTAGTTTTTATGTTCCAGTATATGTGATTATTTACCTATAAAATGCACGCATAGGTCTGTACTATAAGAGTCTTCTCTATGGAAGACGGGCTTGTATTTTGTAATGATGTATGCTCTGTTATGAAGGCACTTGGGCATGACTATGATACAAATGAGTGGCGTTTGTTCATTGACTCTTCCAAATCAAGCTTGAAAGCGGTACTACTCCACAATGGAAATAAGTTCCCCTCTGTTCCTTTGGCTCATGCAGGCAACATGAAAGAATCATATGACAACATGAAGCTTCTTTTGGAAAAAATTAAATATATAGACTTTAAGTGGAATATTTGTGGCGATTTGAAAGTTGTTTCACTTTTGCTCGGCATGCAACTCGGTTACACAAAGTATTGTTGTTTCCTATGCGAATGGGACAGTCGAGATAGGAAAAATCACTATGAAAAGAAAGAGTGGCCTAAACGAACTTCCCTGACACCAGGAAATAAGAATGTCAGTGGTATCCCACTTGTTGATCCCCAAAAAATTTATTTACCACCTTTGCACATTAAGCTTGGGTTAATGAAGAATTTTGTTAAAGGTATGGATAAAACTAACAGTGCGTTTGCATATGTGAGAAGTAAGTTCCCTAAAATCAGTGATGCCAAGATAAAGGAAGGTATTTTTGTGGGACCTCAGATCAGAGAGCTACTTCGAGATGAAAACTTTAGTGAGGCTCTGAATGGAGTTGAAAAAGCAGCATGGTTTTCTTTCAAGGACATTTGCAACGGCTTCTTGGGAAATCGTAAATCCGAAAATTACGTAGAGAATGTTAACAATTTATTGGTCTCATATAAAGCCATGGGTTGCAACATGAGGCTAAAAATACACTTTCTTCATTCACACTTGGACTTTTTTCCGAAAAACCTTGGAGCAGTAAGTGACGAACATGGCGAGCGATTTCACCAGGACATTCTGGACATGGAGAAGAGATACCAAGGCAAATGGAGCCCCGCTATGTTGGCAGACTATTTCTGGACGCTGAAGAGAGATGTTTCTGATGCAAAGTACAGTCGAAAGTCATATATGACCACATTTTCTAAGTAAATATATCACTTTGTACTTTATTTTTTCATAACTTATACCCATATTATAATATATACGTTCACAAAAATGCATTGCTTTGTCACTTTAAAACCCTGCGTGATGGAAAAATTCTGAAAACATATATGAAATATGTTTAAAAAGTACTACCAAGTACACCCACTTCAGCTCGTGGGACAAAAAAAATCTTAAATTTTGTTGACCAGTGTTATCAAAGAGTTTCAAGAAGGAATAATGCATGAAATTTCCTTCCGATACCCTTTTAGATTCACTATCATTTAACGTCAGGATTTACTGTCAGGAAGTAAATAATGGACACTTTCAGCACTTTTTTTTAAGAGGATTCTAAATTGTTTTTTACTAAAACTTATTTTCCCGCTTTTCTGATTTATTAGCAAATGATATTTAAAACACGTATCTCAAAAACTGTTAAGTTTGGGTATGTGGTGTGCTTAACAATTTTTTTTAGAATTTCGCAAATATGTAGGTAATTTAAGTATAGATCTTAAGATGGAAAGTTCTTGTGTATGAACACATAATTTGAAATTCAGAAAAAAGTATTTCCTCGAGCCGGATTCGAACCGACAACCTCCGTATATCCAGTACAGAGCGCTAACCAATTGCGCCATCAAGGAAGTAGGTTCACAACGGCAAATCGGGAAACAGTTTCGTCCGAAAATTTCAAATATTTACTGAAATACGCACAGTGATAGATATTGTAAATCATTTTTACCCTTTTTTAAACAACAACATTACCGTTTAGGCAACCAGATGTATGCTTTTCAGGCGGCTGATTAATACCTATCGATTCTTTTTCGTAAGAAAATAAAGTATGTATATATCTTAAGATGGAAAGTTCTTGGCGCAATTGGTTAGCGCTCTGTACTGGATATACGGAGGTTGTCGGTTCGAATCCGGCTCGAGGAAATACTTTTTTCTGAATTTCAAATTAGGTGTTTATACACAAGAACTTTCCATCTTAAGATATATACATACTTTATTTTCTTACGAAAAAGAATCGATAGGTATTAATCAGCCGCCTGAAAAGCATACATCTGGTTGCCTAAACGGTAATGTTGTTGTTTAAAAAAGGGTAAAAATGATTTACAATATCTATCACTGTGCGTATTTAAATATAGAATTATATACACGATGTTATATTGAAAATAAAGTAACTTTTTTTTCCATGACTGGTCCTGTAAATTGTTTAAAAACCCCATTACGTTTTTCGCTAACTATCTTACTTTAATAAATAATCGCCAGTTTCCATACATAAATGCGAGCATTGTATAATTATTATGTTGGGTGTGGTATCCAGTTTGTATTTGTTATTTCAAAACAAAAATTATTTACTTTTACGTGCACTAAAATAACAAGCAGTTTTTTCAATTTATTTGCAAAATAAGATAATTAAGCAAACAATAACCCGCTTTTAGGCTTTGTGGTAGCAGCGTATTTGTACTTTAAAGAAGATCAGTCTCTCAACACTGCATCGGTCCAAAAGGTCGAACCAGTAGACAACAAGAGTGACATAACTACCGTCTATAATGGAAACGAATTTGGAGGAAAGGTAAACGAGGCTTTTGGGGATAAATTCTAAGGGGAAAAAATTTAACTTTGCTTAGGTTAAACTCGTGCCTCAGTGTACAGAGTTAATATATTTGATTAACGAACTAGGTATTTTGTTATAAATCAAAAAAATTAAGTCTCAATTTTTGAATATATTTAAAAATAGTATTTTTGTTAAACTATGTATACGATATTTCGGCTAATTTAATGAAAAAAAAAAATAATGCTCAGCGGTTTGACTAAGGCTATGTTCTAAGGTAGGGAGTGAGTTTTATTAAAACTCTTAACTGGCTTCGTTGATCTTTACTCAATCAAGGAACTAAGGCTATAGTTTATAATATAAATAAAAGGGTTACAAATTCAATACATTAGCATTGGTATCTTGGTAACTATAAGAGATAGAGAATTGGTTAAACGGAGACAAATTTGCATATTTTAATGGTGAGTGATATTGTTACCGAGAGATAGCAATGCGAATGCATCGAATTTGTAACAGCGGGTATATGAAATGATGAGCCAAGTAGTTCAGAACGCTCTGAAAATTCTTTTGGCTCCCGTCAACATTAACTAAAAATAAGATTTAAATTAGAATAGGCGTTCCTACAATGTTGGTTCCTAAATATTGATGTCGATAATTATAATATTAAAAATATTCTTAATTAAGACACCTTTAAAATTACACTAGAATTTCACAAAAAAAAAAGTAGGTTTACTCAAATTGATGTTAATGTGAGTTTAGTCCTGATAAGTTAGCAATTATTGTATTATTTAGGACATATATAAGTGATCAAATGTGTCAAAAATTTGTATAGTTCTTTCGAAGCATTATCAATAATTTAAATACTGTAAAATTTTGTGACTTGACCAAATGGCAATCGTTTAGTTTATTTTTGTTCTTAGAGAAATATATTTCTTTATAGAACTAAAATTTTGTTTCAAGTTTCTTAACTTTACAGTATAAATTAATTGGTCAGTTTGTGACGAACACAATATTTTTTTAATTGTGGGGTATTCTTAAAATTGTAACAAAATGTGATGTGTAACCTCAGAATGTGCCTTATTTAGTTCTAGAGTAGAGCTATAGGGTTAATATTTAGAGTAAAATAAAATTTACACAGAGCTCAATATAAGGCATAAATTATTTATAAAATATTTAAATCACTAAAATAATTATTTTCATTAAATTTAAGTTTGTAGGAGGGTATTAAAGTTTAAAATAAAAAGCGCATATTCTAAGTTGTTAAAGTTATCTAAAAAGTTAGTAATTATGTATAGCAGAGAGAGTATTTAAAAAACTTAATATTGCACTTGCAAATTTAAGAATTATGTATGTTGTAAAAGAAAGGCTGCTTTCAGGCATTTTAAAATAGTGTAGAAATAAAAGTTCGAGTCTGTAAAATAGTTATAAAAGTTAAGTAGATTACTTTTGTTTTTGGTATTGCTCAATATAGAATCTTATTGAACATAAAGTTCTCACATTTATAACATTTATTTTTAATTATTTACATATTAAGTTAAATAATTTAATTATCAAACATTATAATATGTTATAGGTCTATAAGGTGTAGTTTAGTGAATGTTACACTTACTATATTTTGTAGCACTTGTTTTACTTCACTTAATTACTTATTTTGGCTGCGGAAAAACATTTATTCAAAGGTATAAAAACTACTTACTCTTATTATTACTGTAGATAAAGTGGATAAACTTTCATTGTAATAACGAAGTTACATCAAGGGAAATTACATTGGAACAAAAATTTCTGAAGTAAACTAGATCTTTCTATTACTAATGTATATTATTTTCTTGCCGACGTTTTGGTAGTCTCGGTTCTACCTTCTTCAGGGCTCAATTAAATATTGTAAGAGTCATAATTTTAAAAACACCATTAGGATAGTCAACCATATACAATTGAAGAAGCTAACCTTTCTAAATAAAATCTGTAAAAACATAGCTCCGCGCTCCATCTAATTATTTATTTTAAAGTTTTACAAATCCAACTTACAACTTTTGTAGGGATATTTCATTTTATTTTTGGCACTTTGTACCTTTGGTACTTCCACTCATAGGCACATCACTAAGCTAAAATTCGAAACCAAACAGTTTCGACCGCGGCGACCCGGGTTCGATTCCCGGAGTGGGCATACGTACAATAAAAAAAGTATGTCGGAAATTTAGTGGATTTAAGAATGCAGGGAAGAGTGTAAGATGTATCATCTCCCAACCCACCCCATTTACGCCGGTAACCAGGCCGGATGAGATCGGACATCTCGTGGGGTGCGGATGAAGGTACACACTCTCCAATCGGTATGTCATGCATCATGAACCAAGGGTTGATAGCCCTTGGGGGTGTCGCATGACTGAGGATCGTGGTTCGGAACCCACGTTAAACTGTAGGTCCCCTCGGGAATGGCCCTGGCAGCAAACGAAGAGGAAAAAAGCCTAATTCGAAAGAAGGGCAGGAACGGCATAAAACAGTTTCCACCGTTTGGTATTACCAAATTGTTTCGAATTTTAGCTAAGTCACGAAGTTTCTCCAAGAACGACTATACTAATGTTTAATTGAGCCATGAAGAAGGTAGGAACCAAACTACCGAAACGTCAGAAAAAAATTTAAAATACTTTAATAATAAAAATAAATTAATAGTTTCCCTTTATAGATACTTAATACTTTATCCACTGGCATCATACAAATTCTACGTAACGTTGTAAATTCATATAATTTTCAAAATAAACGTTTATTCAGAAACTTCTTCAGTTTGATTTTGTCTAGTCCCTAAGTAGAAAAGAATATTACTAGCTTTGATTTTTTACATTTAAAGAAAGCCAAATATATAGGCGCACAATGATTCATTCGCTACGTAAGAACCGACGCCGACGTGACTTCGGAGCGCGCCGTCTTTTATTGCATCAAATAATACAATATCTTGTGTCTGAAATCAGTCGAAAATGGAGACAAACATTAGTTCCACTCCAAAAACGGTTCCCACATTTTTGCACTGATCCGTCGTTCTTTAAATATTCAGATTTAAAGTTACTAGTTACAGCGGAAAATGTCTATGACAATTCAGTAAAATTCAAATCATGATATGTTATACAGGGCTTGTAATATAAAAATTATTTTAAATCTGTAAAATTTTAAATGTACTATTTTTAGAAATTGAAGATTTTGTACCAACAATAAAGAAAAAAACCTTACCCATTTCATAGTCCAAGATTTATTAGAATTATTATTAATAGTGTATTGTTTCTAATATACAAATTTTAGAATAACAATGTTTAAATTGAAAACAATAATCTATTTTGTGTATTTAAATAAATTAATGAAATCAACTAATCCAATCAAAATTATACTAGTTTATCACAACACTTTTCTAAAAACAAAAGTGTGTCTTTTTCCCACTTAACGATAGTCGCTTGTGAAAAATAGGTTCCGTACTTGTTAGAAAAAAACGGTGACAGCATGCGCGGTAACATAATGGCCTACTTCATAAACTAATATAAATAGACGTTTTTTTGACAGCTTAAAAAAATTATTTGATATTTGTGTTTTTCTTTTAGTAACTAAAAAATTTAAAATTAGGACATCCAATAAGACACGAAATAGAGCTTTATGGACCAGTTTCATCTCCAAAAAAATTGCAACGTTACGAATTAGTAAGTTAAGTACAACTTTTCATATTAAAAAGAGTTTTGATACATAGAAATAATGTTAATTTACCTACTAATAGAAGACAAGATTTTAATAGAGATAGACGAAAATTTTCATTAAAAACTAATAATTTTTAAAATTATTACAATAAAATTTAGTAATAATTCTTAGGATTTTCATTGGCTTCTATATTTTTCTTCTGCATGAAAATAACCGCTCCATTTGGTGAAAAAAAAACTCAATAATTTACTACTACACTACTACATTACAAATGGAAGATGCTGGCCCACCCGGCATCGCCCGGTGAGATACCATTGCATCAGTTTACGCGGCGTGAAGTTGCTCTTTGAGTTAACGTTTCGTCGCTGTGCTGATGTTTCCGGTTTCCAGGGTGGGGCCGTATGAAAGAAGCATGATGGAAGCTCCAGGATCAAAATATTCCGGAGGTAAACTCGCCCCCCGATCGGATCTCCGGGTGGGGGCTGGTCCTGTGGCTTCATCAAGCGAAATTAATGAATTATCCACCATTTCCGATAATTTACTGGGTTCCTCCAACAACTCGCAACGAGGAAATGGTGTGGCGCCTGCAGTTGCTAACAGACCCAAAAGTAACAACTTCAAAATTGATTTCTGCAATATTAGAGGGCTTAATACTAACATCAATTCAGTCCACCAGCACTTACAATCTTCCAAGCCTCATGTGCTTGCACTGACCGAGACAAAAGTCAGAGCGTCAACGAACACCGTCAGCTATTTATATCCTGGATATGATTTTCACTTCCGTTTTAGACGCAACTTTGGGGTCTGTCTGTTCATTCGAGATGATCTTTGCTGCTAACGGGAGGAGATACTGGAACCGAAAGACTTTGATGTAATGTGGTTTAAAATATCTTCACAAAAAATCACTAAGTTTATATGCTGCCTTTACCGTCCTCCAAGTGAAATGCATTACAGGGCTCTCTTCTCATCACTAGCCAACACAATCGACTTCTTGCAAACCAATCATCCGAATGCCGAAGTTGCAATCTTTGGCGACTTTAACGTACACAATGTCAACTGGCTTAAATACTCAAACACCAACGATGAGCAAGGCCGCGAGGCCGAATCTTTTGCGATCAGTTTTGGTCTAACTCAACTCGTAGAAGAACCAACGCGGGTTCCAGACCGAGCTGGGGATTTTGCTAGTCTTTTAGATCTCTTTTTAACTTCAAATCCAGACCTATATACGGTCACCGTACAACCACCATTGGGCTCTTCCGATCACAAACTTATTTCAACCCTAAGCGAGCTGCCAATTACTTCTGAACAACCTCCTAAACCCCGTAAGATTTGGCACTATACATCAGCTAAGTGGGAAGACCTAAAGGACCATTTTCGCAACTTTCCCTGGCTAAGCGTATGCTTTTCTTCGGATGATCCATCTGTCTGTGCAAAGGAGGTCTCCGACGTCATTCTAACTAGCATGGAGTCCTTTATTCCTTTCTCCAAAAAGCGCCCTTCCAACGGCGAGCCCTGGTTTAGCAAGAATTGCGAGCGTGCTGTCAGATCTAAAAACCTGGCTTACCGACAGTGGCGTAAAAACCCTACTCCTGAAAATCGCGCCATCTTTGTTACCACCCGAAACCAATGTAAGCAAATGATAGACCAAAGCAAAGAAGCTCATAACGAGAGAATCAAAAACAAACTTCTTGCCAGTCCTAACGGATCAAGGTCCTTTTGGTCAGTCGCTAAGGCCGTCAGCCAAAACTTTACAAAGTCAACTATTCCACCTCTAACACGTTCCGACGGCACAATAGCAACCACAGCCGGGGATAAAGCAAACCTACTTGCTGAACTGTTTTCCTCGCATTCCACTGTAGACTTTCAGGGAAAACCACCACCCAACATTCCCTCAGTTCAATCGCAAATGTCTGAAATCGTGTTCCGTCAGCGTCTTGTTAAACGGATTCTTAAAGGACTCGACGTCAATAAAGCTTCTGGTCCAGACGAAATTCCTATCATTGTTCTCAAGACATGCGCCGATGAACTTACACCAGTATTTTGTAGACTTTTCAACTTATCCTACAAAAAAGGAATATTTCCATCCTGCTGAAAGCCGGCGCGTGTCCAGCCCATTCCAAAGAAAGGTAAAAAGACCCTGCCAAGCAACTACCGACCCGTCGCATTGCTTTCAGTAATTTCCAAAGTAATGGAGAAAGCTATTAACCAACAACTACTAAAGTATCTGGAAGGGCTTAACATTATCAGCGACCATCAATACGGTTTTCGTAAGTCCAGATCAACAGGTGATCTTCTGGCATATGTCACCCATCTTTGGAGCAACACCATCGAACATCATGGAGAATCCCGGGCTGTTGCACTGGACATCTCTAGGGCTTTTGATCGTGTTTGGCACGATGGGCTTTTAAGTAAACTGCGATCCTACGGTATGCCTAATGGATTTTGTTTATGGTTAACCAGCTTCCTTAAGAACCGTTCTCTGCAAGTGGCGGTTGACGGGTTTCTCTCAGACACCTTCACCATCAATGCCGGTGTTCCTCAAGGGTCCATATTGTCGCCTACCCTCTTTTTACTGTATATTAACGACCTTCTAGTGAAAACCCAAAATCCAATTTATAGCTTTGCTGATGACAGCACACTTGTCTCATCTTTTACCTTGACTCCCCAAACATCCGCTGCCGACGCACATCTTCGTAGGCAGCATGAAGTATTGCGCCTCAACAAGGACCTGGAAGAAATTTTGGCTTGGGGTGACAGTAACCAAGTCGAATTTAATGCTAAGAAAACCCAGGCAGCAGTCTTCTCCAAAAAGGTTAACATTGCAGAACCGGATATAGTCATGGCAGGACACGCAATTCCCCTGGCACCGTCTATTAATTTGCTGGGGGTCAATCTGGGAGGTAATATGTCTTGGCATGATCACGTTGCCGCAATTGCCAAGACAGCTGCACAGAAACTTGGTGTACTTTTCCGCACCAAAAGGTTGTACACACCTCATCAACTTTTGACACTCTACAAAGCCCAGATTCGACCATCATTAGAATATTGCTCTCATGTCTGGAGCTCTGCACCCAAGCACACCCTTCGGCTACTGGATTCCATTCAAAGGAGAGCCGTTCGTCTGATCGGCGACCCCGAGCTGACCAAGACCCTCGATAGCCTGGAGCATCGAAGACAGGTTGGTGATTTGGCTCTCTTTTACAGATATTTCCATGGCAGGTGTTCGACTGACATTGCCCACTTGATTCCACCTAGAGCAATGCAAAACAGAAATACACGGCAAACCACTGCCGCTCATCCATATGTTGTTCAGCTTAGTACTCCTCGAACTTCATTGTTCAAGAATTCTTTCATCTGGAGAACGTCATCTTTGTGGAATGATCTTCCTGAGGTCGTGTTTCCCAATGAATACAATCTTCAACTTTTCAAGACCAACGTTAATCGCTTTTTTCGCACTCGCACCGCTCCTAGAGCGCCTTAAAGGATTTTTCCTACAGTGCAGGTGTTTTATCATAAAAAAAAAAAAAAAAAAGCAATTTAACACGGCAAATTTTAGCGTGATCGGATCCATATAATGCATATAATTTTTTCTCATAAAACTCAGCTGACCAGTGTATTGCATATATTAAACAATATTTTTTCAATATGTTCTGACGTAGATACTCTCAAATCGCTACGTGTAGATACTAAAGTAATTACGGGAATTCCAAATTAATGTCATACAATAAAAGCAAAATTACACTCCTTAACGTCTGATGATTCGAAATATCAGAAAACAATAAAGAAGAGCAATAACTACGTTAGTTTTAATGAGATTAGTAATTTTCATCATTATTAATTTATAGTTTTGACATTAACCTTCAAGACGGTGGCCTCCCCCTCTCCCCTGGCAATCTTCCTGCTATAACGATGACCGTAATGGTTTTAGCAATAGCTTCAGTACATTAATGTCTCGATATTTTAGTTCAAAAAAAATAACTTTGCCTTATTTCTCCTTAGTGATTCTTTGTTCTGAAGTGCCTATTATAGTTTTTGTGGCTTTATTGTTGAGTGTTGACGGTGTTTTATCCTCAAAGAATAAAAAGTCCGTTTGTCTGGAGCTGATATGTCCATAGGGATCATTTTTTCTAATCGTTTAGAAAATTTACAAGATTTCTAAAGTTTCCTGGATAGTTGGTAAATACGTTTTTTTATCTCCAAATATGAACAACTAATTGCTTTAAAAATATATGGTGGAATTTTAATTTAGAAATATTAGTAGTCTTATACCTTTAGGGTGTAAGTAATTAGGTACCATTGAGGAGTAATAATCATATGTGTTTTATTATTAAGTTATATTTTAAAGCGTTTTGAACCGAAATTTTAAAAAATTAAATCACACTTTCTGTCTATTCTTTTGGCTTAGTTATTATTCTGTAGGAACAAAAACTGTTAAATAGATATGGACAGCTAAAATTTTGCATATATGCTGAAACTTAAGCAAATTTAGTTTGGAGTTTTAGGAGTATTCGTAGAAATTAAACAATGGCTAAGATATTAAGACATATAAAATCTCCTGATTTAAAATTTATATAAAGCAATAAAAATTGAATTTTATTAGTGTATTAGTTACAGCTTTATGTTAGGTACTTACTATTAAAGCACAGTGTCATTCGTGTTATTTAGAAAAAATTTACACCGACCAATTATTAAACTTCTCAATTTGACAAAGTTATAAACTTATTGGCATTTCATTAAGGTCTTGGGAAAAAGGTATAATAATAATAATTTTTAGTTATTCTTGGGGTAAAGGGGGTAAAAAGAGTTTTTCTTGTGGATCCGAATGCGCTAAAATTTTCCATATTAAATTGTGGGTTTCTTGAAATGAATTACAAAAACTAAACACATAATTGATTTTTTTTTCACCAATAGAAAGGTGGTATCTATGTGGGTGTGAAAAATTTATTTTCATGCAGAAAATAAAATCGAGGAAAAAGATATAAGCCAATGAAAACCCTAAACAAATTACTATAATTAATTTTATTCTAAAAAATATTGAGAATAATTTTTTTTAATGAAACTAAGTTTTTCACATTCCATTAATAAAAATGGACAGGATTCGTTTCAAGAGAATGCAATGTTTTTAATATAGTAGGTATAATTTTGCATACTGTAACTTTGGAGAAGGATTTAGAAATACCATTCATATCTCCAAAGAAACGTAGTTATTAGAGATCTGAGTATGGTCAGTCTCAGTCTGATATTGCCGGAATTACAAAGGACACAATGGTGACATTTTACAAAGCAACAAAATCCCTCTAAACGCTATTTCAAACGTGATTTTCTAGGAATCCACAGAAACAATTTTGTAAAAACCTGTTTCATATTCAGCGGCAAATATAATTATTTCCAGCGAATCGAGAGTCCGGTTTCAGGTATCAGCTAGTGAGAAGATTTTAGGGTCTGAAAAATCGATTAGCGGGATTTTGTAGGGTTAGGAACAGAAAGCCCTATCTTCCTTCGTACAAAAAATATTTTATTAATTACAACCTACGCGTTTCGGCCTACAAGGCCATCATCAGGGCGTAAAGTGATAAGGTCAACACATATAGACCACAAGCAGGACGCACCCTAGTTAACAAATCAATTAATAAAAATAAACACTTGGCACATTGTTTTACATGAAAAACACATTTAAGGAGGAAGATAGGGCTTTCTGTTCCCAACCCTACATGATCATGTCCCTTCTGGAGAGTAGATACGACTTCGTTAGCGGGATTTTGTTGGTTAACAAAATGTCACCAATGTCGAGAAAATAGCGCAAATTATTGAAGAGCAGGGCCAGGCCGACCAAGAAAACCAACTACTAATGATAGGCGGTTTTTAACAAAGTAATTTGTTAAGAATCGATTTTTTTTAAAAGTACAAAGCTATAAGCGAATTTGTTAATCATTCATAAAGGTCGACTATGTTAACAAACAATACTCAATCGCTTAAATTTTAGGTAGGTATGGCCCATTGGGCTTTATTGATAGTTCTGTATGGCAATTCTGCATGGCAATATATTGCAAAGGAGTTTAATTCTAAAGATATAAATTTTGACAAATTGACACCGTAATTGGTTGACTAGAAGAGTCAAACGTTTTCAATTCATAATTGGCATTATAACAATTTTTGGAATTTATTAGTTTTTCTAAATTACACCAATGGCACTCAGTGACGGCTCGCGGTCTGTAAAAATGGCGAAGAGCTAGGTATAGTGCGGGTACTTAAATAAACATTGACTAGAAACATGTGTAACAAAACGTCTCTCTTATCCTCATCTATCCAACGACTGAATGGAGTTTCCAACAAATTACAAACTGTCATTAATTGGATTCATTTTTAAAACACACAACTAGGTAGGTACGTACACTACTCAATTAACTGAAAAATAAAAAATAACTTTTTAATCACACAGTAAATCACGTAAAAACGGTATCTATAACCGTAAATTTCGCGAAGCTTCAAAATAACTACCTTAAGGTTAGGCGAACCAATGCTAAAACAATGGTGCATACGATTGATCTATTTTTAAATTACCCTTCATCATAATGTAAATTGTTACATGCTGTTTGCGTGACTGACATTACTTAACCATAGCAACGGTGAAGATTAAAGCCATGTTGGACGTTGGGTCTTCACTTGCTTTGAGATAACGAAAACGGTCGGCTGGGGCGCGCCGAAATGCACGATTGCTTCTTCATCGGAGTTAACCGTGGCCCTATTATGCATAGCTACATTCGGATTAAATTAATATTATTAAAGAAGAAGAATTTCTCTTTATTTCGTCAGATCCATCCCTAAACGCGTTTCGTCATATCATGACTCATCAGTAGAGCTAGGATCCGACGAAACAAAGAGAACTCAAAGCTGCTTATGGCAGCACAGTGGTGGGACACACCAGTAAGATGTGGCACGGAGCACCATCTGTATCGTTATTATACACTATTATTAATTCGAAAATAATTATTTTTTAAAGGCTAAAATGGTAGCTGTATTGGTACATTATTATTTAATATTGTCGAAAAACTTTCCTTCTGTTTTTTTTTTTGGTGAAGAGCCCCTTCACCTACTTCACCTGACGAGCCGCCACTGATGGCACTGCGCTGTAAAGCCGCAACCAATACAGTATTAAGATTTAATTATTTTGCTTTGTATATCAGAAGCATCAATTTTAAAATTAGCAAATTTTACACGAATTGATATTTTAGCCATCACCCTGTATAAAAAATGCACGAATAAAGTCAGACAAATTATAGTAAGTAGTCCAAAAGACCTTAGCAAACCTTACCAATAAACGGAAAATTGAATGGATTAATTGCATTTTGATAAAAATATGGACGTTAAAATTTCAAATACTTTTACATATTCCATAATTATTAATCGACGCAGTAAAATTTAAAATTTTAAGTAATCCTAAATAACTAATTACTATTTTGTTTAGTAAACCGATAAGACACGTGCTTATACCAATTATTATAATTATTTAAAAAAATTATAATATGCACAACTAAAATTATCATCGTTATAGTACATTAGGTACAAGCGCTAAGTATACACACGGTATAATAATTGTATTACTGTAACCTGAGTTATAAAATAATATGATTCCGACTTCCTAATGAATTAAAAAGGATTATTGCCGACAATAAAGAATTATTTTTAACTTATTTTATTGATTTTGAATATTTCTAGTGAGTTATTCTTAAGGAACTTAAATTGTAAACGAATAAACACGTTAAATGATATAAAATGAGAGTGGCACAAAAGCTTATTTACGCCTCGGTTGGATTGGTTTTTGGACTTTTGGTTCTAAAGTTATGGTTGTTAGATGTCCTAATACAGTTTGGAATAAAAGATGTGAGTATAATTAAAAACGCAATTTTAAAAAACATACACCTGGCTCATGATAATAGAATGCCGTAAATCATGCTTTTTAAAATAAGAGAAGTGGGTGTAAAAATTTATTTTATTTAACCCCCCCCCCCCTCCCTCGCCCTTGGAGGTGCGATGTTTAGGTTCAAAATGCAGAAAATAGGAATTTGACTTGATAGTAAATTGACTGCCTTTTTCTATATTATCCCAACATTTAGAAAAATCGAATATTTATGGTCTCAAACCGAATATTCGGCCGAATATCGAATAGTTAAAAAGTGATCGAATAGGCCGAATACCGAATAATTATTCGGCTTCGGTCCCATCTCTAGTTTATACCAAGAAAAAAAAAATGGTTTCATCGAACTAGAATGTCAACCTTCTCGGGGCAATTGCAAGTCGCAAAATACCATAATCTAGTACTTTAGTCCGTTGCTGAGCAATCTTTTGGGTTTATTGTTACATTTCCGTCCTAAGCCGGGAAAATAGCCAGTTCTTGCCAGCAATTAAAATCTTGCTAAACAATGATTCAAACGCGAATTTCTCTGAAATAAAACATTTTGGTAAAAGCATGTTTTGTATTCAACGGCAATTACGAACCGAAATTCAGATTTCAGGAGTTAGTGAAGGCCAAGTTATTAGATGGGTTTTGTTGATTGGCAATAACTTTCTTGTACCGATTTCTTTATTTATATTCAGATTCCGTGTTAACATGGTTTTGCTTAAATGTTAAAAGATATTCTTATAAGGAAACAATCTCATAAAAAAACTGGATTTTAATAAAAAAAATGGTATAATTTAATAAAGATTCAATTCCTTAATTTATAATCATAATGATGAGAGTTTTGCATTGTTTTTAAATCACAACGTTTCAACTGGTAAGTATCTCCATTCGTCTTCAGGTGACAGTATTTACTTGTTTCCAACCTTTAAACAGACAATAATAATGCGATTTCAGAAAAAATAGTATATGTATCTCGTAGTAAAAGAAATTCCCGGAGTTAAATGCTTGTTGAAATTCACATTGTCGTTCAAGAATATATTATTTTTACTCCTAGTTACATAATACAGGGTGATTCCTAAGTTAATACTTCTTTTTTAGCTGTGTATAGAAGGCATTAAAATAAAAACCACTTTCAAATACCTTTATTCAAAAAACTCAAAAATAAGGTTATTACACTATGGATCAAATACGGTCCTGCCTAACTTGCCTGTTGAATAACATTAAGAAAACTTCTGGATGTAGGATGAGCCCAAAAGGGAAATCGTTCTGCGTATAATCTCGAAGCAGCAGCCGCATTTTGACGACACTTGAAATTAGCACCATAGCACCATTCATTGTTTTCAAATTTTACCATTTTCACGTGTGACCTATTTAAAATTAACTTGCTTCCAAAAAACACACCTCAGCGGAATGCCAAATAACTCACCACCGACCCGTAAATTGTATAAGACTAATAAGAGATAAGACAAACAACATAAAGTATAGCAGGCTACGTTTGGATGACCAGACCCGCAATTCGATTTTTTACTTCTGTATCTCGCCTAATTTTGAGTTTTTTTAAAAAAGGTATTTGAAAATGTTGTTTATTTTAATGCCTTCTATATACACAGCTAAAGGCAAGGGCCTATCGACATATTAAGCACCGGTTCCCGCAGATCACCGAAGTTAAGCTGTGTCGAGCGCGGTTAGTACTTGGGCGGATGACCGCTTGGGAACACGGCGTGCTCTTGCCTCAGGGAAGAGTGTAAAATGAATTGACACCTAGCCATCCTATTCACGCCGGACAGGCCGGATGAGATCGGATATCTCGTAGGATGAAGGTGCCGTTTCACACTCCCCAGTCGGTAGATCACATTTGTGGTCGATGACCGGTTCAAGATGGCCTACGTAGTCGGCGAACCGTAAAAAAAAAAAAATACACAGCTAAGAAACAAGTGTCAACTTAGAAATCACCCTGGATTCCAGGGTGATTCCTAAGTTGACACCTGGATATTATTCTTTAAATTATGGTTATATTATTGGAGGACCTAAAAACAAGTAAAACTATTTAATTGTTAATTGTTGCTTTCAGCAAACGGCACTAAAGAAACGAAACGAAGTCCGGGAAGTTTATTTAAAAATACCCTTTCCCCTGGACTTCAAGGTATATTTTTTTAACGTAACCAATCCCATGGAAATTCAAAATGGAGCTAAACCGATTTTAAAAGAAATGGGCCCTTATTGGTATGAGTAAGTATTTCTTTGCTTTTGCATATTGGTATATTAGCGTGTATTTACTTGAGTTATATTAAAAAAAATTAGTTAATTGTATATTTAAAAATGTTATTCCGTACCGTACCATTCGACGAGCTCTTTTATTTGTCATCCCATTTTGAAAAACACTCTTAAAAAAATGTTTCGTCTGAAAACCTAAAAGTATTATTGCTTACTTCGAACAATGAATTAAATTTTAGCGAGTTTAAAGAAAAAATTAACGTAGTAGATAATGAAATGGAAGATAGCTTGACCTACACCCCATACGATATATACAAATTTAACCAAAATAAGTCGGGGTCACTCTCAGATGAAGATGAGGTGACCATATTACATCCTTTGTTAGTGGTAAGTACTGACAATCATTATTAACAAAAAGTTCAAATAAACATAATTTAACAAACACATCTAAAAGAGCTTTTTAAAAAATTTCTAAACAGTAAAAAATAACCCGTCTTGATTTAAAATTAACTTTTAGGGAATGGTGAATCAAGTAACCCAAGAGTCCCCAGTATTTCTTTCCATAATCAATCAATCCATAGAACACCTTTTCTACAATCCGCAATCAATTTTTTTAACTGCGAAAGTTAAAGACGTTTTGTTCGACGGGGTAGAAGTTAGTTGTAAAAGCAAAGATTTCAGTACAACCGCCGTTTGTGGACAGGTGAAAACGAAAATACCTGGACTCAAAATTAAGGAAGGAGATGAAAAGACTTACCTGTTTTCCTTGCTAGGATCGGTAAGTACTATGATAAAATATTTGAATAAAAAGCACACTTAGGTACTGCACAAAGATGCCAAGATACATATTTACAACCTTTGACTCAACTTGTCAACAATAACATTTGAAAGTGATGTTTCAAAATGGCTACTATGACGTCTTAACCATAGCAGTATGGAAATAGTATTTAAACTCTTTATTTCAGTTTTTTATTTAACTAAACTATTAAAATGAACTACAAAATATGCATCATTCCTTATTCTAATATTAATGAAACTTAAAGATTATTGTTAATTCAGTTAAATGGATACATATGCATAAGTGTTGTTTTTTATTATTTAAGAGAAATGCTACAAAGACAAAGAGGGTAAAAATACTAAGAGGAATAAATAAATCAAAAGACTTGGGTTCCGTGGTCGAAGTTGATGGACAAAAGGAGGTTACCCTATGGAGCACTGATGAATGTAATAGATTTGATGGCACAGATGGTTGGATATTTCCACCATTACTTTCTCCAGAGGATGGATTAAAGTCATTTTCAACTGAACTATGCAGGTAAATAAAATATCTAAGGTTTTCTGTTAGTTTTGCTTATTCGTAAGCATACATTAGCCAATTCTTGCCTGCTAAAGGATATTTCAAACGTGATGTTCTCGGAATCCACATAAACAATTTTGTATAAACCTGTTTCATATTCAGCGGCAAATATCGTTCTTTCTAGCGAACCGAAATTGTGGTTTCGGGTATTAGTGAATGCCAAGATTTTAACGTTTGAAAAGTGGCCAGTTTTTACCAACTAATATTACACCGCTATTCGAATTTTGAATATGAAACTGGATTTTACCAAATTATTTGTATAGTTTCAGAAAAATTCGCGATTGAAATATCTACTAAACTGACTATCTAATTTTTTTTTCAGAAACGTAAAGCTTCACTACGTAAACAACACCGTAATGAAAGATCTTAACCTCAGAATTTACGAAGGCGACCTGGGCGACCAAAGCAACAACGAGGCGGACAAGTGCTATTGTCGCACTCCCGATTCGTGCCTTAAAAAGGGACTTTACGATTTGACGAAATGTATGGGCGTTCCTCTTATTACATCGTTGCCACATTTCTATAAAGCGGACGAAAGTTATTTAGATACAGTTGATGGATTGGAACCGGATGCTGCGAAGCATGGATTAAGGGTTGCTTTTGAACCGGTAAGTATTTCACTAGCCCAAGGCGAATGTTGTAAGTAAAGTATTATTTATCATGCCTGCAAAAACCATTAAGAACCAGCCTGAAATATTCGTTATAGATGATTTTTCTAAAAATATTTTTTTTATTTATTTTTTCTAATTATTGTAAATGCCGACGTTTCGTTATTTTAATTTTCTACCATCATCAGGCCAATAAGTTGAAAATTACAATATGCATGCGACTGAATTTAATGATGTGTTGTAGATGACTGGCACGCCAATTAAGGCTGCCAAAAGACTGCAGTTTAATATTGAAATTCAAGCCAACAAGAAAGTACTGTTATTTTTGAATTTACCCACCGTATTATTTCCAATGCTGTGGGTAGAAGAGGTAAGTAAAAACACTTTTAAATAAAAATTGTTGAAATTTCAAATTTTAGTAGCAGGCTTTAAAAAAGCCTTAGTGTATATTTTTTTCTCTATAGGCCTTATCGCCTTTTGAAAGTCTGGTTCTCATTTGTAAAAAAATCACAACTTAACATTTTTTAAAAAGTCCTTATTCCTTAAATCGGTACCGCATGTCTTTAATTTATTATTACTCACTTAAGCTCGGTTATTAAAAAGTTCAAATTTATAATTTTTCGGAGGGTTGCGACGATTTAAATCAATTGATCAATCATCTGATTTTAATCGTGATTCAAATCAAATTATAAATTGCTGCTAAAAACAAGTCGCCGAAGCAAATAACTCATCGGGAAATTTAAAAAAAATACGAAAAATAGTTTATTTAACACGAAGTGTTTAGATACATTATGTAAGTGTAAAAACATAACTAATCGTCATCAGTCCAGCGTAAAAAATATTCACAAATTACGCTGCCAAAAATGTTCATGTCAATACGAGTTATTTTGTATATCGCCAAGGAGATTTTTCTAATTGTAAATCTAGACAAGAAATATTTTGGACGAATAGAGACAAAATAATAAAAATAAGTGTTTTTAAAGTTCAATATTGCCATATTTAAGGAAAAAATCAGTATAAGTTGATAAAAATCAAAACTTCAGGACTTATCAGTTCTATTTTGTATTCACATGTATCATCTATCTAGGTGGGCTTTCACGGTTAAGACATTCGGGATCCATTCCAATTCATATAATTTGGAAACGTGTTTCTTTTATCTTCCGGCATAACATAATATTAAAACAAGGTCACATACTTGTACTGTTATTAATCACTTTAGACTCATAGAGTTTCCGATTTATTTAAAAATGGCATGTCTAATGTCATCAGGTTCGGCAACGCCTTTAACTTCTGTTAATTACCTTACAGGGTGCCGATTTGGAAGGATATCTTCTAGAAAAATTGCAAGGAATCTTTTCACTGCTGAAAATAGTCGGTATTATGTTGTATTTGACAATAGCATTAGGCGTTGTCGCTTTCGCTGCCTCCGTATATTACCATCAGAAGAATAAAAAGGAAGTGACGATAACCCCTGTATATGAAATAAAGAAAATGGACGATAGTGATCATGAGGATAACGGCGTACAAAATTTAACAGGGAAGAGGGAAACGATTGGAAAAACAGGATATGTGAATCATGCCATGACTGGGCATGAGTTTGACCGATATTAGCGAGATATTTAAAATTAAATCAAATTTAAATTATTTATTTTTTTATGTGCACCACTGACTATATATTTTTGTAAGATCGTTTAAAATTAATGTTACAGTTAATGTTTTTAACTCGAATAAATTCTACAAGTAGTAACTTCTTCGTTGGATTTGGATAACTGAAGAAATAATAATAATCAAGAGTTTTTTGAAATAATTCGAAAAAATTTTGACACTCTGTAGAAATAAGAGACACGGAGTATTTTTTAAATAATTTATTCTGTACATACTTACTCTACTTTTATACTTTTTCTAGGCAAATCCAATCTAACCTCATGTTTAGGCAATATTCTAAGTAACCTTAGCAACTTCTTCATAACATAATACAGACTTAAAACAGTTAATAACAAAAATACAATAACATCTATGGAGTAGTACTGAATCACTCCCATGTTTCTACTGGGTGATTGAAGATGAACCGCCCCTTTGTGTCTTAAGACATATTCAGTCCAGTAGACTGCTTTATGCAATGGTGTTTCCGCTTGATCTAGTAGAAGCCTCTGACGGTGTTTAACCTGAAAAAAATATTATACGTAAAGTATTTGATAATTAGGGGACTCCGTACACCCTTTAAATAAGATTTCTTCCCACGGGCTTATTAATCGATTAAGAAAATAATGTAGTTCATAAAAGTTTTTAGACATTTCACAAATAATAATGGAAAGTCCTCTTGGTTTCTCATATATGTATTATATCGGGTGTCCCATTATAGATGGCCACCGGCCGCATCTCGGAAACTACTGGGCATAGAAACTTAGGAGAAAAAAATCGTAATTAGAGTGGCTAAGAGAAAAACTTGGAAATAATTTTTAAGTTTCTCATTTTGCCGCAACAGGGCACAATTAAAAATTAAATTATAAAATTCCAAATTTCTCCGAAAATTCTCACATTAAGGTATATCTTTGGTAACATTATTACAAACCTTAGATAATTCTGCATCATTTTGGTATAGAGCTCATTGGCGTACCGACCTTGATAAGAGTGGGGGAAGCTATTGAAAGTGTAATCATTTAATTTGCTGTAACTTCTAAATGACTTATCCGATTTTAGTAAACTTAAGTTTGTTTAAAAAAGAAAGATAAGTATTTTTAATTGTCGTTTCCACTGGTACACGATAGTTTCTAAAAAAATAGCCAGAGAGCGTAATTTGTGATAGTAACAGTTTTTTGATTTTATTCCGAGAACTCAAATCATACGGTATAACTATGACATCATAATCGGAAAGTAGATTAAATTTGCAAGAAAAAATGTGTACTACTATCCGAGACGCGACGCGCGTCGTCTGAACACTGGCTTCTGTGGATCAAACATCATGAAAACTGTTAATGACGGTGGCTACGAAATTTTTTCTGGTAACATTTATTGGCTTGTTTTCTAAAATGAACGCTTGCTATAAAATGATGTTTTTGTAAAACATGTAATTTAAATATATACTATTGTCCTCAGCAAAATTAACTTCAAATTATCAATATAAAACAAAACCAGTTAAAAAAAAGTTTGGTTTCCACATTTGAAATAATTAAAAAATTATCTTTACAGGGGTAGGTAAGCCACTGTCTCTAGGAGGTTGTTGAATGGTTCATTCCTTTCAGTTTTTTTTATTTAATGGTACCTACAGACGTACAAGGACCTAAAATACCTACTCCCTTAACAGTTTGCTACATCGGGTGCATTTAATTTGAATTGATGGAACTTTAATTTTGTCCTTTTGTTCCCAAAACTGGTTTGACAATATTTCACATCTTTGATGATTGAAAGTTTAATTTTAACCAGTAAAGTCAAACTATTCGTGTAGTGGTACATTAAGACGAAAACTTTATTAGTTTTAAACCATTCGTGTAACTTTGGTTTTGCAGCCTCAAGTAACTTTATTCATCCCTGAGGTTTATGCTACAGCTTCCTGCGAAATGTAAAGTTATTTCGGCTGTAAGTAATATTGGCAGCCTGGTCATTAGTTTTCTGTTTTAGAAAGTAGCACGGATACATTTGACTGCATTAAGAACTTTTAAATAAGAATTAAAACATATATAATTTCACTTGACAGTGTGGAATGAGGGGAATTTTGTAACTAGACAATAAGTGGTCTAATCTCTTTATAAAACATGTACTTAATATTTTTCTATTTTGCAGATTTTTAAATAAAAAATAGGCATTTTAAATTTTATATATTTTATATTGATAATAAATTATCCGTATCCTCCATTGTCAAGAAATTTGTTGTCTTATTTTTTTTTTATTCTTAAAAATTATCGAGCAAGCACGCAAGCAAGTTGATTGTTTATTAATACTCAGTTAAGAAATATTGCAAATAAGACATTAAATCGTCTTTTTACACAGAAATTCCGGAAGGTTTATGAAAAAGACATTTTCACAACCAGGTATAAATTTATTGAATTACTAGCTTATTTTAAAGTGGAACGCAAAACCAAAAAGTCGTGGTGGATACTGTGGTGCCCGGACCCGAAATAGTTAAAATTGTGTGCATGGCATGTATTATTATTTACCACAAAATGGATAACGAAAATTATGCAAGATTTCAAACTTTTTTAAACAGAAAATCTGAAAACTAAAAGCCCAAAAGTATCTTATTTTAGATTTAGATGACATTAATAAATATGGCTGAAAATGGCATTTTTTTTATGATAAAACACCTGCACTGTAGAAAAAATCCTTTAAGGCGCTCTGGGAGCGGTGCGAGTGCGAAAAAAGCGATTAACGTTGGTCTTGAAACGTTGAAGATTGTATTCATTGGGAAACACGACCTCAGGATGATCATTCCACAAAGATGACGTTCTCCAGATGAAAGAATTCTTGAACAATGAAGTTCGAGGAGTACTAAGCTGAACAACATATGGATGAGCGACAGTGGTTCGCCGTGTATTTCTGTTATGCATTGCTCTAGGTGGAATCAAGTGGGCAATGTCAGTCGAACACCTGCCATGGAAATATCTGTAAAAGAGAGCCAAATCACCAACCTGTCTTTGATGCTCCAGGCTATCGAGGGTCTTGGTCAGCTCGGGGTCGCCGATCAGACGAACGGCTCTCCTTTGAATGGAATCCAGTAGCCGAATGGTGTGCTTGGGTGCAGAGCTCCAGACATGAGAGCAATATTCTAATGATGGTCGAATCTGGGCTTTTTAGAGTGTCAAAAGTTGATGAGGTGTGTACAACCTTTTGGTGCAAAAAAGTACACCAAGTTTCTGTGCAGCTGCATTGGCAATTGCGGCAACGTGATCATGCCAAGACATATTACCTCCCAGATTGACCCCCAGCAAACTAATAGACGGTGCCAGGGAATTGCATGTCCTGCCATGACTATATCCGGTTCTGCAATGTTAACCTTTTTGGAGAAGACTGCTGCCTGGGTTTTCTTAGCATTAAATTCGACTTGGTTACTGTCACCCCAAGCCAAAATTTCTTCCAGGTCATTGTTGAGGCGCAATACTTCATGCTGCCTGCGAAGATGTGCGTCGGCAGCGGATGTTTGGGGAGTCAAGGTAAAAGATGAGACAAGTGTGCTGTCATCAGCAAAGCTATAAATTGGATTTTGGATTTTCACTAGAAGGTCGTTAATATACAGTAAAAAGAGGGTAGGCGACAATATGGACCCTTGAGGAACACCGGCATTGATGGTGAAGGTGTCTGAGAGAAACCCGTCAATCGCCACTTGCAGAGAACGGTTCTTAAGGAAGCTGGTTAACCATAAACAAAATCCATTAGGCATACCGTACGATCGCAATTTACTTAGAAGCCCAACGTGCCAATTTTATCAAATGTCCAGCGACATGCATTCGTCTATGCCAAATGTCTGGTCTTCTCTGGGAGATTTTATTAAAAGGTCACAACAGGCTATGTCATGTGTCAGCAGAATAAAACATTTAACTAATGATATTATCAACTTTAAAAAATAAAAACAGTTTCATAATAACCTTACTACGATACTGAAGACGATATTGTAATAGATCTGATATGAAACCAAACGAGAAAAAACACTTTTTTAAATATAATGTGGATAATAAATTTACCTGTGTCCTATATCTTGGATCTCTTATTACGGTCGTGATTGCTCTAAGTAATAATTCAGGTGTCAGTGTGAACAGGTCCAATTTAATTGCATAACCGTCCATTTCCGCCTTTGCTGCGTTGGAATCGTGGTCACAAAAGACAGGAAGTGTGACAATGGGCACACCGTGATAGACAGTTTCGAACATGCTGAGTAGGCCTCCGTGGGTGACGAATGCTTTTAGTTTTGGATGAGCTATGATTTAAACAAAAAATATATATACAGGGTGTTCCTTTGTGACGTGTAAATAATAGGTGACATTAGAAAGTAAGCTGTGACTGTGTTCACGGTAAGCAGAATGGAAGAAAGAAGACTTTGTATTATGTGCCTTCAGCTTTGGCCATCATTAGTGCTATTCGACAATATAGTAAGTACAGTAAAACCCCGATTTATCCGTGCGCGCTTTATCCGGATGGCGGATTCTCCGTGCGGCATTGTAATTGTTTATCGTGGCGGCGGATTATCCGTGCGGCATTTTAAATTTCGGGGAATACCCCATTTATGTGTTTATTTATTATTTTCGCCAACTGCCGATCGACTCGTTAGTTAAACGTAAACAGGCGCCCAAAATGCAGCGTACCGGTGCTAATGAAAAGCGTTAACGCAATGTTTTAACTATTGAACAAAAAATTTTAAAACAATTTGAAAATAACATATGTGTTGCCGAATTGGCTAAAGCATATAACATTGGAAAACAAACGGTTCGTGACATTGTGAAGAAGAAAAAATTACAGAGCTTTGTAGCTAAAGCTGACAGTGCAAAAGCTATTTCTGACAGGAAATCTCTAAAAGGGTCTACTTTTCGAGAGCTTGATGATGTTATGACCAGGTGGGTCTTGCAGAAAAGATCCGAAGGGGTTCCAATATCCAGACCTATGTGTGCTAAGCAAGCTCAAAAGTTTCACGAACAGTTAAAAATCAAAGGAAACTTCTCGGCATCTTCTGGTTGGCTTTACAGGTTTAAAAGACGTCATGGGAGAATTAGCTGTTGAAGAGGAGAAATTAAGTACTGATTATGGCGCTATGGTAGAATTTTGCTATGCTTTGAAAAACCTTATACAGGAGCACAACCTAAAACCAGAGCAAGCGTTTAATGGAGACGAAACTGGACTTCATTGGAAAGCGATGTCAAAAAGAACACTTGCTGCAGGCTTAGAAACTAGTGCACCAGGTTAGCTTTACATACATATTTTTACGTGTATACAGTGCTTTTTAAAATATTTTTTTTAGGTTTCAAAGTAAGCAAAGACCGTGTAACAGTATTATACTGTGCTAACACATGTATTTTTTAGAATAAATTATTAAAAAAATAAAAATAAAGTCTTTGGATTATCCGTGTTTTCGATTATCCGGCGAAGGCTCGGTCCCGGCTGCCCGGATAATCGAGGTTCTACTATACATTGAATTGCCGAATATCACGGATGATGAAAAAGCCGAAATCGCTCTGCTAGGAATTTGATAATATATATGATAACATAAAGTCCCCCTTTCTTTTATACCTACATACCATTAGCAGAAATATCTCACAATCACAGTAACCCGGTTACCTTAACTTTCAATTTACTCTGCAACTTCGATTCTGAGTAAATAATGACTGCCAATGTCATTTATGTCACAATCAAATTAAAATCCTTGTGCAACCCAACATTATTAGTTATTTATTTATTAGTACACTTACCCAAAATATCTTGCTGCGGTAACCATTTCCCCACCATAACATTATCTGGCAAGTCATTTACGTCATCCTCATATTTCCAGAGCACTCTTTGAGGCAACGTCCTGAATACGATCATGAGCATATTTTTTAAATATTCGGGCATGTTACTTGCTTTTACTGAGGAACCCATACTGAAATAGATAAAGCCTGCGTCTCCAGATCCTTCTATGAACCTCTCGATATGCTGAAATTATTAACAGTATAAAGATTTTACTGATACAGTTTTAAAGTGCGAATTTTTATTTATAAAGAGCTTCCTATCAATATTTTTAAATTATTCTTTAAGGTTCTGGCTCCATGCGAAAAATATCTATATAATATATTGAATTGGACCAAAAACATTGAGTTTTCTTGGCCATACAGAGTGTGAAAAAGTAATTTTTGTTTAAAAAAATTATTTTCAATATTTTTTTCAACACATTTTACCAAAACTAAAAATTTGTTATACTAGATACAACTTGCCTCTGGCAGTTTATTAGCAGGTCTGCAGTGGATGCAAGCGATCTCAGCAACATTAGGTAAAAATGGCCGAGAGTACGTCACAGAAGAGTGTCCATTTTGTAAAATAAAACTGACATTCTTTGACATCTCATATAGAGCGGGTACGTCGCTTCCAAAATGGCGTCTTACTATTCCCTGGATTTTAAATCTCGTCATAAGCCAGTGCATGGAGTTTGCCAATAGGTAGAAACACATATTTTGTACCTAAAACATAAAAATGGGTAAATAATTAATAAATACTATGAATGTGCGTCTTCCATCGACAAAATACCATTAGATCCGTACAGCCTATATGGGTACACACACAGACAAAATCTAACATTAATGGATTTAAAAACATATGTTTTAAAGATGTTCTTTTAATACTACCATATTTTGCTAGTAGGTTCTTCAATATTAAATTTCTGAATACAATCTAAGTTAACCGTGAATTTAAAGCTCCGTTAAGACATTAGTCATATATTCTTTCTTTATTCTTTAATAAAGTTATTCTTTTAAAGATTAATGTTTATACATTCGAAACATGTAGAGATTGTAACTTCTAACCAATTTTTTTAAATGTATCAATCAAGGAGAGAGATTTAAAGTTTCTTATTTCTTTCCATTCTATTTCGTAAATTTTTTAATAAAAAAAAATAAAAAAGTGTAAGGCTTTAGTCATACCTACCCTCTCTAAAAAGTTCATATTATCGGTAAATGCCCTAGCCAAGAACGGCGTAACAGAATAGGGTGTAGGGTTACCAGCTGTTGCTATACTACCCACGTACATCCCAACTGTATTCATGTACATAAACGGGACATCATAAAAGTGTACAAAACCCATTGCACACTCGGGATAGGCGCCATCTAGGATCAGAAGATCGAATTTTTGACCTGAGTTCAAAAAGTCTTTTGTTTCTGGGTCCGAGAGTAGTACTTCACAAGCCTAGAAGAAAAACGATGATTAATTTTTTTTCCATTTTTCTTCTCCCCCAAATTTTGGTTACAATTCGTTTTTATAATTCAATTTTAAAAAATGTGGCCATGATTTATTTCTATATTGGTCGCCAATATAGAGAAAAATAAACTCTAATAAAATATTTGAGTAAACATAAGCAAATCATATAATGATAAATTGTAAAGAAGTGCATATCATGTCTCAAAAAATTGTGTAAGAGACAATTTATTTAAGGATACTAACATATTTACATGGTATAGATTTAATTGAACATAACCTTTATTTAAATATTGTCTTGTTTAAAATAAGATCGCACGTTTCACAAAATATAGGTGACCTTTTCACATTTTCAGTTTTTAAAATTTCTAAATTTCCCGTTCAAAGTTTAACAGTTACGTGTTGCCTCCCAGGAAACCTTATCTTTTCGCCCTTACAATAGGCGTTCTGCTATCCTGAATTATTTATACTATCTTATTCTTTTTCCTTAAAATGTTATTATCCAGGGAATAATCGGATAATAAACTTTAGTTTATATAGAATGTATATTCGGCCTCAAAAAATCATTTATACGAATAGAGCAGGAACAGAGTTGAAAAACATGCAGTAGGTAAGTAATTAGTATATCACAAGGAAATCGTCGATTACATTAAGAGATTACGTACAATTTCTAAACAAAATGGACATTCGAGGGTTACTGGCGCGGATCCCGGGGGGAGGGGGGGAGGGGTAGGTAGCCCCCCGAGTGTTTTTTGTTAAGATACGTTCTTAATGAATTACATCAATTATTATAAATTATTATCAAGTACTCTTAATTATGATAAAAGTTAAGCTTACTACACGCGAGTCGGGACAATTTGACTTTAAGTAAATTACTTTGGGGTTGCTATCATTTATTTTTAAGATTGGGTAAAATATAATATTTTTTTAATAGTTTCTGACAACTTAATAATCTTAAGGCGGATTTGCTAGAGAATAATATTTCTGCAGTGAACAGATTTTACGTCAATCCGAAATATGCAATACAAATAAAAATGTTGTACGTAATATACTTCATAATTGCGTTTACCTTAAGTAAAATTCCTGGTTAAGTAACAGCTCACAAAATAATGTAAATATAAAATAAATTTATATAACACCAAACAGAAACTAATAAATTATGAATTATTTGTTATAATTTATGAAGTTATAGAAATAATCACGTAAAGCTAAACAAATAATACAAAGGTATTTATTTATTGTCCTTGTTTTTTTTTAAATTTAGATAAGCGGCGCCACAAGAAGGATTGAATGGGTCCCCCTCCCACCCATTTTATAAGCTTTCAACCAATATTTCGAAATTTGTCTCCAAGGTTACCAGCTCTATGCGAAATTATATATATTAAATTAGACCAAAATCATTACGTTCTCTTGGCCCGAACCCTGGTCATGTTTAAATATTTACAAAAAGTCTTGACTATCGTACCTCATACCCGAACCTGATCATATCAGAAAACGGTACTGGCTCCTCTCCTTTCATTTTGGCCCCCACCAAATCCCAATTTGTAAAATTTCTTACGTAGATTTCATAGCTAGTAGGAATTATTTCTTCTAATCCTAGAAAATAAACCATTGTAAAAAATATCTCCCTGAATAGGGTAAAATTTAAAGAGTGAGGGGCTATATTCAACCAATTTTATAGGGTAAAGTAACCTCGTAATCTACTCCACAAAATTTTTATATGTAGTAGCCTAGAAAGGGTTTTGAAAGGGTGAATAATTGGTGTACGTGTCTCCAGTGGCGGCTCGTCAGGTGAAGTAGGTGAAGGGACTCTTCACCAAAAAAAAGTAAACCCAGTAGGAAAGTTTTTCGACAATATTAAATATTAAAGTACCAATACAGCTACCATTTTAGCCATTAAAAAATGATTATGTTCGAATTAATAATATTAATTTAATCCGAATGTAGCTATGCATAATACGGCCACGGTTAACTCCGATGGACATTTATTATAAATACTCGTGCATTTTGGCGCGCCCCAGCCGACCGTGTCCGTTAGCTCAAAGCAAGTGAAGACCCAAGGCCCAACATAGCTTTGATATTTATCGTTGCTATGGTTACGTGATGTCAGTCACGCAAACAGCATGTAACAATTTGCATTATGATGAAGGGCAATTTAAAAATATATCAGTCGTATGATCATTGTTTTAGCATTGGTTCGCCTAACCTTAAGGTATTTATTTTGAGGCTTCGCGAAACTTACGGTTATAGATATCATTTTACGTGATTTACTGTGTGATTAAAAAGTTTTGTTTTTATTTTTCAGTTAATTCAGTAGTGTATGTACCTACTTAGTCGTGTATTTAAAAATTAACCCAATTAATGACATACTTTGTAATTTGTTGGAAAGTCCATTCAGTCGTTGGACAGATGAGGATAAGAGAGACGTTTTGTTACACGGGTTTTTAGTCAATGTTTGTTTAAGTACCCGCACTATACCAAGCTCTTCACCATTTTTTAAGACCGCGAGCCGCCACATGTTTCAGGACCAGCTGTTGTGATGAAAATATTTACTTAGTGATGATGATGTAATATCTTTTTCGAAACTTAAGTAAATAGGGTTCCATCTTTTTATTTTGGGTAAGAAGTACTCTTCAAAACAAAATTTACGATGATAAATAAGAAAAAATGACATAAAAAACTGATAACATTATTTTTTAAGAAAAGTGGTTAATTTAATAGTTACAACCCTGTATATTATTAATCGCTACGTATAACTATGAATATAATGATATATTTGTTATACAATCAATAAATTCTTACCTTCCATAACAAAATCACTAGAAAACGCATTTAAAAACGTAATATTATGCCCCCTGGGTATCAGTCCTCTAGCCAACTCCCAAAAAGGAATCTTGTGAGACTTTGTTCCACCCATGGTGATCATTAATATATTTGAGCAGGTACAGTAATTTATCACAGTCATTGTTACGATGGTAACGGTTGGTAGCCATTTTAAACTCATTTCTGAAACAAAAAAAAATCTAATAAAATCTATACATTTTTGGGTGATTTGTGATCGTGTTTCTTCTTCCCGATTTTCAATATTTTATTGTTGTCAAAGATCTGCAAACATTTATGCCCGATACTTTTTCTCCCTAATACACATTACATTTTTAGTGATTCACTCTGTAAAAAGAATAGTTATACCCTAAAATTTCCAAAAGATTTAATTAATATTTAGAATCATTACATAAATTATTAAATTGCGATCCTACGGTATGGCTAATGGATTCTGTTTATGGTTAACCAGCTTCCTTAAGAACCGTTCTCTGCAAGTGGCGATTGACGGGTTTCTCTCAGACACCTTCACCATCAATGCCGGTGTTCCTCAAGGGTCCATATTGTCGCCTACCCTCTTTTTACTGTATATTAACGACCTTCTAGTGAAAACCCAAAATCCAATTTATAGCTTTGCTGATGACAGCACACTTGTCTCATCTTTTACCTTGACTCCCCAAACATCCGCTGCCGACGCACATCTTCGCAGGCAGCATGAAGTATTGCGCCTCAACAAAGACCTGGAAGAAATTTTGGCTTGGGGTGACAGTAACCAAGTCGAATTTAATGCTAAGAAAACCCAGGCAGCAGTCTTCTCCAAAAAGGTTAACATTGCAGAACCGGATATAGTCATGGCAGGACACGCAATTCCCCTGGCACCGTCTATTAATTTGCTGGGGGTCAATCTGGGAGGTAATATGTCTTGGCATGATCACGTTGCCGCAATTGCCAATGCAGCTGCACAGAAACTTGGTGTACTTTTCCGCACCAAAAGGTTGTACACACCTCATCAACTTTTGACACTCTACAAAGCCCAGATTCGACCATCATTAGAATATTGCTCTCATGTCTGGAGCTCTGCACCCAAGCACACCCTTCGGCTACTGGATTCCATTCAAGGAAGAGCCATTCGTCTGATCGGCGACCCCGAGCTGACCAAGACCCCCGATAGCCTGGAGCATCGAAGACAGGTTGGTGATTTGGCTCTCTTTTACAGATATTTCCATGGCAGGTGTTCGACTGACATTGCCCACTTGATTCCACCTAGAGCAATTCAAAACAGAAATACACGGCAAACCACTGCCGCTCATCCATATGTTGTTTCAGCTTAGTACTCCTCGAACTTCATTGTTCAAGAATTCTTTCATCTGGAGAACGTCATCTTTGTGGAATGATCTTCCTGAGGTCGTGTTTCCCAATGAATACAATCTTCAACGTTTCAAGACCAACGTTAATCGCTTTTTTCGCACTCGCACCGCTCCCAGAGCGCCTTAAAGGATTTTTCCTACAGTGCAGGTGTTTTATCATAAAAAAAAAAAAATTACATAGATGGACGGAAACCGAAATAACATATACACTTTCTATCCATTCTGATTATATAGGGTAATTTAAAAGTATTTTAACAAACTGCGGTACATGGTTGCTGAAAATACAGGGTGTCCAAAATTTTTAGAAAAATTAGTAATTTTTAAATAATCAATAAACCAGTAGAGATTTTCAGATAAAATTTAGTGAATTAAATGAGAAGGTAAATATGACTAATTTAAAAGTACAATACACTCTCAGAAATAACCAGTGGCGTCGATACACTTTGATATTTTTTATGAAAGTTATGTTGTGCCACTGTTTTTTTTCTATATTTTATTTTTTAATAAATAATTACAATTAATTGTAATTAAAACACTTTCTTTTATTTTCGTAAAACGGAGAATGGTTTAAAAGTAAATCATTTTTTTAAAACACAACACTGATCATAATTTACAGTAATAATTATGTAGCATTTTTTACAAGTGGGCTCTGGAATCATAGTTTGACTTTTATTGATGTAAATAATTGCTTCTTGTCAGATTAGATATTTTTTTGCTATCTTATCATTGTTTTACTCTGTTTTATGTAAGTTTTCTCATTTATGTATTATGGATCATTTAAGAATTAATGCTCGTTTATATGCATTTCGTTTTTAAGCCTAGGCAAATTATTTACTCCTAAGCCATCCCTCGTATCCCAAAAATATGCAAGAACGTATTTATTACAGTAAAAGTAAGGATTCAGAAAAAAAAATCAGTGGTAAAACATTATTTTCATAAAAAATATCAGAGAATAATTTTGTCCCCAAGCCACTAGTTATCTATCTTTTTTTTTTTTTTTTTTTTACGGTTCGCCGACTACGTAGGCCATCTTGAACCGGTCATCGACCACAAATGTGATCTACCGACTGGGGAGTGTGAAACGGCACCTTCATCCTACGAGATATCCGATCTCATCCGGCCTGTCCGGCGTGAATAGGATGGCTAGGTGTCGATTCATTTTACACTCTTCCCTGAGGCAAGAGCACGCCGTGTTCCCAAGCGGTCACCCGCCCAAGTACTAACCGCGCTCGACACAGCTTAACTTCGGTGATCTGCGGGAACCGGTGCTTAATATGTCGACAGGCCCTTGCCCTTGTTATCTATCTCTAAGAGGGCATTGTACCTTCAAATTAGTAATTTCTCATTAATCCACCAATTTTACCTAAAAACTTAGAATAAGTAGGAAACAAGGAATGTTCAAATAAGCTATACTTAGTTCTCTTTTCACGTTTCGTATCCCCTTCAATACTATATTAAATTACTTGACGAAGGCTTTCAAATTTAATCTGAAACTTTGTTAAACAAAATTATTTAATTAAATTTTCAATTAAGAGCCAAAAGGTTACCGTCCTTTGATAATTAATTAATATCTTATTGATTTTATTCATTTACTTCTAATCAATTTTATTATACTTTAATAATTTGCGGTAAAAATAATAGTAATAATAATAAGTTGAAAAATGTTTTGCCGGCGTACAGACACGATTAAAATTGAAAAAGTTTTATGCCTCCGCTGGGAATCGAACCCAAAACCTCTCGATTACATGTCAAGCGCGCTGCCAATTGCGCTAAGGGAGACCTGAAATTCTCTCACCAACTGTGGTCATATAACTTATTCAATTTTATGTTAGTTGTAATAGTCTGGAATCTCCTGTGATTCACAGACCGGGGAGGGTGTTATAAGGGGAAAGGGAACTCACTCACTACCACTGAACATTAAGATAACGCTATATGTCGTCGATGTACGGATAAAAGAAAAATAGATCTTAATGTTCAGTGGTAGTGAGTGCGTTCCCTTCCCCCTTATAACACCCTCCCCGGTCTGTGAATCACAGGAGATTCCAGACTATTACTACTAACATAAAATTGAATAAGTTATATGACCGAAGTTGGTGAGAGAATTTCAGGTCCCTCGTAGCGCAATTGGCAGCGCGCTTGACTTGTAATCGAGAGGTTCTGGGTTCGATTCCCAGCGGAGGCATAAAACTCTTTCAATTTTAATCGTGTCTGTACGCCGGCAAAAACATTTTTCAATATAAAAATTATTTACAGGCGCCAACAAAACTACTTTAAATAATAATAAGACCTTTAATGCTCCTTATCTACTTCTCTGTTTTGTCGTTTCCTGTTTTTTTCCCCAATATATGCATGTTATTTTGTGAAAAGAAAGTCTTTACAAGTAAAGTAATTTATGGTTTTATTGTATTACAGTAATAATAATTATTGTTCTAATAAAAAATAATAGAAAATGAGAAGTTTGTAATTATGCCTAAACAAAATTAAAATAATTTGTTTAATTTCTTACCTTTTAAAGCTTATTTTTGATTTGTAATTACGAAGGTAATAACAATAAATTCTTTTGTAGTAAAATATTGGTATTTTAACCTTTAATTTTATAGGTTGTAAAGTTTAAGTAGAAAAAAAGAAAATATTTTCCTTGAACATTTATTATGTACTTTTTAATAAGTTATTCTATTTATTATTCTGTTCAACAAATTTTTATAAAAAAACAATATCTTATTTTGCCAATTGCACTCTAAAAATTGTAGTTTCAGCGATTAATAATAAAATATTGCGAAGCAAACTATGGTTATATTCACAATTTTTGATGTTATATCTATCAAATATTAGAAAATCAAACTGTTATCGTAGTCAACTACATATCTTCATATTATAATAACATAATATGGTACACTATACCACTATTTTATGGTAATAGCATGGAAGTAAGTATATTTTAATTTACTTTAACAAACCTAGTTAGTTCGTGTGGTATGGTCGAGTATCCAATAAAGGACAAGGTATTAGTAATCCAATACACTAACTTTATTTACTTTAAAGTAGTAGAGTTTAGTGTCCGTATAAGTAAATAGAAAGAACATTTTTAGGGACAGGCGGACAAAGTAGCGCATCTATCTTTTGCATTAAAGTACACAGGGACGTCAAAGGTAATGGATTACCTGGGGCACAGGTAGGCAATGACAGGCTGTTTTGTATTTGTTCTTGTGTATGGTTACGATTACCATATATTGTTTCAGTGTAGCAGACTCGCCGTTAACACGGACTTGCGACGCGACTTGACGTCATAGTAAAATTAAGATGAAAAGTATGTTAGGAGTGCTTTATTGACAGTAAAAGTGAAATCCAATGAATAAATGAGGTCCATTGCAACGATAGTAATCGTATGATATAATATATACTACTCTTAACAGGTGATTGGTTTTAAGATTATTATACTAAATCTAAAAGGTCTGTACAAACGTCCATAAATTTGTTGTATTAAATTGCAATTCTTCTTGTCCAAAATTACGAAAAAACTAAGCAATTTATTGAGATTTTTTTACCAATGGAAAGGTGGTATTCATATGGATGTGGGAAACTTATTTTCATGCAGAAAAAAAATCGAGGAAAAAAATTTTTTTATTGTAAAAAATATTTAAAAAATTTAATTAAAATTTTAACACTCTCAAATATCTATCCCAATGTAAGTAATATAGTTAATACTACTACTAATAATTTTTATCGATACTTATGTTTAATGCTTGGAAATTTGATTAGGCCGAAGAAATCAGCCAATTTCAAAAATAATTGCCTTGTAATTGTCCACCAAAATTAGCGTTAGGTAATGGCACCTACAAACACCGTCTTCCTGATATCATAATGACTACTTATTAAATACGACATTTCATCATGCCTCTTAATTATAGGTAAAAAATAAAAATATTTACAAAAATCCCCTTGTTCAGAGAAATGTATGTCAGATAAGGCGTTATTATGTTTTGTAATAATGCGGAGAAAATATCTTCGGGCTACAAGGATACGTAGAACAAATCATAAAACTGACTTATATAATATCTTCCTAAGAATGATTTTACGCAACTGAAGGATCGGTGTAATCGAAAAATATATTTCCGCTTTCTAGAACTCATATACATAACATAACACATACCGGTGTTTGCTTACTAGCTAAAATTATGCCGAATTTTATTTATCTATTGAATTGTAATCGTAAAAAAGAGAGAGGATCTCTATCATGAAATAGTTGTTTTTCTAATTTGGTTTTATATCAAATATATTACGATATCGCTTCCAGTATCGTAATAATCTTATTTTCAAAATTTTTTTTTCCGAAAATCTAGTCGTTGCTAGGCAACGAAAATAACTGTTAGGAAATATTTATGTACTGTAAGAAATAGTAGATTCTGTAACGAGTTTGGAATGAAAATTTGATCCTAGTGGAAGATTCCGAACGCGAGCGTAGCGAACGTAAGGAACCACGAGTAGCGAATTTTCATTCTAACCGAGTAGCAGACTATATTTTCTCCACGACCAAAAATACTATTCGCAATATTTGTAATTTCAGGTAGAATATTATCCAGTTCCATATCTGATTCATCCGATTTTCACTCATATTTTGACTTGCACTAAAATTTGTCTGCTGACATTGACAGTTTCGAAAATCTTTACGGTTGTCCGGGAATGTTCAGCTTTTCCTACTAGGTATACAATGTACTATTTTTTCAAAATGGGTAATATTAATCAAATATTTTATTCTGCTGGCCATGGCCTGTTGTTAACTTTCAATAAAATCTCCTAGAGAAGATCAGACATTGGGCAAAGACGAATGATAGGTCAATGCATGTCGCTGGACATAAAGATACCATTTTCAGTCTCATTTATAAACTTATTATTGTAATTTAAATCTTAGATAAGATTGGACTTGTAGCTCTTAGATTTCCTTTTTAAAAAAAGTATTGTATAATTTTCTATGTCCATTGGCTGGTAAATATTAACAGAAGCTCTTAAGTTTTAATAATTTGTCATATAGAAAATTAAAACAAAAATGTATTTCTTCGTTTGTTTTTTCGAATAATTCAGTATTAAATTATGCAACTTTACATCCATTTAACCAAATCGCTATCTCTTATAGTTACCGAGATAGCAATGTTAATTCATCGAATTTGTAACACCCTGTTCTCTCATTAAAGATTTTTGACTTGATGATGTTTTGGCCCCACCTGTATCGACTATCACGAGCCGACACTGCTAACAAGAACGGATATAACATTATAGCTCAATAATTATTCATTCTGTAGATTGTAAAGAATGTGTGGGAGTAGAAAAAGTTTGTTTCCTATTTCCATCCGACTGTCTGTTAGCTCGAACGTTGTTTTGTAGTAAAACTACAGATCAATAACATGGCTCATTACTCACTCATCATTACAGTATTTACTATTATAGGTATATCTAAACAACGGAGACGCTGCATTCTTTCTTCATCACAATGACTGCTTTCTATTTAAAAATAAGTGGCTAAATTATATTTTGGCGTAGAAGAATTTACAAGTTATGTGTTTGTGTAGTTAATTAAATTTTACGTAATAATATCTATTCGTGATTTGTTTTAATTTGAAAACGTATACGGTAACAATAGAAAAAGATAATGAAATTATACCAATTTGTAAAAATAAAAATTTTGCGTTATTGTCAAAAATTTTGTCCACCTTTTCATAAGTAAAAATAAATTATTAATTTGCTTAATTTTTTCGTAATTCAGGACAAGAAAAACTACAATTTAACAAGGCAAATATTAACGGGGTCTGATTCACTTAAAACGTTTCTTTAGGAAAAATATTATGTTGTTGCATTATTTCGTAAATTTGAAGAATATGAACGGCAGTAGAGTTTTGGACTTGCATTGTCTTTATTTGTGTAGAATCACTACGTTTCAACTGGTAAGCATCTCCAGTCGTCTTCAGGTGAATACTAGTATTCACCTAAAGAATGGTTTAACTGCTAAGCATCTCCAGTCGTATTCAGGTCAATACTAGTATTCACATTCTTTCACTGGACTGGACTGGACTGGAGATGCTTACCAGTTGAAACGTAGTGATTCAAAATAAATAAAGACAATGCAAGTCCAAAACTCTATTGCCGTTCAAGATACGTCATTGTCTCCAACCTTTGAAGAATATATTATAATCTACTTGATACAGGGTAAATAATATTTGTCTCTCATTTTATCCAAATATCGAACAAAAATGCCTGCACTCTGTATTTTCCGTTATCTAATAAATAATTGGCATAAATAAAACCTTTCATTAAATGTAGGTACATGTGTTAATGCACCAGTAACGTTCAGATCATTTATTTCCAATTCCTTAAGAGCCTTTCATACAAGCGTAAAACGCGGCATCGTTTCCTGGTTTGTCTTTTGGAAAACTTTAGGAAAAATTGAAAATTTAATTTAAAGTTTCAAATATATAGGTTCCAATTATATCATCCGCCATGCAGAACATAAAGATAGAAATATTACGGCTATTCATGTCAATTTCTTATTTTCCATTAAAATTACAAACGATACCCCGATATTATCTTCAAGATCTCCACTGACCCCCCCCCCCCCCCCACACTTATTTATCTTAAAATTCGTTTTTATATATAAAAATTTTATTGCCATCGTCAGACACAGGTACAATTTGCGCGATGTCGTGGAAATGCACTATTGGTTTGTGATGACACATCGACTACTGTTAGCTTTTAAATGAAATTTATAAATTGGTAAAATTCTAGGAAAATTTAAAACTTTAAATAATATGGTTTTGGCAAAAAGTATTTTTCTTTTGTAACTTTCTTGTCAAGGCTTATTGTTTAAGGTGATAAATTAAACAAGCTAAGAACGCAAATATGTATTTACGAACTATACAGTTAGACTAATAAAGCCTAAAAAAATTGCAGAATGCGACAAAAATCGATGTCCCACGGGTATGTTTTAATATTTCGAGAGAAGGATGGAATAATTTTAAAATTTTTCTCATTTCGCACAACATTTTTCTCAAAGAGTAGAAGTTCTTGCCAAACAATTTGCATTAATTTATCCAAAACCCCCTTGATTATTTTAAGCTCACTTTGACTGAATCGATTAAAAATTATTCGCGAATTGATGTTGAAATTTTGAGAGTGGAAATTACTTCGTTACACGAAAAAATTATTAAACCGTGTAACCTGTTTTATTTCGCAATATGTTCAGATAGATTTAATTAATATGCTGCTTACCTTATTCTTATCGAATGATAATTAATATGTAGAGTAAAGCAGAACATAAGGATCAGTTGGTGGAATATCGATCGATATTCAACGTCACGGTTAACATTGACCTCAATGAGTTAAGAGCATCTGACCAATGTTTCTAAATTCTTCTACAACGTTACCGGCTCCATGCCAAGTTATATCTATATATATTAAATTAGACCATAAAACATTGCGTTCTCTTGACCCGAATCCTGACCTTGTTTTTTAGTTGATTTCTAAAAACTACATTGGACAGTGTCGGAAAGTCATTTTTATGTAAAAAAAAATTATTTTCAATATTTTTTACAATGGCATGAAATATAGTAATTATTTTTATTGACTGATCTTTTCCTTATGATGTTTTTTGTATGGAAATAACTTTCCCACCCCAACATAGGTACCACCTCTCTATTGGTAAGAAAGAAACTCAACAATCTGCTTAGTATTTTTGTAATTCGGGCCAGAAAAATAAATTCTACGGCGGTTGGACCCACTTAGTATATTTGCATGTTTTATTAGTTTTTACTACCTTTTTTAAACAAAAGCCTTGTCTGTTGTTCTCTCGAATTACCTATTTGTTCGCTGCCAGGGCCATTCCCGAGGGGACCTACAGCTTAACGTGGGTTCCGAACCACGATCCTCATTCGTGCGATACTCCCCCCCCCCCCCCCCCCCCCCCAAGGGCAAACCCTCTGTTTCTTGCGCCATTGCATGACCTACCGACCGACTGGGGAGTGTGTACCTTCTTCCGCACCCCACGAGATATCCGCGATCTAGGTGGGTTGGAAGATGATAAAGTTTACACTCTTCCTTGTATTCTTAAACCTACTAAAATTCAATCGAATGCCAGTAAGTCACCGCTGAGTCACCGCCGCAGTTAACAAATGATGTTTTAGGGCACCTGCTTATTAGAAAAGCTTTATTTATTTATTGTTCGTATTATCGGGACCACTCAGTAGATACAAGGTAATTAAAGTAACTTTCGCAGATTTCCAATTCACCCTGTAAATAAATAAATCTGAGACATATGTCTTATGAAAAATGATTTGCAATTGTTTATTTAATTCAATCTTTCATTTTAATTCAATATTCGCAGTCACGCGACCTTCACCTTCAATAAAAACTACTATGTAACGGCAAAATGGAGTCACTATTTTCACTTTCTTTAAACAACATCAATCAACAAAGTTTAAACAAAGAGAAGAAGCACAGTGCCGTAGTTAGGTTTTGAGGATAAAGAGACAAGGTCATAAGTTAAACTAAGAGGGTCGGTTTGGTAGAAATAAAAATATAACTCTTACAGACTTTCAACTAAGCCGCCATAGAAATCATTTTAAATTTGATATCATTTTCAGAAATGGGAGCTTTATGAATTATGAGGTTTTTTTAAACAAATTTTGACTCCATGATTTGTACAACATGAAATAACTCCAAAGCACTGTTTTTTGGTGCGCCGCGTATCAAAGCATTCAAATCTCAATCTTGAGCTTGAAACGCACTGATCGTCATATTTCGCCGCGCCGCGTTTCGTAGCCTGCTACACTTTATGTTGTTTTTGTCTTATTAATCATGCAACTTGCGTGTCGATTGTCAGTTATTTATTTGGTAATCCGCTGCGGGGTGTTTTTCTAAAGCAAGTTAATTTTAAATTGGTGAAACGTGAAAATGGTAAAATTTGAAAACAAGGAACTAGTAGATATGGTGCTAATTTACGGTGAGTGTCGTCAAAGTGCGGCTGCTGCTTCGAGATTATCTATCTATTCTATACACAGCTAAAAAAGAAGTATCACCTTAGAAATCACCCTGTATTTGTAAAACAAGATCGAGTGATTCTTGTAAACAAAGTGAGTTTTTTTTCAACCCCTAAAAATAATTAATTAAAAGTTAATTATTGTAAAAAATATTGATTTTTTTTAAATATAAATACTCTTCGATATCTCAAGGGGCTAAATTGAAACCGGTTTTAAAAATTATTCATTAATTAATATGGCCAGTATTCGAACCAAGAAAATACAATCTTTTTTGTCTAATTTAATTATATAGTAATGCGTGACAAGCATTACCTGAAACCTTCGAGATAAAAAAAAAAGGTTCAGGGGGAGGGGGGTTGAAACCGGGTTAGGTTGTTGGGGGAACATCCAAGGCCCACCACTAGGCAAAATGTATCGCCTAAATCTACTTGCCAGGTTACTGCGCCTCCCCACAACAAACTATTGCTCTTACTTACTACGCCACTGAAAAAAAGATTACCGAAATCATAGCGGAACGCTTTCTCTAGTTCCTATACCGTTTATTTAATTTTTATAGCTGTTTAATTCTAAAATATTTTTGGTAAATGAATCAATTTATAAGTCTGGCGATAAATAAAATGCCGGTAGATCATAAAATATATTCTGTGTTTTCTAATTCCGATATTTTATTTTTATAATATTTTTTCTGAAATATTTGCAAATAAAAAAAACACTCAAATTTTTTTCAAATTTAAATTGTATGTTACTAAAGTGTTATCCATAAGAGCATCCGATCAATACTTCTAAATTCATCTTGAAGGTTAGATTATATTTATTTATTTTTACGATTCGTCGACTACGGAGGTCATCTTCAACCGGTCATCGACCACAAATGTGATCTACCAACTGGGGAGTGTAAAAGGGCACATTCATCCAACGAGATATCCGATCTCATCCGGCCTGTCCGGCGTGAATAGGATGGCTAGGTGTCGATTTATTTTACACTCTTCCCTGAGGCAAGAGCACACAGTGTTCCCAAACGGTCACCCACCTTACTAACCGCGCTCGGATACCTTAACTTCGGTAATCTGCGGGAACCGGTGCCTAATATGTCGATAAGCCCTTGCCCAGATTATATTTATATATTATTAGACCAAAAACATTGCGTTCTCTTGGTCGGAATTCTGGTCATATTTATTTATGGATTTTTAAAAATATTTTTTTAAATTTGAACTCTACAGATATTGTACCTATTTTAACACGTAAATACTACAATGTTGCTTTTGTAAAAAGCATATTTTCTTAAAGATGTGCCCACAGTAGGGGCCCCGGATTGCGTAACGGATCTAGGGCCCCCTATAACGAAAAATAGGCCCTGTTTACTTACTGACACTCGAATAATGCCATTGTGGTATTATTATGCCATGAAAATGGCATACAATAATAAACGTTTAAAACAACAATTTACAGATCTTACGGGTAATTGCCAATTGCAGAACGGCGTGGTCACCTTGACAACATTTTTAATGTTATATAATAATATTACCATTTCAGTCTATAAGACTTGTAGTGAAAGTTTGTAAAAATTTTATCGAGCTAAAATATAGGAAAAATCGTTGTGTTATAGGCACTAAAATCCTGCTCAAAACTGGGTACAGTTTGAGTTTTCTATATACATTATTATACAAATAAACAAATAATTTCATTTAATTTGGGTTTCCCGGGGGCCCCCTGCGATTGTGGCCGAGCTTACATTACACTAAGACCGCGAGAAACAATAATCAAGGAACACAGAAACGACACCCGAAAAATCAGGTCAACCCGCCTTGAAGCAACTATTGTCATAAAAATTAAAAAATCTATTTGATACAAGGAACATAATATAAGGCTTTTTGAAATTTTAAAAACACATTACTTGCAAGCCTTCGCTGAACAATGAACTTTCAGGTGAGAATGCAGATACCAAAAGTAACATTTAGGTAAAATTATTTTTCAAAACACGAAAAAATACCAAGAAGCCAATATTATATTTCCAATGTCAAGAAATGTAATATCTTCAGCAAATATATGTATTCTGTATGTACGCGAATGTTTAACACCCGAATTTTGTGACGAACTTTTACTAAATAACTAGACACGGTGACTGACGACACCGTGTTTTCTGTTTAATTAAAATTGTACTGGGTGTATACCACAAATATAATAAAATATAAAGGAATAACAGAATATGAACATTGGTTTGGTTTCATTGGATCTTTATGAAAAAAGAACCGTTTAAAGAAGGACTGAACTAGTCGAAAAAAAATAACTAAATGAAACGATTTTAAAAAGAAAACTTTGTGATTTGCGGTTAACTATAACCTTTAGATTTAGAATGTTCCAAGTTATGACTATGACACAAATATAATTAATATTATTTCTACTTCTTTAATCTCCGGCAAATCTATTTATTAATAGGAGTGTTGGTGTTAATTTTTTTAAAATTTGAAATATGGAATTTGTTTCCAAGGAAGTTCATGTCAATCTATTTATTATTCTATTTTCAATTTGCAAACAAAACTGTGCAAATACAGGGTGATGCCTAAGTTAATACTTCTTTTTTAGCTGTGTAAAGAAGACATTGAAATAAACAACATTTTCAAATACTTTTTTTTAAACTTTAAAATATTCAAGATACGGAAGTAAAAAATCTAAGTGCGGGCCTGGTCAAAACGTAGCCTGCAATACTTTATGTTGTTTGTCTAATCTCGGTGTATTTTTCTGAAGCAAGTTAATTTTAAATTAGTTACACGTAAAAATGGTAAAATTTGAAAACAATGAACTAGTAGATATGATGCTAATTTAGGGTGAGTGTCGTCAAAGTGCGGCCGCTGCCTCGCGATTTTACGCAGAACGCTTTCCCTTGCGGGCTCATCCTACACCCAGAAGTTTTCTTAATGTTATTATTCAACACACAATTTAGGCAGGACCGTATTTGATCCATAGTGTAAATGAATGTAAGTAACTTATTTTTGAGTTTTTTGAAAAAGGTATTTGAAAATGTTGTTTATTTTAATGCCTTTTATACACAGCTAAAAGAGAAGTATCAACTTAGGAATCACCAAGATCGAGTGATTCTAGTAATCAAAGTGAGTTTTTTTTTAAACCCCAAAAATTATTACTAAAGTTTATTGTATTGTAAAAAATATTGATTTTTTTAAATATAAATAACTTTCTGATACTCTCTGATATTTCAAGAGTCTAAATTTAAAACGGTTTTAAAAATTCAGTAACTAACATGGCCAGTATTCGAACCAAGAAAATGCAATGTTTTCTTGTCTAATTTAATTACAGATATAATTGCGCTTGGAGTTGCTAACCTGGTAGCCTTGGACAAAAACTTATTCCTTCTCAAGTTTATTATGATTGAAAACATTTTTGAAGGACCGCGGCGGTGGCTCAGAGGTGTGTTACTGACATTCGACTGTGGGGACCCGGGTTCGATTCCCAAAGTGTGCATACGTACAATAAGAAAAATAAAAAGTATGTCCGAAATTTTGTGGATTTAAGAATGCAGGGAAGAGTATAATATATCATCTCCCTATCCACCCCATTCAACGCCGGTAACCAGGCCGGATGAGTTCGCACATCTCGTGGGGTGCGGAAGAACATATACACTCCCTAATCGGTAGGTCATGCAAGGGCAATAAACCAAGGGTTGATAGCCCTTGGGGGGTGTCGCATGACTGAGGATCGTGGTTTGGAACCCACTTTAAGCTATAGGTCCCCTCGGGAATGGTCCTGGCAGCGAACGAAGAGGAAAAATCCTAATTTGAAAGAATGGCAAGAAATGACAACATTTTTTAAATTAGCTTTCAGGTTATATAAAAAAAAATCAGATTTTAAAATGTTTTAAAGAACAGTTAAAAATGTATTAATGCAAAAGGCTTACTATGCCGTTAATAATAATTTTTTTTATAACGTTAAACCTGTTTTACAAGTTTGATAATCAATCCAAAAGTTGGCATTTTTAAATAAAGAATAAAAACCCAAGATAGCGGGTTTTCTCCACATTATACCATAAAGGAGCTGTAGGGTGTCAAGGTCAAAAAGTTAGCGAACCCAAAATAACAGTGGTTAAAAAAATTGTTTTATTTGATTAAAAAAATAGCAACGTTTTATTAATTCTAAAATAAATATCATTTTTATTTCAGTCCAGCGAATTTTATTTAAAAAAAAATTGTTAAGTAAATAGAACTGAAAGAATTAAATATTCGTCCGCATAAAAGTGTTATCTAATATTTAATTTAGTAGGTTCCAATTTTAAGTTTACAGTATGTTGTAAATTACTATCAAGTTCTGGGTAAAGTTATTTAATTTTTTTAACCGGATCATCTGTGATATAACATTACATTATATAACTTGTCTGTGTTACAGCTTATACTTAGAAATGAATTTAAGTTATAAACATGAATATCTCATCCTCTGTGTATTTTACATTAATAAAATAAAAAATACTATAAGATTTCGCATTAAAATAAAATTATAAAATACTTTTATTTAGCATTTTATCGATGTCTCATATTAAAGGACCTCTGGCGATCATTTTGTTTGATGCACTTAATTTTTAAACAAATGTTTTCAATTTTCCACGTTAATAGTGTCAAACAATATATTATCTGTTGCCTGGTAACATGGTGTCTTTTATCATAATAAACTAAAGAAGATCTGGTTTAAAGAGGTTTATACTTCATGGAAACGAAGCAAATGACTGATTTTTTTCCCATCAATAGAAATGTGGTGTCTATGTGGATATGGAAAAGTTATTTTCATGCAGGGAGAAATTCAAAGAAACAGATGAACAAATAAACACCCAAAAAGGAATTCATTTATTCATTGTATTGAAAAAAATATTTAATTTTCGGGTATTCTCAAAAAATAAAATTTGGTGTTCTTAAATGTAAGTAAAATTGTGAATTTTATATAAATAAAACGTGATGAAAGCTAATATAAATTCATTGATTAATTATAAATGCATCATTTATTCTTTTACCTGTTCTTTAACCCAGTAAAATGCGGAACCATAAAAGCATATGTTTTTCCAAATTATAATTGTTTGGCCTAAATGAATATCGAAAATTTTGGATGAAATAATTTATACAAATTACTAAATTTTCATTTTTTGAAACTCTTATTTTTTAAAACAAGTATGATCATAGCGTGATACCAATTGAAACGTTGTTATTTAAAAACAAATAAAGATAATATAAGTTCAAAACAGTTCTATGATTCAAGGATTTTCTACATGCAGTTTTCCAAAGAAAATTAGAATTTTCCGTTAGATAGGCACATGCCATTCAATGATTCGAAATCATAAATATACATTATATATAATAATAGTTATTTACGATATAAGTGTTGTAAAGATTCATATTACAACGCGAGATGTTAAAGTTGTCAAACGAGGCGTCAGCCGAGTTTAAAAAAAAATCGAGTGTAGTAATATAAATTTACAACAAGAATATTGTACAAAATTTTATCTACTTTCATCTATGAATAAAAATATTTGGCAAAGGGTATTTTTAAAAATAAAAATGCACCTGTAAAAATGCACCTGCTATTAAGTTTACTAATCAAGTTTTTTATGTTACCTTTCGCATAGTTACTGTTTCGCATGGTTACTGTCGAAACTTTGTCAAACAAATTCAAAAATATAAAAAGCGTTTTTCAAAATGAGCGATTCTGATGGAAGTTTACCTTCTGATATAGAAGCAGCGCCAAACGAAGCGATCTCAAGTTTAGTTCCGACAAAATCCAAGGCGCGGTATGTGTTGGAGTATCAGAAGTTTGAAGATTGGTGCAAAGCTAACAAAATAAAGGAGGTGTCTGAGAAAATCCTTTTGGGTTATTTTTCCCTTAAAGCAACGCTCCCAGAAACCATCTACACTATGGACTCACTACTCAATGTTGAGAACTATGATTTCAGTCAAGAAAAATCAAGATATAAGCAGATTTTCTCAACTAATCGCATTTTTGAAAAGAAGTTCAGAGAGTTACAAGGCCAAAAAGTCCAAAGTTTTCACAAAGGAATACGTATGTAAGTTTCTTAATACTGTAGATGATGAAACATATTTACTTATGAAGGTTGTTATGATAATCGGCATTTTTGGGGCTTGTCGGCGCGAAGAACTAGCTAAGTTAATGTTGGATCATATTGAAGACAATGATTTGTATATAAAAATTGTGATTCCATTTTCAAAACCCAAAATTATGCGAGAATTTGTTATAACAGAAGGAAATGTGACAGGTGTCAACTGTTTAAGTATTTTTCGAAAGTATGCTAAACTTCGTCCTCTTTATGCAACTCACAGGCGGTTTTTTGTATTCTATGGAAAAGGAAAATGCACCTCCCAGCCTGTCGGAATTAATAGTTTTGGAAGTATACCAAAAAAGACTGCAACAAAACTTAGATTGAATAATCCCGAACGATACAATGGACATTTTTGACATTCTAGTTGATGGTGGTGCAGATATGCGGATGTTAAAGCGTCATGGGGGCTGGAAATTCTCTTCTACGGTAGAAGGCTACGTTGAAAGAGTTCTTTAGAAAATAAGAAACAAATAGCAAAGAAGATCATAGGGTCAGATACGGATTTAATGATTGGAAATTCGAACGCAAAGGGCTCCATCGCATCCACTTCTGGTATACAAATTTCTAACTGTAAAAAGTGTATTATTAATGTTATAATAAACCTTAAGTGTTATATTTTAATTAATTTTATAATTGTTAATAATAAATAATTCTTCTAAAAAGTGTGGTTTTATTTGAAAGTAAAATTTTAATAAAACCATTACAGCAGTAGTGCTGTAAAGGCATCTATTACAGCACTAGTGCTGTAATAGATACCCTTACAAAACGATTTACAGAACTGTAAAATTCATATTACTAAATAAAAGTAGATATAGGTATTTTCAAAAGGGAATCAATACCAATAAACCTATTTATATTAGATATATTATTTTAATAATATATGTATTAACTTATTTATCAAAAAACATTTACTTTCGTATACACTTTGGATCCCTAAATATCAAGCCAGGAAACTCTATATCTGTAAAAAAAGTATTAATTCTTGGAGCGCTTCCCCACATGAATATCCTACCGCACCCCACTAAATTCGAGTTATCAGTATAACTTTTCCTTCCGAACTTTTTAAAATTGAACCTATTAAATTTTGATTTTTGACACTATCGGTTGGATGTGACGCAAGCAAGATATCAGAGACGGAAATTAACAAGGAACAAAAATGGAAAAAGCAGCATGGTTGCCTTATTGAATCTATCACACGTTTGCAATTAATAAAAAAAAACAATATCATTAGCAAAAAATAGCCTTGGCTCCTAATTTATTAATAAACTATTAATATTATCTGTGTTTGTTATATGAATGTATAGTTTTATTGATATTTTGCGTCTAAAACTATGACAGACACGATACAGACATAAAGGAATTTTAAAGCACTATAAATATCAGAGGGAACATTGTTTTTCATTCTGTTAGAAGCATCATACAATTAATTATTGATGAAAATGGTAATAAGTAATAATAAGTCTATATTTGGCAACAATAACACTAACATTGCTTAAGGGGAAGTAAAGCCATTGCAAATTGATGCATGTGATTAAGTTTTACGCTTTGAAAAATATCATTTATAAACTTGCTTTTAAAAATGTTATTGTAAAAAAATATTATTTTATACTTTTAAATTTTTTTTTTCAAAATTGGTGTCGACATATTTAGTGCAGATCAAATTAGGAATCTCCCCCTTTCTAGTAGAAGCTGAAAGAATTTTTTCAAAAAAAAAATGTTTTTTTTGCAATAGATGTCGTCCTTTAAGTTCTGAACATCAATAAAATATAATCTTGTAATATACTGTAATGTTGGCTATCCTAAACATGATAACACATGTAGGAGTGAATATAAACTGAATAAATAAAATATTAACAATAAAGTGTAAATATGAAGCCTAAAAGTACTTTTCGTCTAATCTAAACGTTTATGCTAAAGCTTATTGCAGATTACTGAGCCGACACTGTATTTTCTGCAGGAATAAGTGACAGTTGTCTAATTATATTAAATCTAAAGCAAGAGAATTTTAATTCGAAATATTAGGGGCAATTTTGGTGTGGGACGTTATTTTTTTTAAATTTGGCCCAATGCTTTCAATTTTCAAGATTTTTATGTTATGTATACATAATTATTTTTATTATATGAAATATAAGAACCCATTATTTAAACTAGGAAATCGTTGAGTTTAGCTTTCTGTTAAGTATATTTCACTGAAAAATAAATAACATTACAAGCTTTAGGTATTACGTAAAATTATATGAAATTCCATTTTCCACCCGATTGCTTACAATAATAATAGCTACTACTTAAAATCTATGCAGAACATCTTTTTGTTTACATTTTGAATTAGTGCTTCAAATGCAAGAAACTATATTACATGGGCCATAACAATAATATATTTTTTTGAGAAAAGTATTAAAACCATTCAGAAACGTATTCTAATATATATAAAAATACAATTATTCTGTATAATATAATTTAAAAAAATATCATTATATTTGTAATTTTATTAGCAATTACAAAATTTTGAACGACACACTTACCGGCAACTTTAAAAAAATTAAATAATCCAAGAATACGAAGATTATATTATCTAAATTGTTTAGCATAGATAAATCCTTTATTCAAATTTCACATTTAGGCTCACTGGTCCAATAAACTTCAAAATTTTGCACACAAATTAAATTCAAAAAGTCTTCTCTTTCTTTAAAATATCTTTAATCGTATTTTACAATTCACTCTTCAAACATTACGTACGATATCTCTCCATTCTAAACTTTTTTCTAATGGTTCTTTTTTGGAAAAAAACTAACCAAAACTAAAAAAAAATCGAAAAACACTTGTACGAACTACTAGTACTATAGAATGGTTCTTCTCGGTTCTTTGTAAGTAAATGAGTACTGTTTTGATATGGTGTTTGGGTACCAGTCGTTGGTACAGTTGAAAGTAGGAGAAATGAAATGGTCGGTACCAGCGATGCAGATTATTGTGGTACTACTTTGTTGTTACATCTTGTGTTCTAATTTGGCCTTAAGGGTTCTAGTTGTTACTGATACTAATATACGGGTGGAGATTGAAAATAAATAATCTGGTATCTTTGGCAAAGCGATAGTTAATTTTAATTTAACCATGGATTTTTGAAGGAGTGTAAAATAAATTAATTATTTTCGGTAAAAAATAAGTTACGATAATACAGGGTGGCGCATCGAAAGCGAAACAGAGACATTTACTGGCAGCTCAGTTCTTTTTTGAAAAAAAGGTTAAAGATCCGTCGATTTTGTTTTCGAGGAGGACACAAAATTGGCAAAAAAAACACGTTAACACGAGGATGGCACCACCCTTAAATGGAAAGGGTGGTCGAGTGATACCTTATTTTAAAGGTCTTTCAATTCCCTTCATAACTGAACTGAAATACATGAATATTACATCATTATAAAGGAAATTAAAAGACCTTAAAAATAAGGTATCACTCGACCCCCCTTTCCATTTAAGATTTTAGGGGTGGTGCCACCCCCGCCCAGGGGGCTGCATGTGTTAACGTAATTTTTTACCAATTTTGTGTCCACCTCGAAAACAAAATCGACGGATCTGAGCGTTTTTCCAAAAAAGAACTGAGATGCCAGTAAATGTCTCTGTTTCGTTTTCGATGCGCCGCCTTGTATATTCTGAATACTTGTATATTGAAAATGTCTTTTAAATAATAGTTTTTCCGTGTAATAATTTACATTTTGGTACATTATTATAATTTATCTGCTTAAAAAAATATTTATTGTCATATTTTCTTTGCCTATTTCATTTCAACTTATGACAACTATTGTAGATATATGCATATTTTTACCTTATTAAAAAAAAAAAAGAAAAACCGAATTACAAAAAACTAAGTAAATTATTGAGTTTTTTTAAGTTCATTATTGTATTGTAAAAATATTGATTTTTTTTAGTAAAAATGTTTTTAAAAATCCATTAATAAACATGGCCAGGATTCGCGCCAAGAGAATGGAATGTTTTAGGTCTAATTTAATAACAGAATTCAGGGCAGTGGCGTAGCTAGGGGTGAAAAGGGGTATTACCTCCCCCCATGAACTAATAATGATATAAAAAAGAATACATTACAGTGCTTGTTGTTTGTTTCTGCGCTAAAAAAACACAAAAAATAAATCTTCTTTTCAAAACCTTATGAATATTTATCAAAAACGTAAAAAATTTTCTTCTTACATTTATTAAAAACGTGAATGCGTGTAAAAAAAATTATTAGATATTAGTAAGTTAGTACTTACCTAATAAATTATTAGAAACTGGTAAAAGCGCTTTGGGTTTATCCTGCATTCATGTCGCGAGTTCAACATTGTCTCCCCCCCCCCCCCCCCCCCAGACAAAATTCTAGCTACGCCAGTGATCTAATGTGAATGTCATAAAAAAATAATTTCATTTCACTTGAGTTTAATTTCCAAATAATTACTTGGTTTAACGATATTTTGCATAAAGCTTATTAGGTCTTTTAACGTATCTCTGTAGACAGGCTGTTCAAAATGCAACAGCTGCGTGGTTATGAAAAATACGTAAAAACTGTTGTTACAAAAGTTAAAGGTTACTTAATAGATTACAACCTTAAATCATTTTTGATTCTATAGAGATAGTGTCTCAAAAAAGTGAGACGAAAAAATATTTTTTTTAAATATAACATTATGTTTTATTCAGCCTTTTCGAATTATTGAATTTAATGTAAATAAAGTTGTCATCGCATTTCTTATACGCAAAACCAAACACATTTTTATGAAACCCCCCGTAAACCATTACTTATGTGCCCAATAATTTTGTTATTAGTTCCAGTATTAGTTTTGCTGCTGTTGCTGTAAAATAAGTTATGTTATATTATATTATGAGATGTTAGATAACACTTATAGGCAATCAGAGTAATCGCTTAGTAAAAATAAATAATTTGGATTATGTTCTAGCAAATGAGTATTTAATCAATGCGTTTTAAATGGTTCGCTTCCTCATTTTTAAAAAATAATTATAATAATGTTTTTTTTTTATGGTAAATTAGGTTTGATCGAAAAGAAGATATTCGAAATAGGATATGCTATGTACAATTCCTACATAATCACCTGTCTATATTATAAAATAGATCATATGTTAAGAAAAAAATTTATAATTAGAGGTTGAGGTACTTGGGCGAAATGGGGTATTCCAGCACTCGGGCAGGTCATCAGTCACCTGTTATCTGTCAACTTAAACCAGGGTGGTGGACTGATGGCGTCATCCCGCCCAAATGTCCCCAAGTGCAGCAACCTCAACTGAAATTATACCAATGATTAAAGGAATTGTAGGTCCTTAGTTTTTAAATTAAATAAACATGACCCAACACTGTTTGCAGAAATTGTTTTTTCCTTATGTATTTACAGATACAGTACTATATAAGCTACTACACAGAAATATTTATTTATTTTCAAGATGGTATTGTCATTTTGATATGTTCATTTTGTTTGTTGACTAAATGCATTCCCGTTTATTATTATGATTGTATAATATTAAACAGTTTTAATTACAATAGTTTGATGTTTGTGATACGAACAATCTATAGTTTGTCCAAAACAATTACATGCATCTAGGGACACTTTCTTAAAAATATTTACCAATTATTTAAGTGAATTCGACAGCGCTAACATTTGCCGTGTTAAATTATGGTTCTTCCTGGCCCAAATTACTAAGAAAACTAGAGTAGAGTGGGGCAAAACGACGCACTTAAAGGTTAATTAGCTATAAAAGCTATAAACCATAAAAAATATATATTTATTTGTTAAGACCTTAAACAGTTAGTCATTCCCCTATACAAAACAACACATTTAACGGTTAAATAAAACATTATTATTTCACAAAAAAATAACAATATACATAATGGGACTTTTGCCCCATATGTGGGGTAAAAGTCCGATTAATGTGGGGCTAAAATCCGCACACACTTTAAGTGCAGAAATCGCATTGAAAAACTCCAATTTTCTCATATGACGTACAATCTTCGTACCACCACTGTTTGCAGCCCTTGCACTGAATCCATTCTTAAATTGGAGGTTCATTGCAATCTGGGCACATATCAGTAGTTACTTTTTTTTTATTATGTTAGGCTTGATTTGTGATTCTGTCTTAGTATCGTCTGCAATTTTTCTTTTTATTGTTCCACGACTAGACTTCAGGTTTTTTTTCTCAACTTCTCTTTAGCTAGAGCTTCCAGTTTTACTTTATTGTGAGTACTAGAAAGTATTTCCGACTTTTTTCCTTGTCTTCTTGTTTGTTCTTCCTTTCGTTTTGGAAATGGAATTATATCTTTAGGAGTCACTATTTTGTTATTTGCATGTTGTTCAGATTGTGTAGGCTGCTGCTTCTCTAGTGTTATAGGTGTTTCGGCGACTACCTTGATGTTTGATATAGCAGCGGGCTGTGAGGTTGTCGCTTTCAACCGCTTTCGTAAAGTAGACTCATCTATCCCAAGCTCTTTTGCCACATTTCTTTTGGAAATACCTGCACTGATTCTTCGTTTTGCTGCTTGTAATATTTCTTCTGTGCGTGCTTTTCTATCAGTTTTTCTTTTATGTATACGACCTAAAACAAATAAGCATAAAAAATGTATAAACGTACGTACGTATACAATTTATTTTGATGGGGTAAAAGTCCGTATTGCGGAATTTTGACCGACACCTAATTCGGACTTTGGCCCCATATATCCCGTAACTTAAAAAAAAATCTCCTGTAGTATGCAGCGATACTGGAGACACTACCATTATCATTTCAGAGGCTTGACATTTAACCTAATTGTTGCCCATATAATATAGCTTAATTTAAACTAAGAAGTCTATACAATATGAATCATTTCTCTATAGAAAATGTAACTTACCTCATATTTTTCAAAACACTTATCAAAACTATGTGTACATTTCGTAGCGACTTTGGCGCATGGAAGGCTAATCAAGACTCGCATACACATTGCCAGATTTTCACACACTGGGGTAAAATTCGTAGATAGGACTTTTGCCCCTTGCGTCGTTTTGCCACACCCTACTCTATGTACATTTTTTATTAAATGTAGTAATCAGAAGAAAATGGAGACTTCACACAAAAAATATTTGAAAAATACAGGTTTGAAATAAAAATTTTTTGTTTGTCTAATGATTTATATTCTCTTGCTTGATAAATGAATTGATCAGGTTAAAGGTTTATCTCTGTTATCTTCTCACTTGAACAAACTTTACATCTGATGAAATGTAAATTTAATCTGTTCTGGTGCAGGTGAATTTCTTTAACATGTTTCCTTTCACCTTATAACCTAAATGTTTAATATGTATTATGTATAATATATAAATGACTAATTTTTGTTTAGCTAAATAATATATGTACTATGAATGCCCTAGAAAGTTGTACATGATATAGTAGAATTATTGCGTTCTCTTGGCATACATCCTGGCCATGTTTATTATTGGATTTTTAAAAAACTTTTAAAATTTGAACCTTCAGATATTTGAGTATCAGAAAGTTATTCCTACAGGTTACAGCCTTCTGCTACTCGTCCAGCAAGGATACAAACCAATTGGCCAGAATGAGAAGTCATCATTGTCTGTAGGCTCCATCTTTAAAGACGTCGCCGAACCTGGATCCAAACCAAAGGGCCGAAATAACAGGGCTAGTAATTTTAACTTACTCGCTACTTTTAAATAGAGAAGGCTATGGCATTAAGTATTTTATATTATGGTTAAGACTTACCGGTAATAATCCCTACACTTGTAAGAACACAACACTTTTGATTTGTGTCAACGAATTTCACGAAAATTTTACTATAACAATTATTCTTTATTTAATCTTATTAATAAAGTCAAGATAACAGTATTAATACTGAAAAGTCGAAATTCTTTTGCAAATAAGGCTGACAGCTGCGTCTGTTTTTTCTTCGTCAAAAGTGACATGTGGCGTAGTTTGTTTTGGTTTTTCCATGAAAAAGAATTAACGTAATTTTTCGAAAAAGATCAAATAGATGCACGTCAGTTTTGTTGGGTTGGTTCTTATTAATGTTTACTATCTTATTGTTATGTCTTTGATCTTAATTTTGAATTATTGTACAACAAAATGTTATGTGTATCTCATGTAACGGATTTTCAGATTTCGCTTTCAATTTTGGAATATGTACAAGAATATATACTGTTTAAATACAGCATCATTAGGAATGATTTTCACCCGGTTCAGTGATGAAAAAATTTAAGAAAATCCATTTTGAACCATTTTAAAAAAGTAATGAAAATTATACAAGGTACTTATTAAATAAGGTCTAAAAGTCGCGTCAATAAAGTTTGATTATTTGAATTATACAGGGTTGCCAAATATTAGTGTTAAAGTTTTCAATTTTGAGAACACTTTATTTTTCTTATTTTCAATTTGAGCCTCTGTATATTTTTATGTCAATCGATGAGGAAATAAAAAAAACATTTTTACAACTCCATAGCAATGTTTTCTTGTCAACTATTCTAATGGCCAGTTTAAAACATACAAATTCGTTGCTTTAACTTCAATTTTTATTCAATAAAAAGGCTTTTGGAATAGGTAATACAACGAGTTTTTGGGCACCCTGTATAATCAAAAATATTTTCCCGAAACGCCCTTAGGATACAGATGTAAAGACTGGACAATATCAAAATCCTAATTGACGCGATGTAAGATGCAGAACACTATAATAGATTACTTAGTTAATTTTTTATTCTTAAATTTCAGTTTTTATTTTACGTTATTAATTCATTATTTTGTAATAAATAAAAATGAATGTTAGTGCTTTCTCAAAATGTTAATTTTTATGAGAGGTGCGGCAAAGTTTTTTGGTAATTAAGAAAAAATTATGGTAACTTTAAAAAATATTTACGATTTCTTTTTAGTTTGTCATAAAATACCATAAACTTTAGGGACCTCTCGACAAATATTTTGTTTTGTTTGTTTATTTGTCGTCTCTTGCACTTTTTCGAATTTGGCCTTTTCGTTCACTGCCAGGGCCATTCCCGAGGGGACCTATAGCTTAACGTGGGTTCCGAACCACGGGATCGAACTCGGAACGCCACGGTTGAATGCCAGGAACTTACCACTGAGCCAACGCCAAGTTTTATTTTACACAGAGGCGCCAAATTTTGATCACGTCTACTTATTTTTCACCCCTTGTGTCATTAGTCATTATATAGGCTTGAAATTATCAAAAATAATTAAAATGTATGATACTTACTGCTTCTGTTGTTTTAACTTGAGTCAGGACCACACATTACCCAACAATGCTGACAGACGTAATGGTGACCTTTTTTCATATACCACAATAATAAATAATAACTAGACTAGAATCAAGCGATACAGATAATAAAACAAAATTTAATTATTTCTATTTAAAAATAAATAGTCTTAAAACTTCCGCGAAATAAACCAAATCTCATCGTGACTTTGATATGTATATCTGTAGAAGAATAAATAATAAGAGGTCGACTGTATTTAACAACTGTCATTTTATATGAAGAACAAAAGAAAACGGATTATAGTTTTGCATGTGATAGATTTAAGCCCAACACCATTTGGACAGATGACATGAATCGTTCCTGAAAATAAGTAGCAGGTTATTAAAAGTTAAAGGAGCAGATTTTTAATCAATCCTACTCCAATTAATAAATAGTTATTTTTTATACAATCTGATTAAATGTTATTTTATCATCGTCCATAAAACAATGCTTTCCATGCTAACTGCACATCGAACGTGTCACATTGCCAAGCCAGATCACTGATGAGCCCCCAGAATCAGAAAGAAGGATGACCTCACATTTCATTTTAAGTGAGGCAAGGAATGTTAACATCAAATTAAATGACAGGGCTGCCGTGGTTACCTCAAAAACCCGATGGACGTACCTATCGGTAAACAAAATGGTTTATTGGTAGACCTCCACGGCGCTGAGCGTCCGGGGTTTGCACACTGTGCACCCCTTCGTCTATTACCCGCTGTCCCCTCATCTTGTCAGTGGGGAATGGCAGTTGGAGTATCTATATGGGTATGGAAAAGTTATTTTTATGCAGAGTAAATATAAAACATTGAAAACCAAAATAATTATTAAAGTTCATTGTATTGTAAATAATATTTAATATAAATACAATTTTCTGACATTCTCCAATATCTGTAGAGTCCTAATTTAAAAAGTTTTAAATATCCGAACAAGGAACATGGACAGGATTCGGTTCAAGAAGACGCAAGGCTTTTAATATATTATATAGATATAATTTCGCATGAAGGTGGTAACTTTGGAGTAGAATTTAGAAATATTGTTAGTATCCTTTATGCTAAGAAAACCCAGGCAGCAGTCTTCTCCAAAAAGGTTAACATTGCAGAACCGGATATAGTCATGGCAGGACACGCAATTCCCCTGGCACCGTCTATTAATTTGCTGGGGGTCAATCTGGGAGGTAATATGTCTTGGCATGATCACGTTGCCGCAATTGCCAAGGCAGCTGCACAGAAACTTGGTGTACTTTTCCGCACCAAAAGGTTGTACACACCTCATCAACTTTTGACACTCTACAAAACCCAGATTCGATCATCATTAGAATATTGCTCTCATGTCTGGAGCTCTGCACCCAAGCACACCCTTCGGCTACTGGATTCCATTCAAAGGAGAGCCGTTCGTCTGATCGGCGACCCCGAGCTGACCAAGACCCTCGATAGCCTGGAGCATCGAAGACAGGTTGGTGATTTGGCTCTCTTTTACAGATATTTCCATGGCAGGTGTTCGACTGACATTGCCCACTTGATTCCACCTAGAACAATGCAAAACAGAAATACACGGCGAACCACTGCCGCTCATCCATATGTTGTTCAGCTTAGTACTCCTCGAACTTCATTGTTCAAGAATTCTTTCATCTGGAGAACGTCATCATTGTGGAATGATCTTCCTGAGGTCGTGTTTCCCAATGAATACCATCTTCAACGTTTCAAGACCAACGTTAATGGCTTTTTTCGCACTCGCACCGCTCCCAGAGCGCCTTAAAGGATTTTTCCTACAGTGCAGGTGTTTTATCATAAAAAAAAAAAAATCCGCTTCAGTGCGGTCTTTGGAAGAAGAAATGAGTGTAAACGAAGAATTGTTACCACTCGATATTCAGAGGCCGTAGCGAAGCTATTACCGTCAATATCTCGTTTTTTACTTGAAATATAAAGTTTTTAATCTATCGTTTCTGTTAAAGTAATATTTTATCTACTCTTACGGTTAAAGTGGGACTTTATCTACTATATTGAGTAGATTAAAGGTAATTTGAACATTAGCTTTGGAAAAACATTATTAAATCCCCCTAGTAATAAAATATTGCGTAATAATTAATTTAACGATTTTTTGGAAACCCCATTCTTTCACATACAAGATTTTTTTTGCTCCAAGCCACATTAAGTGGTTGACACTAATAAACACATTTGCAATAAATCTGCGAATCGTACTCCCTTGAACTCAGATCAGCAAATATATAGTTCTAGAATGCCTTGACTCTGATTCTGGTAAGAAAAAGATATTACAAAATTCAAAAAATTGAGACATTTTTAGACTTGTCAAGCGATTTTTTGAACTATACAGAGTGTCAGAAAGTATGATATATTGCAAATATTCCAAAAATGACTGAATGTTTTGACACATCCGTATAGTTAAAAATTGCGCACCTGGGAAGGTTGGAAGCCGTTTTTGTAATAATTGTACCGGGTGAGTCAACGATTGCGCGGAGCAATTTTATGGCTTGAAGATAAAATTTGTCGACAATAAGCTTTTGTGTTAAGGTATGGTTGGATATCAGGCACATTTTAAAAATATTTTGAATTATACAGGGTGCGCCCAAAAAGTAGGGTGTCAAAAAGGTACATTTTTTTAAATGGAACAACCTATATATTGTATTATTTTCTGATTCCTCACAAAGTTTTACGCCTATTTTGTAAATGTGAAATGTCTAGAGTCAATAGTTTTTGAGATATGGAAGTTTAAAATATGGCATTTTCAGACTTTGACTATTTCCGGTTTAACATGTTAAACCGTTAAAACCGGTTTTTTGGTTTAACATGGTAAACCGGAGGTTGGTTTCTTTGGATAGAAAATAAAAAACTAAGATAGGGAGGGGAAAATCATTGTTCTCTAAGATGAACCGTTCCCATGCTACAGCCTGTCAAAGTCTAAAAATGCCATATTTTAACCGTCAATATCTCAAAAACTATTGAATTTAGACATATGACATTTACAAAATAAGCGTAGAATTTTGTGAGGAATCAGAAAATAATACCATATATAGGGTGTCTCATTAAAAGAAATGTACCTTTTTGACACCTTACTTTTTGGGCGCACCCTGTATAATTCAAAATATTTTTAAAATGTGCCTGATATCCAACCATACCTTAACATAAAAGTTTATTGTCGACAAATTTTATCTTCAAGGCATAAAATTACTCCGCGCAATCGTTGACTCACCCGGTATACAGGGATAGTCATCAGATTTCTATTTTTAATTTTAAATAAAATGTACTGCAGATTTTTTAAAAATAAAATATTCTCTTAAGTGGATTCAACCACGTTAACATTTGCCGTGTTAAATGGCTGTTGCTCTTGGCTCGAATTACTAAAAAACTTTTTCACCAATGAAAAGATGGTATTCTATGTGGGAATAGTTATAGCACACATTCAAATATCAGGAAAAGGTCATGTTTGGGCAGGTATTATAGGACATAACGTTAATGGATCATTCCTTATTAAAGTAAACCTTACGAGTAAACTTTGCTTGCAGTTATTTCCTGAGCGGATTATTCCTCAATTAGAAATTATTTATCTAGACCGAAGAAATATTTGGTTTCGACAGATGGCGCACCCGCTCATTTTGGTTTACAAGTCAATTTTGGAACCAAATGGTATTAAATCAGTGAATAGTTAGAAGGGCGAAATTGAGGAGCCTGCCAAATTCCCAGACCTCGCCCCTATGGACTTTTATTTGAGAGGTGATTTAATAATTACAGTTAAAATGACTTGCAAATTCAATTCAATTCTTTTTTAGCTGTGTATAGAAGGCATTAAAATAAACAACATTTTCAAATACCTTTTTTCAAAAAACTTAAAAATAGGCGAGATACAGAAGTAAAAAATCTAAGTTCGGGCCTGGTCATCAAAGCGTAACCTGCTATACTCTATGTTGTTTGTCTTATCTCTTCATAGTCATGCAATTTACGGGTCGGTGATCAGTTATTTGGCAATCCGCTGCGGTGTGTTTTTCTGAATTAAGCTAATTTTAATTTGGTGAAACGTGAAAATGGTAAAATTTAAAAACAATGAACTAGTAGATATGGTGCTAATTTACGGTGAGTGTCGTCAAAGTGAGGCTGATGCTTCGAGATTATTGAGAACGCTTTCCCTTGCAGACTCATCGTACACCCAGAAGTGTTCTTAATGTTATTCAACGAGCAAGTTAGGCAGAACCGCATTTGATCCATAGTGTAATAAATGAATGTAAGTACATCATTTATTTTCGAATAAAGGTATTTGAAAATGTTGTTTATATTAATGCCTTCTATACATAGCTAAAAAAGAAGTATCAACTTAGGAATCATATAAATACAAATTTAACCGCGCTTAGGTAATAATAAAAACTAAAACATTTTCACACAACTTTTATTTTATATATCTATACATAAACGTTATGAAACCAAATTTAAACTTATTTAAATTTTTTTTTAAATTGCACACCTCGGTATGACATGTGGCACTTCTAATAGGACATCCTCATTTTTAATTCCGCAGGCGTTTGAGCACGTTTAATATTTTATTATAAGCTCACAAAATATTCTAAAATTACGATATTTTTATAAATTTCCTTAACATTTTTTCACATGCTCTTTTATTGATGGTTATTTACTAATTCGGGCGCAAAAGCACGTTAATAATATCGGTTGGCTGGAAAAAAATTCAATTCAAAAGTCTTTTTTAACGGGTTTTCGTGACAAATATGAGTAATTCCGAGCATCGAGAAAAAATGCACATCTTCGAATTCTAAGTTTTTATAAATCAATAAGGTATAAATTTGAAATGTGTTTCTATTTTATACCTGATCAAAATAGGTCCTTTTTACATGATATGGTGATTGCGTCGCTAGCCCTAACGACTTCTTTTAAATAAGTATTGAATCTTTTAATTGTGGTGGAAAATACTACGAGTAACAAGTATCTACTAAATTCAAATCCTAACATTATTATTAAGTTTAATTTTTTTGTACTGTCACGGTATGGATTTTTATTAAAACAACCCTATAATAGCAATTTTCTAAAAATCTATAGGTACATTTTCAAAACGAATGAAATAGTATTAATTTCCTTAAGTACCATATCCAATAAATAATAAATCTAGGTTTAACACAACCACAAGTTTTCTAACACAGATATTTGTATTCTACCAATTGTGAATAATTACAGATGGTAAAGCTGTGAATTAAAATACGCTATCATGGTATTTTGTTTCTCAAAATAATTACAAAAAAGTATTACTTATCTGCTAGGATTTTTTATTAATAAAAAATATATTTCTGAGTCCAGAATATCTCTGTTTTATTATGAATATACTCTGCATCTTACATTTTTATCACATTTCCAAGTAAATCCCTCTTCTATGGGTAGGAGCAAAGGTAGGAGTAATGTTTAACATCGGTTAATAAATTTACAGTAACCTGCTGAAATAATATTTTTTTATCAACGATTATACACAAAATATTATAAATTTAAAAAGCCCTTATTCCGATTATAATTTTATATAAACTAGATGAATGAATTTTAAAAAAAAAGTGACATTTGTAGGGGAATACCTCAAGGTATACTATAAGCTAGTTTTGCGAACCCATCAACCCCCGCTATTCGAATTTTTAAGCTCCTATATCTCGACATCCACTCACTCCTGGAACCTGAATTTCGGTTCGCTAGAAAAAATGATATTCGCTGCTGAATATGAAACAGGTTTTCAACAAATTGTTTGTGTCGTTTCAGAGATAATCGCATTTGAAATATCGTTTAGCGGGATTTTGCTGGATGGCAACAAGTGGCTATTTATAAATTACTTTTATTCGATATATGCCAAACCCCAAAAAGTCTGAATTCGATGTAATTTTTTCAAAGTTTAAGTTTAAATGGATCCGACCACTCTAAAGTTTGCTGTGTTAAATTTCGATTCTTCTTGGCTTGAATTACAAAAAAAACTAAGCAACGGAAAAGTGGTACTATTTATGTCTGTGTAGGTTTTTCAATTTAAATACACTTGAATGTATATAATAATATAGACTTTTTATAAGTAGCAAAATAGGTGCTCTTAAGAAAATTCTAAATTAGTTAAAATAATTTTAATCCAGAACGGTAATTTCTTTGTCACACAACAATGTGTCCTTGCTTGGATTTTCTATATCGTCTGATTTTTCACAGCTTTTCTCCACTAAGATCGACAAAACATGTTTAGTTGTTAGATCCGTTGTTCTTTTTTCTGGGGTGTTGTTCTGTGACATTATTTTTGACACTGCTAGCGCGTAAGTCTCACACGCACTGTTGACGATATTTGGGTCTTTGTTAAGTAGTTGCTTGAGAGATTGGCGAAACTAAAAAAAAGAGAAATATGGAAAAAGATCAATATAAAGAATAAGAAAATTTGACTGTAAAATACATGTCGTTAACGGGCATAATTGATATACTATTAAAGGTGCCTGAATGGAGAGAATCTCCAGTTAAAACGTTGTGATTTAAAACAAATAAAGATAATACAAGCCTAAACTTCTATCATTTTTATACACAAGGTGGGGACTTTAATTGGAACAAGAAGAAGTTTAGGAAAAAATAATTTTGAAAAATGGGAAAACACGTCGATTGAGAATTTATATGAGCTATAATCAAAATTTTTTTTTAATACTTCCTGTAAGGTGAAACAAAACCCAACTTAATTTTTTTAAATGGGACCATACCACTTATGATACTTTTTTAGAAAGTTATTTTAAAGGGAAAATTAAATATTCTATTGTTTTTAATTTTAATGTATTTTCATTGCCCCAGGGTGGGGACTTTCATTCGAACAAAGTCGCTAAAATGTTGGAAAAAAATATTAAAATATTTATAAAAAATGCTCGATTGAGTTGTTTTCTGGAATCATAGCAAAAATTTGCTTTTCAATTCTCTTAAGGGGGTGGAACATGACTCAACCTAATTTTATTTCCAATAAAAAAATAAAAATTAATTGAAAAGAAATTTTAAGCACATGTTTTTTCATTATTTAAAAATATTTTTTCCTAAACTTCTAGCGAATTTGTTCCAGTTAAAGTCCCCACAAAGTATTTCTCATGTAAAAACTGATAGATCTTGCTTTATAAATATACCTGAGAGCTATTTTTTGCAAAATAAAAATAGAACAAAGAATTCTATTGATATATAAATATTTCTAGAAACAAATTACATGCCTCAAAGGAGATTCTATTACAGCAAAATAAATATTTCGAAGTATTGTATAACAACCTGAAGCTTATTTTTATATAGTTTTTCTATATGTTAAATAATATTTTGAGTAATGTAAATTCATGTGATAAAGTCGGGGTTACTAAATATTTGATTGTCAAAAAATAATATTATTAAGTGATTATTTAAAAAATGTTATTGTAATTTCTTGCCATTCATTAGGCTTTTTGCCTTTTTTGTTCGCTGCCAGGGCCATTCTCGAGGAGATCTACAGCTTAACGTGTGTTCCGAATCACAATCCTTAGTCATGCTACAATCCCCCCCTAGGGCTAACCCTCGATTTCTCGCGCCATTGTATGACCTACCGATTAGGGAGTGTGTACCTTCTTCCGCACCCCACGAGATGTCCGATCTCATCCGGCCTGGTTACCGGCGCGAAAAGGATGGGTTGAGAGATAATACATTTTACACTCTTCCCTGTAGTATTCTTAAACCTACTAAAAGTAGGACATTCCTTTTTTTTATTGTGCGTATGCCCACTCCGAGGATCGAACTCGGAACGCCACGGTCGAATGCGAGTGACTCACCGCTGAGCCACTGCCGTAGCTTATTTAAAAGTAATTAGGCTGATTTTAGTAAGATTAAACGTATAGTCTGACGCACGGTTCTAGAGCTACAATGCCTGATAAGGCAGGGAGATAACGGCCGCATTAAAAAGGCAATTCCCCTTAAAATAAGGCAAAGTCCATACAATTACTGTCTGGATGCACATCACAGCTTCTGACGTAATTTTTGATTCGAGTTAGGTCGTTATCTCCCTGCCTTATTAGGCATTGTAGCTCTAGAACCGTGCGTCAGACAATAAGTAGGTTAGCGTCACCTTTTTTATTCAATTCCATCATTATTTACTCTGCCACAGTAATGTTTTATCAACGGCAAACAACGTAAATTTACAATTTCTAAAATTTTACTTTTATGTATGTGTACCAAAGGCATATACATATTACCTTATTAAATTTTAAAAACACTCTTTAACGCTCTTCACCCATCCAAACAAGAAACCTATTTTCAATTAATTATTTTCAAGAAAATCTCATGAAAATAAAAGTACGATAACAAGCCAATCAGGTCACAATCAAGGTTTTATTTAATTTTGTGTTAAGGTTTTACTTTAAAACCCCTCAAGAAATCAAGGATTTGACGAAACCCAAAGGATTTCAAGGCATAAATTCCTAAATGTATTTTCCCCCAGTGTTTGCAGTGTAGATGATAAGGAATCGATAGGGATTATTAACTCTTAGTCGAAATTGTAGGGTCGGTCTTCATGGACTTTAAACGGAATCACTGAGAGGAAACAAGATCAAGTTTTATTTTCTTTTAATGCTCTATCATCGCTTTTGAGTGTGCATCAAATTTATTATGTTTAATCTACCTGAACTATCGCGTTTATTTCAAGATATTTTTTATTTATTGAGAGATACTATTTTGGTATCTTTGACGATTCCGTCATTATCGAATCCCGAGATAAATATTTTAACGTAAATTGCGATCCTACGGTATGCCTAATGGATTTTGTTTATGGTTAACCAGCTTCCTTAAGAACCGTTCTCTGCAAGTGGCGATTGACGGGTTTCTCTCAGACACCTTCACCATCCATGCCGGTGTTCCTCAAGGGTCCATACTGTCGCCTACCCCGTATATTAACGACCTTCTAGTGAAAACCCAAAATCCAATTTATAGCTTTGCTGATGACAGCACACTTGTCTCATCTTTTACCTTGACTCCCCAAACATCCGCTACCGACGCACATCTTCGCAGGCAGCATGAAGTATTGCGCCTCAACAATGACCTGGAAGAAATCTTGGCCTGGGGTGACAGTAACCAAGTCGAATTTAATGCTAAGAAAACCCAGGCAGCAGTCTTCTCCAAAAAGGTTAACATTGCAGAACCGGATATAGTCATGGCAGGACACGCAATTCCCCTGGCACCGTCTATTAATTTGCTGGGGGTCAATCTGGGAGGTAATATGACTTGGCATGATCACGTTGCCGCAATTGCCAAGGCTGCTGCACAGAAACTTGGTGTACTTTTCCGTACCAAAAGGTTGTATACACCTCGTCAACTTTTGACACTCTACAAAGCCCAGATTCGACCATCATTAGAATATTGCTCTCATGTCTGGAGCTCTGCACCCAAGCACACCCTTCGGCTACTGGATTCCATTCAAAGGAGAGCCGTTCGTCTGATTGGCGACCCCGAGCTGACCAAGACCCTCGATAGCCTGGAGCATCGAAGACAGGTTGGTGATTTGGCTCTCTTTTACAGATATTTCCATGGCAGGTGTTCGACTGACATTGCCCACTTGATTCCACCTAGAGCAATGCAAAACAGAAATACACGGCGAACCACTGACGCTCATCCATATGTTGTTCAGCTTAGTACTCCTCGAACTTCATTGTTCAAGAATTCTTTCATCTGGAGAACGTCATCTTTGTGGAATGATCTTCCTGAGGTCGTGTTTCCCAATGAATACAATCTTCAACGTTTCAAGACCAACGTTAATCGCTTTTTTCGCACTCGCACCGCTCCCAGAGCGCCTTAAAGGATTTTTCCTACAGTGCGGGTGTTTTATCATAAAAAAATAAAATAAAAAACGTAAGTTGCAAAGGTTCGGCTGTCACCAAATATTACCCCTAATATTTTATTAAACAAGTGCAAATTAGGAATCAATGAATATCCAAAGGTTCAAACATTGTTTGTCTTGTTATAGAATTTAAATCTAGGGCTCTCTTTGGAAGAAAATAATTCTAAAGTTGGTTTAATTATACTAACACAAATTATGGTATATTTGAAAAACTAAAAGTATATCTAAAAATCCACTTCATTAGAAACAGAGTCAAGGGATAAGAACTGTCTTTTGATATATCTAAATTTAAAAAAAATTGTATGTCTAGTTTCAGAAATATTCTGTGATAGAGAGCGGCAAAAAGTGGGTTTCTTTTAGATGCGGTGATGAACTTTTAAAGCCTAATTTGACTATAGTTTTTAAGCAAATTGCAATTTAAGCACCAGGCCATTTTAAAATTAAGTATGATAAAGAAACGTTTCATCACTAAAAAAAAAGTAAACACATACCTATTTAAATTTACATAATATGAAAAAAAAAATTCGTTTTATCCTGAAATTATTTTATAGCTGATGTTTACAATTAATTTATTTCGAATATTTTATAAATCACGTGGTGAAATTTCATTTCAGCTTCAAAAGGTTTTAATATTTTTTGATTGTTTTAAATTAATATGTCCAGTAAACTGGCCAATATTCATTCTGTAAATATTTAATACCAAAAGTGCCATTTTTATCCTTTCTAATTCCAACAACATTACGAGGGCAACTGGAAGAGTTCGAATTCGGTTCGGTCTAACTTCTTTTTATTCAGGAAATTCTTAATTTTAAAAAAATTGGAGGATTTAAAAAAATTTTTTGACTTGATTTAGTTATCACATGTTAATAAAAATATATGTACTATTTATCATATAAATAAGGAAGTGAAAATCCTTAAAAAATTACTTGTTAAACCGAATCCATGGGACATCTATTAAAAAAAAGTCTGCCAAAATAAATTTAAAAAATCATACTTTTTTGTCATGTTCACAATGTCAAAAATGTACTATGCGGTAACTAAATATATTAATGATTAACTTGTCATAGTTATTGGTAAATTAAAATTTCTAAAAGTATTGCCGATAAAAATATTTCTTTCTGACGTTAGAGCACTTTTTAACTTTGACTTTAACTGTTTAACTTAACTTACTTGACTGTTTAATCCAACGTAAATTATTGGATTATAACAAATACTACTTTTGGCAATAAGTGCGGGTAAGACACCCGTGGCGGGAGTGACAAGCGAAGGGTCCCCGAACTGAACTAAAAGGGCGAAAACAGAATAGGGCGTCCATGCTATAAGGAAGGCCATTATCATCAATAAAATCATGTAGGCTATTCTGGCCTCGACTCGGCATAGTTGGCCCATACTCATTTTTTTCTGGAAATTAATAGAAAAAATTGTTATTGTCAGAATTTTTTTATCCAAGTAGCATCTACAACAGTTTCACAAAAATAAAATACAAACCGATTTTTTTTATTTACTAACAAAATTCTTAAAAGTAGGTTCAATATTTTGACGATTATATTTAAATTATATAATATGAAATTTCTAATTGTGTTTTTAATCTATACGAACCCCTCACTTTGAGGTTGGTACAGAATGAATTAATGCAATGAAATTTTAAAGAAATCGGTATCAATATTCTCAAGTAGCGAGATGTTTTCTCTTACTTCCTTACTTACCTTTCTCATGGTGCTTATGATGTGAATATAACTATACGTTATAACAAATAAGGGCACTATTAGTCCAAAGAAAAACAAATACAGAATGTAACTTTTGGCATTCGAACTTCTATCTTCCCAGTTTACAGAACAGCTAAAAACAAAATAAAGTGGATTTTATTTCTCCACACAATACAGGGTGATGAATAAGTTGATACTTTTTTTTAAGCTGTGTATAGAAGGCATTAAAATAACCAACATTTTTGAAATATCTTTTTTCAAAAAACTTAAAAATAGGCGAGATACAGAGGTAAAAAATCTAAATGCGGGCCTGGTCATCAAACATAGCCTGTTATACTTTATGTTGTTTGTCGTATCTCTTATTAGTCATGAAATTTACGGGTCGGTGGTGAGTTATTTGGCAGCTGCAGTGTGTTTTTCTGTAGCAAGTTAATTTTAAATTGGTGATACGTGAAAATAGTAAAATTTGAAAACAATGAACTAGTAGATATGGTGCTAATTTACGGGAAGTGTCGTCAAAGTGCGGCTGCTGTTCCCTTCGAGATTATTCGCAGAACGCTTTCCCTTGCGGGCTTATCCTACACCCAGAAGTTTTCTTAATGTTATTCAACAGGCAAGTTAGGTAGGACCGTATTTCATCCATAGTGTAATAAATGAATGTGCCTTATTTTTGAGTGTTTTGAAAAAGGTATTTGAAAATGTTGTTTATTTTAATGCCTTCTATGCACAGCTAAAAAATAAGTATCAACTTAGGAATTATCCTCTACTATAGTATATTTTTGCGTCTCAATCAGATATTGCCAGAATTATGAATAACATTTCTGCCCTTGAATTGACAAGCATACTTGGTTAGTTAGAAACAAATGCCATCATTGGCAATACCACAATTTGACACGAATAGCACGGTGCGGAGTAAATACCTAACATAAATCTGTAACAAAGAAATTTACTTTTCAATGCTTTGTATTTCAGAAATATTTTAAAATCAGCAGTATTCACACGGATTGATATTTAAGCCATAATTTTGTAGCAAAAAGACATAAAGTAACGTTAAACACAGTTTACTAGCTAGTCCAAGAAACAGCTTACCTATACCTAAAGATGTAAAAATGGAGTGGATTGATCCAATTTTATTAAAAATATAGACTTTGGAAATTACTTTTTTACCTATTTCAGAATTTATTACATTATTTTTTGATATATTTGTTCCATATCGAATATTATACGGTCGGTTTCGTATCTATTGAGTAGCAAAATTCAATTTATTTCATATATTATACATATATCTTGGTTTCTAACGTCTATCTTATGCATCAAATTACCCTATTCAACGTAAGATATTTTGAATTGACACATGGTCATAAATCGTCGATACTTAGTTGAAGCTGGCTGTAACGAATATACAGTTTGGATTTTTTCCATAAGATACCGTAGCCCTTTGGTGTATATGTATCAAGAGTAATGTGTTTGTTCTAGAAACATTACAGAAATTTGAAATTTTAGAAATTATATCCAACCCGTTGCAGTCAGAATTTTAATCATAATTTACTAACCAGCAAGTTTGACTGACAATCATACTGGTCCAGTTACCTTAATTTTTAAGCTACTAAGCAGGCATTTTTGATTTTAAGTACACAATGCCTGTCAAAGTCATTTATGTCACAGTCAAACTTGCTGGTTAGTTAATTACTGTTAAACATCTTTGTGCAACCCAACATAAATATAACAATTTAACAGTCCAATAATACAATTTTAGATTGTTTGTTATTACTGTTGTGTCTCAACAATATAATTAAAAATAAATGTTTGCTTTGGACTTCAAAAACTTTTTTAAATAGCTTTTACTTGTGTAATGCTTTTTTCAAGAAAATTCTTACCTTATGTTTGCTGCCTCATTTACATATTTGCCCCACCCAAATAAAGGTGGGCCGGTCAACAAAAAAGAATAAACCCATATTCCCACAACCAAGTAACAGGCAGTAATTTTATTTAAACATTTTCTCTTGAACGGCATTGATACTATGAGAAATCTTTCAAAAGCTAGGACTGTTAAGGTTGTTATTGATGTTATACCTAAAAACAACAATGAAACTTATCGAAAGTTTTACATATTTTATTTATGAAAAAATAAAATAATCAAAACTTATAAGTGGCTTATCAAAAATTCTTAATTTAATAGTAAAGTAAATTTTAAAATAGAATTCCTTTATAGTAGATTTTTCATGAATTATTAAATTAGTTTCAAAAGCAAAGCAATCTGATATAGCTATATTTTAAAAGTTACAGATCACCTACTCTAGAATTTCTGGGGATACTTGATGCTGTGAAACTTATAACTTACAAACTTTGGAAGGCTTTATGATGCTTTAATGAGGTTCTTGTGGATATAGAGCTCTCATATAACCTTTTATATAACCCGTTAATAACGTTCGAAAATTGAATATTATAAGTACATGGATTAATTATAAGTACATGGATTATTTTTAAGTAATACAGGGCCGTATCTTTATTTTAAATATATTTTTTTAAATATTTTCAATATTAACAAATGTGTAATTCTTGTATCTGTTTAAAGGTTGGAGCCAATGACGTTTCTTGAACGGCAGTAGAGTTTTGGACTTGCATTGTCTTTATTTGTTTAGAATCACTACGTTTCAACTGGTAAGCATCTACAGTCGTCTTCAGGTGAATACTGACGACTGGAGATGCTTACCAGTTGAAACGTAGTGATTCTAAATAAATAAAGACAATGTAAGTCCAAAACTCTACTGCTGTGTAATTCCTATTTATTTTCTTTCTTCCTATTTCTTCTTACCTAACAATGACATGAAAAATCCGTATATGACACACACAGTCTTTCCCCAAACCCATCCATAAAAAATGGCGGATATTAGAGTCCAGGGATTTCCCAGAATGGATACGGAAAAATCACTGCATACTAGATTGAACAGGATTATATTAAGTGGTGTCCATAGCTAAAACAAGGGACTTTTTAAAATATTTTTAAAAGCTTTTTTAGCCGTCCATTAAAATGTTTATCTCAATAGTTTATTTAATTATTTAAATATTACGAATTCGAATAAGGAATATGCTACCTCTATAAGACATTAAAACATCTACATTCATATAAACATTTTTTTCATATTTTCATATGTAGGTAGATTCTTTTCTCCTAATATTGTTTGTTTACTTATTAGAATTTTGTTCTTTTTTACTCTCTACAAAATTCAATTAAAAATAAGGCATTTGCATGGCTGATATCATCTGACAATCAAATTTAATTACGGGCTAAAGGAAAATCAAATTTTAAACCTAAGAATTACTTTGAAAGAGAAACGAATAAAAGTAAAGAATTTTGGTATTAAATAAATTACGAATTTTCGTGTTTTTTATTAAAAAAAACTTCTTAAATTAAAAAGGTGCTTACATTAATACAAATTATAAATTAAACTGGAAAAATAGTATCTGCTTAAAGCAGAGTGACAAGTTTAAAAGAAAAAATCAGACACTCACAGGCGTATTCACTAAGGCCTATATTATCCATTTCCTGGTAACTTTACCAGCCAGATAATTTCTATGAAAACAGTTGTCTTAACAATTTTTTTTTTTTTTTTTTTTATGATAAAACACAGGAAAAATCCTTTAAGGCGCTCTGGGAGCGGTGCGAGTGCGAAAAAAGCGATTAACGTTGGTCTTGAAACGTTGAAGATTGTATTCATTGGGAAACACGACCTCAGGAAGATCATTCCACAAAGATGACGTTCTCCAGATGAAAGAATTCTTGAACAATGAAGTTCGAGGAGTACTAAGCTGAACAACATATGGATGAGCGGCAGTGGTTTGCCGTGTATTTCTGTTTTGCATTGCTCTAGGTGGGCAATGTCAGTCGAACACCTGCCATGGAAATATCTGTAAAAGAGAGCCAAATCACCAACCTGTCCTCGATGCTCCAGGCTATCGAGGGTCTTGGTCAGCTCGGGGTCGCCGATCAGACGAATGGCTCTCCTTTGAATGGAATCCAGTAGCCGAAGGGTGTGCTTGGGTGCAGAGCTCCAGACATGAGAGCAATATTCTAATGATGGTCGAATCTGGGCTTTGTAGAGTGTCAAAAGTTGATGAGGTGTGTACAACCTTTTGGTGCGGAAAAGTACACCAAGTTTCTGTACAGCTGTTTTGGCAATTGCGGCAACGTGATCATGCCAAGACATATTACCTCCCAGATTGACCCCCAGCAAATTAATAGACGGTGCCAGGGGAATTGCGTGTCCTGCCATGACTATATCCGGTTCTGCAATGTTAACCTTTTTGGAGAAGACTGCTGCCTGGGTTTTCTTAGCATTAAATTCGACTTGGTTACTGTCACCCCAAGCCAAAATTTCTTCCAGGTCCTTGTTGAGGCGCAATACTTCATGCTGCCTGCGAAGATGTGCGTCGGCAGCGGATGTTTGGGGAGTCAAGGTAAAAGATGAGACAAGTGTGCTGTCATCAGCAAAGCTATAAATTGAATTTTGGGTTTTCACTAAGGTCGTTAATATACAGTAAAAAAAGGGTAGGCGACAATATGGACCCTTGAGGAACACCGGCATTGATGGTGAAGGTGTCTGAGAGAAACCCGTCAATCGCCACTTGCAGAGAACGGTTCTTAAGGAAGCTGGTTAACCATAAACAAAATCCATTAGGCATACCGTAGGATCGCAGTTTACTTAAAAGCCCATCGTGCCAAACACGATCAAAAGCCCTAGAGATGTCCAGTGCAACAGCCCGGGATTCTCCATGATGTTCAATGGTGTTGCTCCAAAGATGGGTGACATATGCCAGAAGGTCACCTGTTGATCTGGACTTACGAAAAGCGTATTAATGGTCGCTGATAATGTTAAGCCCTTCCAGATAGTTTAGTAGTTGTTGGTTAATAGCTTTCTCCATTACTTTGGAAATTACTGAAAGCAATGCGACGGGTCGGTAGTTGCTTGGCAGGGTCTTTTTACCTTTCTTTGGAATGGGCTGGACACGCGCCGACTTCCAGCAGGATGGAAATATTCCTTTTTTGTAGGATAAGTTGAAAAGTCTACAAAATACTGGTGTAAGTTCATCGGCGCATGTCTTGAGAACAATGATTTCTTTGGAAATTATCTTGCTGAACAAGTTACCAGGAAATTGATAATATGGATTATAAATTTAAAACCAACAGTTCTTAATTTAAAATGACAGAATAAGTCAACTAAATTTTGTATTGTAAATATGTTTTTGATTTTTCTTCAAATTTGTAAGAAAAAACGTATTTTAGTACGAACAGTGTTGATCTAATATAACTGAAACTGTATTTGCAACAACACCCCGGTCAAATTAAACACAAAAGCGTCACGTGGAATGTAAAGTAATGCAAAAAAAACTGTGAGACTATTAAATCTAAATATTTCGATGGTCTAAATTTTAAGTCCCCCCGTTGGTAAATACAGGTGTAAAAGTCTTTCTCCACCAATTGGTCTTATTTCACCATTATAAATATTGATGTCTTTTTCTTTCATTATTTGCTGTACAAATAAAAGTTTATAATAAATGTAAAATATTATAATTACCTGCTTATCCCTTAACATCAGCAATATCACAAACAGATTGAGGAAAAATCCAAAAAATCCAATGAAGAACAACACCAGAGCAGCAAAACTGTAGCCGAAAGGGCTCATTAATAACTCATTTTTCGCTATTATCGTCTCATTGGTCACATTTCTCACCAACAGTAAGTCTGTCATTATTTAAAAGACTGCTTCATATACATCTTTACCGTGTATAAAACAAAAAATTAAATATCCTTGTGTTAAAATAGATAACTAATTTGTCAGTTTTTTCTGTTATTGTTATTATGTTGTTTTCATTATTATAGCGATTTATCTCACTTGTTGTAATAATATTTGGTGGCACCTGCCTATGGAAAAATTTAAAAATTCATGTAACATTTATTTGTTGATTAACTTTTTTAATTAATTGTATTAATTAAATATTATTTGACAGCTTGTATATTTTTAAAATTATCGTTAGTTAAATCTGGTGGTTGTTGTCACTTAGTTAATCACATCAAATAGAAAATTCGTCTTTTCTATGTAGGTCCTAATACTACTTATAGTAAAATATTTAAATTTTTCTAATATATTTATGCAAGATAACTATTTTAAAATGAATATGTTGCTGGGTATGGCTCTTTTTTACTGTTTATTTAAATTACGTACTTTACAAACTAGTCCGGTCCGATTTGTAAATCTTGCAGGATTTAGTGTGCTGAAACTTCGGCGTTTCAGACGCGACTGAAAGCTTCTTCCTGAAACTTTTCATTTAAATTTTGCGATCTTTCGCAACGTTGCCAAAAGAGCATTAAATATCAGAAAATATCAAAAATTCTGCATTTGTTATTAATGATAATAAATGTAAAAATTCTTTTTTTAAATAAACAAAATTAATATAATATATTATATTTCTAAAAAAGCAAAAGGTGCATCATGTTCCTGATAATTGTAAAAAAATTTATTTCAATTAGGATTTTAACAAAGTCAAGATCAATCAATCACCAATCACCAAGATCCAACTAATACAAGCAAATGAATATAATATTTCTTTAAATATTTCTTACAAAACTCGTCTTTCCCCCCGCACCCCCTCCTCTTAAGGAAGACGCTCTCGGTGCTCTATTGCTTATAACCTACCTAAATTAAATTGTATGGACTTGATTTTAATCAATTTCAAAACTTAAAATAAATTTTATCACAAACACTAACGAAAATACCGAGTTACTAGATACATACACACAAGAACACCATACTTTGTAACACCTCTACAAGAAATACTAATTTTATTTAAATTAATACAATAGCCGTTGAATTTGTACAATCATAAAGTCAATCAAAAAGGACGTGGAACACATTTTGATCAATGTTTAATTGTGTAGAAAGTAATTAAAATACGTCAATAATATTAATATTTCGCTTTTATAACACCATGGGCACTTTTTTCAGATATTATGCTACTGTCCAAAGCTTTATCGGATAATTCGAGTAGGCGTCGATTTTTATGGAATGAACAGGAATATTTGTCTAAATAAAGACATCATCTTACAATACCAATAGAATTGGATGGTAAGAAATCAAAAAATAAAAGATTAATTATGGAATACCTCAATGTTTTCAGTCCTTTGTATTTTTAATATATTATAAATGACCTTGCATCAGTTTCTATATACAGGGTGGAATTTTTACCTGAAATACATTCAGTATTAGAAAGATTCTTTATTTGCGGAGAAAATACTGAAATAATTTTTAGTTTGGTACACTTTTTTCGTCCCGTCATGAACTTACTTACTTTTTCGTGTCCAAAACAACAACTCATAGTTTTTGCGCCCAATATTGGGCGACGTCAATGGCGTTCTGTTCTGCATTCCATAAATCATTTAGAGAGCAGGTGTTGGGGCAGTTCCTGCAGTTCGTAAGATGTGCCATGTCCTGTACTTCTCCGCAGCCACAGAAGGCGTCTTGATGGTCTGTTTGGTTCCATCTAATTTTGTTGGTTTTCACAGCTGCAACTCCAGTTCTGATCCTATTTAATGTTTTCCACGTTTGCCAGTCTAGGTCCATTCCTCCAGGATCTTTTTGACATAGTGGGTAATTGTCGGGAGGTTCCTCACCAACCATTTTAAGGAAGCCTTTGCGTGATTTTAGCCTTCCATGTATCACGTATGTCCCGTATAGGGGGTGTCTCTCATCGAAGGTCTGCTTAAATTTTTCTGTGTATTCAGCAACCTGGCGGCGCATCGGGGGACTGGCAAAACCGGCCGCTCTGTAGAGTGCTGGTAAAGGTGTTGCTTTCATGCAGCCGGTGGTTATTCGACATGTCTCATTGAGGGCTATGTCGACCTGTTGGGCGTGGCTCGATCTATTCCATACTGGGCAGGCGTATTCTGCGGTGGAAAAACTTAACGCCTCTGCCGTTCTTTTAAGCACCAAAGGTCGAGCACCCCACTTACTAGAGGCGAGTTTTTTGAGAGAATTATTTCTTGATGTTACTTTTTGCCTCGTCTTAATACAGTGCTGTTTATAGGTAAGCGTTCGGTCCAAAGTAACACCAAGATATTTTGGGAAATCCGTGTGTTCCAACTCGCTACCCTGCCAACTGACTTTTAACCTCCGTCTTGCCTGTTTGTTTCTTAGATGAAAAGCACTCACTTGGGTTTTCGCTGGATTGGGCCGCAAAGCATTTTCTTCGTAGTACTGAGCCATCCGTTCTAATGCTTCCTCTAGTTTCAGTTCAACTAGGTAAAAATCCTTATCTTGTACCGCTAAACCAGGATCGTCAGCGTAAACAAAACTTTCTGAGTCTTCCCCAAGAGGCTGGTCGTTGGTGTAAATATTAAAGAGGATTGGGGAAAGAACACTCCCTTGCGGAAGGCCGTTTTTTTGATCTCTCCATCTGCTTTTCTTACCATTTAGAACAACATAGAAACGCCGGTTTTGTAGTAGAGATGATATTACTTGCGTGAGTTTGAAGTCTTTGGTAAGGTTGTACGTTTTTATTAAAAGTTTTTTATGGTTTACGGTATCATACGCTGCGGATAAGTCAACGAAAGCAACACCCGTCATGAAATTTACCCCTCTTTTGGGGGTAGGAACCGCCCCCAACTTTTTTTCTCAAATGTAAAGGTATGTATTGCGCTAGCTCATTGGAAAGGGCATAAAACAAGGAATAAATAGAGATAAAGAGACAGACAGGAACAGACAATAAGTAGGCAGGTGAGCATTCGTATAATTTTTTTCAATTTTTTTTACCTCTCATTCTTATTTTCATCAAGTAATTTTGAACATAAGGCAATGGGGTCAACCGACATTCGATTCGAACTTAGCGACCCCACAAACTTATTTATAAAGATTTCTTTAAAGCTTCTCCTTTGTTTTTCTGAAATTAACCTTGAAATGACCCCAGAATGACATTGAAATAACCTCTGGATGCCTTCTAAGGGGTAAGCGACTATTCAGACTTAGCGACCTCAAAAATCAACCTTGAACTTGACGCAATAGAGCTTAACCGACCTTAGCATCGGAATCAGCGACCCCAAAAACCAACCTTGAACTTGACGCAATAGACCTTAACCGACCTTAGCATCGGAATCAGCGACCCGAAAAACCTAAGTAACTGGTGTACCTGTGGTACCCAATACGGTGTTTTATTTTCAAACAAATTGTTGACCTCTGTAATATTACCAACTTTAAAAACATAAATATAAAACCAAGACTATTTAGGACTGGGATGCTTATAAGGAGATGAGAAACCTATTTACCCGTGCTGTCCGAGATGAAAAAAAGGCCTATCTTAATTTTGTTGCAAGTAATAATAATAAAAAAGATCTTTGGCGCGCATTAAACAATTTGAATGTATATAGTAAGAATAAAAACAATGTAGGCTTGCCGAGTAATTTAAAAAATCCTGAAAATATTAACAATTTTTTTATAGAATCAGTAATTAACATAGCACCAACTGTTAGCAACGAATTTGTTGAAGCTCATAAGAATATTCGTACCAACTATAGGTTTAATCTCTCGCCGGTGTCTGATGCCGAAGTCGTAAATGCCATAGTCCATCAGAGATCAAATGCATCAGGGGCGGATTGTCTGTCTCTTGAAATGGTTAGGCTATGTTGTCCAGTTATCGTACCATACTTAGTTCACATCTTCAACATGTGTATAACCAATTCTATGTTCCCTTCTCGCTGGAAGGTCGCTATGGTCGTGCCTCTGCCAAAGACAAATAAAATCCAACTGAAGTGTCGGAATTGAGACCTATTAGTTTATTATCTGTTCTGTCCAAGGTGTTCGAAAAAGTCATTTACGAACAGACAATTAAGTACTTTACTGAAAATAATCTGCTTCCTTCATCTCAGTCTGGCTTTCGTAAAGGTTATAGCACTGCATCGGTCTTGTTGAAGGTCTTGGACGATATCATTGGGGCGGCTGATAGGGGTGAGACTTCGGCACTGGTATTGCTTGACTATAGTAAAGCATTCGATACACTTAACCATCGGCTTTTATGTGCTAAGCTTCGCTCATTTGGCTTCTCGGAATCTTCGGTAAATTTCTTTAAAGACTATTTGACGGATAGATCCCAATTCGTGTTTCTGGAAGGCCGTCGATCCGCCTCTAGAGCAGTGCGTATGGGTGTACCACAGGGTTCGATCTTGGGGCCGCTACTTTTCGTAATTTATACAATCGATATTAACGACTTTGTTAAGGGTTGCGATTTGCAGAGATATGCCGATGACACGCAACTGCGCACCAGTTTTAGTAAAGCCACTGCTGTTGAAGCAAAGAGTAATCTTACCCAGTGCCTGAGATCGATTTGTGACTATTCTCAAAGCAATGGTCTAAAGTTGAATCCTAAAAAATCTGCAATAATTTATTTTGGACCTGATAGCCAATGGGCAGCAGACAACATGGATATAGTTATGGCCGATACAGTATTACCCGTTGTGCAGGAATATAAAAACTTGGGGGTCATTTTCGATAGCAAGCTTCGGTTTAGAAGTCAGGTAGGTACAGTTATTCAAAAATCGTATTTTTCATTCAGAAACTTATACAAAAATAAACACATCTTACGACCTCAATTAAAAAAGGAACTGTGTGAAACTCTTGTTTTATCTTACGCTAACTATTGTAACTTCGTGTACGGCCCCTGTTTGGATTTGCAGTGTAAGACTAGACTGCAAAAGGTTCAGAACTCTTGCATTCGCTTTGTTTATGGACTGCGTGCAAGAGAACATGTTAGCTATAAATTGCCTGAGTTAAAATGGCTTAAAATGGTCGATCGACAAAGACTACATTTTTCTTGTTTTTTGTATCGTCTGCTTGTGAGTGGTGTACCCCAATACCTACGTGAAAAGCTTCATTTCCGGCATTCTACACATAATCGTACAACCCGTTATAATGGTCTTTTAAATGTACCGAAACATAGAACTGCCCTCTTTCAACGCAGTTTTTCTTATATAGCTCCTAAAATCTTTAATACTGATATTTGTACCAAATTTGTCAACCTAAGTTTAAACTCCTTTAGGACCAATTATCGCAGTTTTTTGCTGGGTAATTATGCTTGAATATGTATAAGATCAATATTATGTAAATATATCATTAGTTTAAGTTGCCAATATTTAAGTTTCTACACTAGATTAGGTACTTAATATACCTTAGCAATTTTGTCTCATTTTGTAAAACTTAACTTTTGTAAATTTATCATACATGCTCGGTTAAGCAAACAGCAAGCTGACCTTCGCCGAGTCAAAAATAAAGACGTTTGTATCTATCTATCTATCTAAATATAACTTCCTGTATGATGTCAAATTTATACGAGTATTTTTCTATGGATTGAAATAATGAACACTAACAATGGGCTAAAGATCGAGATAAAATTTACATCGCTGAGCCTAGCCTAGATAGATTTTAGTTAATTAAAAAAATCACAGACACACAGTCTCTAATCCTTAAAACCCTGTTATTATTTTAAAATCCCTAGTTTTTAACGAACATAATCCGACCTTTGGAAAATTACTATTCCATAGAGAGAATGACCTATTATGAAACTAATTAAATCCTTGCTGGCCTGAATGAATATTTTTCCGTATTTTTTAAAAAGTAATTTTCAAATTGATTGGTAGTTATTGCTCATGACAGCATATGAAAAAACTAAAAGTAAGGGAAAAAAATATAATAAAATTAGAATTTTTTTAAAAGGAATAAGTTACCGTAATAATATCCGTAAAAACAAAAAATAAGTTTATTTAAAATGACAATAACAATTTTTCTATAAACTAAAATTACTAGATGAAGATAAAATGTATATAATTTTTTATATATGAGAATTTAGTTTCAATTTACTGATGTGCTTCCGCTTTTATTATTATTACTTGAAAACAAAACCTCAACACAAAAAGTACGAAAACAAAAAATAAAATATTAAAATTTAATTTTCTGAATAAAGTTTATGGGTTAGAGATTTTGGAGTCAGCTTGTAAGAAAATTATCGACATTTTTTTAAAATTTTGAGAAAAGATAATAAAAATGAGATATTCATTTATAAATTATATTGTATTAGATGTAAAAATAGTGAAATAATAATTTTTCTTCACGACCATTACTGAATGCAATAATTCCAAAATCATTTTTGATAATAGAATGTAAAAATTCTCGCTCTTAAGTTGAAATATTTATTCTGAAATACTTGCTTTTTATGCGTTTTGCGTGTATTTTCATTCCATAACAAGATACGGAATGAATATTCTGTAATTGATCTAAACGACATAGGTTGCCATGAATTTCGAAACTGCCAATGTCAGCAGACAAATTTTAGTGCAAGTCAAAATATGAGTGAAAAATCGGATGAATCAGATATGGAACTGGATAATACTCCAACTGAAATTACAAATATTGCGAATAGTATTTTTGGTCGTGGAGAAAATATAGTCTGCTACTCGGTTAGAATGAAAATTCGATACTCGTGGTTCCAACCTCGTTACAGAATCTACTATTCTTTAAAAAATTTTTAAAAAATTAATATTTTTTTCTGATGACCATAGTCTTTATAAAAACGGATTTTTAGTATTCATAGGGTCTTTTCGAATAAAAATAAGAATTATGCTCATCAGTAAAATACGAATAACTTACTTGTTAAAAATATATACAGTGTGAGGCAAAATAGTTTACAACAAATGTAATTTTTTTGATAGTACAGATAGACTATTATTAGTGTTAATAAACAAAATATTTTAAAGAATTTAAATAAGTTTAAAATATATGGTATTACAAACACTTCTTTGTATAATCTATAAGATATATATTAATTAAACACTAGCTACCAATATTAAACTACTTATATACATATTTACTAAATTTTTACAAGCTTATAAATGATGTTTATATTAAATTATTGTGAATTAATATTTTAAAAAATATGCTATTAAGTCATTATTTTTCGGGAAATATTTAACTCAATATAGATATTTTTAATCTAGATACTTTTAAGTTTGCTGACTGAAAGCAATTTCTTAATAAAAGCTTTTGAAAGTTGGATTCCTTTATGTCTTTCATTTAGATCAGCTACTCAGTTAACAATTTAGAATTGACTTGAACTTAACAGAATTCGACTTTGGGAAAAGTTTTCTCAAACTAAGTGTAACAAAGCGAATCAAGCATTAAAAGAGTCGATGACGTATCTAGCTCTTGCCTAATAGACTTTATTTATATTTGGTTAATAGCCAAATATATAATCTATACAGGGTGATTCCTAAGTTGATACTTCTTTTTTAGCTGTATATAGAAGGCAACAACATTTTCAAATACCTTTTTTCAAAAAACTTAAAAATAGACGAGTTACAGAAGTAAAAAATCTAAGTCCGGGCTGGGTAATCAAAACGTAGCCCTTTACTTTATATTGTTTTTTTTCCGTTTTTTGTATTGTTAGTCATAATCATGCATTTTACGGATCGGTCGTCAGTATTTTGTCAATTCGCTGCGCGATGTGTTTTTCTGAAGCAAATTAATTTTAATAAATTGGTGAAAATGGTAAAATTTGAAAACAATGAACTAATTATGGTGCTAATTTATTGTGAGTGTCGTAAAAGTGCTTCTTCTCTACACCCATAAATTTTCTTAACGTTATTCAAGGAAAGTTAGGCAGGACCGTATTTAATCCATAGTGTAATAAATGTGTGTAAGTATCTTATTTTTTAGTGTTTTGAAAAAAGATATTTGAAAATGTTGTTTATTTTAATGTCTTCTATACGTAGCTAAAAAAGAAGTATTAACTTAGGAATCACCCTGTATATCTCAAAAGATGTTTCTACTGTACCGAACAATTTAAAATAAATGTTAAAATAACTGTTCAAAACTTTTTTGTACTGTTAATTAAAAGATCTATTTAACAGGATCAGTCAATGATGTGGCCTCTTTTCTCGCTTGGGTGAAGGGATTCGTGATAAGTCTGGCAACATTTTGAAGAACAGTTATGGGAATCTGAAAAATATATTTAAAAAAAAGTTAAGAAAAAATTTCTAAATCACGATCATTTTATAAAACAAAGCAATTCATTAAGATATCAGCAATATATTTTTTTTAAATATATCAGAAAATTATTCCCGTAATAGTATATTACGTAATAAGTGTTGTAAATACGTTGTATTACGCACGAATGGAAGTTACGCACTATACAGAACACAGCACAACTAAAGAAATTATACTGTTACTTTGTAAAGAGATCATTAGTGCATTACAGCGGCGGCGCCAGGGGGGGGCCAGGGTGGGCACTGGCCCACCCTAGAAACATGAGTGCCCACCCTGGTGCCCCCCCAAAATTGATGGATCCATTCTATAAGGGACTTGGCTATAAAAGTTTTGATGAGTGGTTGTACTTTTTTTTTAGACATCACTTAGAAAACAAGAGGAAGGTTTTGTTTTGTTTGTCGCTGCCTAGAGCGTCGGGGAGGCCGCGACCTTTTTTTTTTTTTTTAGAAGCCACTTTTATTTTGGGTAGTGCCCACTCAAAAATCACCGAGCCAATTTGTGCCCTCCCATCCCAAAAATCCTGGCGCCGCCACTGGTGCATTAGTCCTTTTCCCCCAGCATTTGGGATAGCAGCCGCCTACGACTCTCTTGTTATTCTTTAATAAACTCAAGTGTCCGTATTGAAAGGAGGGCGCTGCTACGCAATGTGATCTTTTGTTAAAAATAAATAGAGCCGCCTTGTTTACTGTAGGCGCGGATCTGGGGGGGGGGGGGGCAAAGGCAGTCCCCCCCCTGGATCCGCAGTCCCCCACCCCCTCCTGAGCCTTACCAAATGGGTGATTTTTTACTGTGAGCCTTGAAAATTTTGGGGCTTGTGAAGGGTCAGAATTTTTTTTAGAAGTTACTTTTGAGGATAAGAAGATTTTTAGAGCCGTGATACTCTCTTTTTTTTTGACAGGACTGAAAAACAATACTTTCTAGCTTTTAAATTTGGAAAATGATTGAATTTCTTACGCTTATAAAAAGTAGATATTATAGATTCTTGCATATTTTTAATAAACTAACCTGGAAAATGTCATCAATCAATCTTGCGAACATTGATCCAGAACGCTGTGGTTTGAATCCGCCATTATTTTCAGGGACAGCAGGATTTGCAGGGGCAGGATTGGCACCTGTCGTGATTCCGGTGATTTCCACTGTAGAAGGAACTTGTTGGGCCTGTAGTTGGTTTAAGTCTGTTCGTCTATCTTCGGAGACTGCGTTTACTGCTACATCGTTAACTGTAGCCTAAAATATAAATAAATACTAATTATAAAATTTATTTCTAAGTTATATTTTTCTTTCTTTAAAGTATGGGGGGTAGTACCATAACTCTAATAAAATTACCGATAAGCTGTTTAAAATCGTGTTATCCTGCAATTTTATAAGTTTATTTTCATTTTTGATAAAGTTCGAATGTAAGCCAGGGGAAACAGAGAAACACAAAAAACAAAATTTTATAAAATTCCTCCATATTTCTGTTTCTACTTGCTATTATTTTATTGTATTTAATTTTAATTGTATCAGTGAACATGGATAAAACTAAAAAGTAACGGAATGTTGATCAAAAAACAAAACTAGCTTTTACTCTAAATATTATCCTCCGAATCGGCAATGTTCATATAGATCGGATCAGCCATTTGCCGACTTTTTTGCAACTTTTATCAAACGCAGGAACCGACAAGCTTTCGTATTGATTTCGTGGAACTTATTAGATGGTTTGTTTTTGGGCGGATAAGATAAGCCGTAAAAACGATTCAAAAAATTTTCCTGTTTAGACAGCGTGAATATGGGATCCCGCAGGAAGCCGTGTTTCTCCCTGAAATTACGTCAAATAATATTTATTTTAATGATAAATATCATTTTTTTTTTTTTTTTTTTTTTACGGTTCGCCGACTACGTAGGCCATCTTGAACCGGTCATCGACCACAAATGTGATCTACCGACTGGGGAGTGTGAAACGGCACCTTCATCCTACGAGATATCCGATCTCATCCGGCCTGTCCGGCGTGAATAGGATGGCTAGGTGTCAATTCATTTTACACTCTTCCCTGAGGCAAGAGCACGCCGTGTTCCCAAGCGGTCACCCGCCCAAGTACTAACCGCGCTCGACACCGCTTGACTTCGGTGATCTGCGGGAACCGGTGCTTAATATGTCGACAGGCCCTTGCCCTGATAAATATCAGTAACTTAGAATTAATTCAATTGGGTTTCAGAATATTATTTAAACTTAGTGTAAACTAATAATGTGTAAATGCAACATGCTACCAATTTAAAGACGTTTTTATTTAACATGTTTTTAAAATCTGTTTTAAATTAAATAAACACCATTTTGTCACTGCAAAGAAAATATTTAAAAATATATTAGTATATTTTTTTATTTTGAAAAATGTATTAATAGGCAGGCCAAAAAGAAGGTGGCATCCAAAAAAGTGTTCCTTGGCTCAGTAAAAAATTAAATACAATCACCCCCCAAAAAAATCTAAGTTCTGGATCCACACCTGTAAGACAGAGCCCAACTTCAAAGAAGGGCTTTTTTGAGATTTAAACAAAAAAAAACTATGGTTATTTCTCGTTGACAAAAAATCGCATTTTGCTTTAATATTGCGAAAGACGGTTTTTAATACAAGAGGGAAATATTCAACATAATTTAAAAGGAAATAAGGGTTGTTTTTTGTCGTCGGTAATCAGCTACCTACAAAGAAGAAATATTTACCTTTTAAATTCGCCTCTATTTAATTTTAATTTTTATACAATCGAAAGCATTACAGGATCCACACAAGCAGAATTAATTACGTAAATTTGATGTGGCCCTTTTTACAAAATTAATTTTTTCTTTGACCTATATTTAAAGTTGCGTTTCCCTTTATTAAAAAACTGCGTTGGCGCAGAAATTTATTAAATTATTTTGTTTTTGAAATATTGGTAAAAATATGTCTTTCTATAGGAATGCTATATTTAGAAATATAATTAGTACAGCTTATTATAATATGGATCTCACCCAGGTCGTAGAACCCAGTCCCCCCCCGAGGCCATACTTATAAAGCACCTCAATTATTATCGGGTTTGTTTTTGTGCTTTTTTTGAAGATTTTGTGTTTTTTATTTTTCCCACTTGAAAACCAAGCACCATGATTCAAAAAAGGGCGTGGCACCCAAAAAAATTTCGCCTGCGCCGCTTTTTTTACACCTTCGGCGCGGTTTCAATAATATCTACTTTATTCGTATAAGAGATACAGCGGCGGCGCCAGGGGGGGGGGCAGGGTGGGCACCGGCCCACCCTAGAAACATGAGTGCCCACCCAAATTTGATGGATTTGGTTTTGTAAAATCCGGGGGGGAGGGGGGGGGGGGAAGGGGGACTTGGCTAGGAAAGCCCCGCCTAAGAAAAGAGCGGGATGGACGACGTTTTTTTTTATTTAGACGTTCCTTGGACAAGGGGAATGTTTACCTTTTTTTTTTTTAAGAATTGAATTTGGGTAGTGCCTACGCAATGCCCATTTGTGCACATCCATCCCAAAAATCATGGCGCCGCTGCTAAAGAGATAAAGAAGGGGCAAGAAGGGCAAAGGAATCTGGGAAGGTTAATTGATGGCGCTCGCAGTGATGTATCACAACATTTTTACAAAGAAGCCTTTCTATATGCTTATTCACCTGTAGCTTTTATACATATCTTATTTATTAAATTATATCTACGTATTACTATTCAAGTATCATATTTACTAGTATATTAAATGCAAATATTTATAACATTATGTCATTTGCATCAAGGAATGCATTTTTAACATGACCATTTACTTGTTCTCAAGAAGACATTTTTTCTTCTTTTGCGTTGCACCTAATTGTATTGCGGCAACTTGTAAAATAAATATTCTAGGTAAATATTTTATAATGGTTTCGTATTGTTTGACTTTCTAATAAACAAGGTTGATATAAAGATTTAAGAGATATTGTTATATTTTTTGCGTAAGTTACGTTATAAGGAATGTTCTTATAAGAGAAGCGGTTAATCTCGAAAAACATAATCCCGTACCCAATTCCCACCGTTCATATTTATATTTTTTTTCCGAGGGCCTTGTTCACATACTTTTGTGTGCAAAACATTCTATTTAAAAAAGGGCATTTACTCATTTTTTTATGATAAAACACCTGCACTGTAGGAAAAATCCTTTAAGGCGCTCTGGGAGCGGTGCGTGTGCGAAGAAAGCGATTAACGTTGGTCTTGAAACGTTGAAGATTGTATTCATTGGGAAACACGACCTCTGGAAGATCATTCCACAAAGATGACGTTCTCCAGATGAAAGAATTCTTGAACAATGAAGTTCGAGGAGTACTAAGCTAAACAACATATGGATGAGCGGCAGCGGTTCGCCGTGTATTTCTGTTTTGCATTGCTCTAGGTGGAATCAAGTGGGCAATGTCAGTCGAACACCTGCCATGGAAATATGTGTAAAAGAGAGCCAAATCACCAACCTGTCTTCGATGCTCCAGGCTATCGAGGGTCTTGGTCAGCTCGGGGTCGCCGATCAGACGAACGGCTCTCCTTTGAATGGAATCCAGTAGCCGAAGGGTGTGCTTGGGTGCAGAGCTCCAGACATGAGAACAATATTCTAATGATGGTCGAATCTGGGCTTTGTAGAGTGTCAAAAGTTGATGAGGTGTGTACAACCTTTTGGTGCGGAAAAGTACACCAAGTTTCTGTGCAGCTGCCCTGGCAATTGCGGCAACGTGATCATGCCAAGACATATTACCTCCCAGATTGACCCCCAGCAAATTAATAGACGGTGCCAGGGGAATTGCGTGTCCTGCCATGACTATATCCGGTTCTGCAATGTTAACCTTTTTGGAGAAGACTGCTGCCTGGGTTTTCTTAGCATTAAATTCGACTTGGTTACTGTCACCCCAAGCCAAAATTTCTTCCAGGTCATTGTTGAGGCGCAATACTTCATGCTGCCTGCGAAGATGTGCGTCGGCAGCGGATGTTTGGGGGGTCAAGGTAAAAGATGAGACAAGTGTGCTGTCATCAGCAAAGCTATAAATTGGATTTTGGGTTTTCACTAGAAGGTCGTTAATATACAGTAAAAAGAGAGTAGGCGACAATATGGAGTAAAATTGAATTTAAATTTTAATTATAAACACAAAACAATTGTTGTCTACATTTAAAATAACTTTTTAAAATATTGTATGATTGAATTGAAAAATTGAAACGCCACTGATTTACCAGAAACAAGTCAGCCATATTGGAATACCATCCCGGTCTCCAGGGGGTTGTTAAAAGTCTCCTTTCTTTCAGTCTTTTTATATACAATTGTGTTAGCTATACATTGAAAGGTCGAATTGTACATAGAAAAACCACTTTAATATCTCATCGTTGAGTTTTTTTTTATTCTTCTGTATTCCTTACAACATTCATTCCTCTTTATAATTTAATATTGGTTTAAAACTTATGACATGACAGTAAATATCGCTAATTTTATGATACGATGCATGCGGCAACGAACTCTCACCATCCGAATCAAAATGAAAGATTGTGACGATATTGATTATGAAACCATTATAATATAACGCATTCAAAACAAACACAGGCATTTTGTTGGTTACAGCGACACGTAATTTTCTTTGAACAAATATTTTTATTTATGTAATAATAATTAGAAATCTTCAATTAATGTTAAATAAATCTGTAATAAATTTATTATTTAAAGAAAAATTTAAAAAATATGCCTGAACGTGACTTCCTCACAAAAATTTTAAAAAAAAATGTTATTGGTTAGCAGTAAGCACTGCCTTGTGTAGTGTTTCGTTTGTTAAGTTTATAGGTACCCGCATTTTTTCTGTCTGTATTTAAAAATAATAAAAATATATTAGAATGTGATGACTAAAAATCTTAACTAACTTTTTAAAAAACATAGTCACAACCTCATTATAATATTGTGTTTTATAGTTTTTAAAAATGATATCAGATATTTTTTAGAAACGGACTACTTTTTAAAATTTAACTAACTTTTGGCCAAGAAAATTACAGTTCGTAAAAAAAATTGTAAATGGTCATTTTGTATGTAGTCGCCCGAAAAGAAAGAAAGAGAGTGAAAGTTTAGTACTGAATTAATGGATTTAATTAATTATTGCCAATTATAGAAAAACCTTCCAAAATTAGATTTAAATATAATTATAACGACAGGGAAATATAATTATTTAGGAAATTAAATTTCTACTGACAGAAATTAATTAACAATTTAAATAATTTTTAACACAAATCAATATTTGACGAATTATATAAATTTCCTAAGTATTTAATTTCCTCTAGCAAATACATACTTGTGACCGTTGCTAACCTCACTTGCGCCCAAGATTCAAAAACCTAAAGATATTTAAATGCTATTAGTCATGTGGTGAGTGAAATTTCTATTCGTAACCATGAAAAGACAATGAATATTATCATCGGTTTCTATGGTTTGTTCGGGTTTGTTTAAACCCGAACAGACCCGAACATACCATCTGAATACCATATTTTTAAAACAGGGTGTCCCGAAATTAGGTGACAATATGTAAATGATAAAGTACATCCAAAAATAGGACTAAAATCCTCTATTAATATACCTTCAAAAACTTCGTTATGGGGCTAGAGCCCCCCGAATGGAAGCTATGATAAGCGGGTTTTTCACAAGATCTCAGAAACTGATTGAAATATCAAAACAGAATTTGATACATGTTTTACCCATGACAAGACGCAATAAATGGTTTATTTAGCTTAGGTGTATTTCTTCCAGTGGCGTCCCACTGGGTGGGTAGTGAGGAGAATATTGCCCTAACTTTTTTATTTGTAGGATTTTTTAAAGCCAGGTGCAATTTTTAAAAGCACTGAAGATTTTTATTGAAAAAAGGTACTCCTGCTTCATTTTGGTAGGATTCCTCATTTTTCAGTAAAATCGATTTTAAAATTTTCGGTTTTTTGCAAATGGTTTTTTGCATATCTCAGCAAACACTTAATATTAAAACATGAAATTTATTAGAATTTCTACTAGCGACAAGGCATATTTATTAAAGGATGTTACTAACAATTTTTTTTCCAGTAGCGCGCATTTTTTGTTAATAAAACCACTTAGAACAAGGATTAAGAATCAGAGAAAGAATACCTAAAAGTAGAGACCGAGAAATGAGGTGCTGCTAACCATGATGCCTCGTCACATGGCCATCAAAACATGTAGACAGAAGCTAAACTCCTCCACAAAGAACCACAGTAGAGGAAGAGAAAGTTCAAGGAAGCTGCTGCCATACGCCAGAACCCACATTGTTTTAGTAAGCCCCCATTGGAACGCGCACGAACTAAACGCGTGATTGCACCCATCTCAGGTATGCTTTTATGCACCTAACTTGTATAAATGTAGCTCTAGTTACCATTATTATTTAGTATTCACCTGAAGACGACTGGAGATACTTACCAGTTGAAACGTTGTGATTTAAAAAAAAAATTACAAAACTAGTCCACAACCCTTCTATCATTCAAGAAACGTCATTGTCTCCAAATTGCAAACAGACTTACCTATCTGAAGTTTATTTGACATTTTAAATTGCCACTATGCAGTGTTTTGTGGACTATAAGGAATGGTTCAATTTTTGTTTTCAAAACAAATATTTAGACGGGGTCCGTACTGATAATTAATTTTGTTTTGTCTTTACTAAAAATGAGTTTTGGAATTTTTGTGAGAAAATAAATAACAGGTTTAAAGCCGACCCTGTAGGAATACATGATTGTCAGTGGTGTAATCATGATTTGGGACTTAACAATTATTTTTACTTGATTCATTACTGAATATAACTATGCAAAAATTCTATAATAAATATTTTTAATACTACAACAAACAGATGGACAGATTGATTTCATAATGGCTGTGTTTGTAGAATGATACTTACTACTAAATTATGTTGATCATAATTTAAGGTATCCAAATTCTCAATATACGAACTTGCTCTCTTTTCTTCAGTTCTTAAATAACCCCCGGCGTTTCGTCGTCTCTATAATTATCATCAGGAAAATACTATCATTTTATTTTAGGTTTAAAAATGCATTTTACCTAGTTTTTAAGAACACGAAAAGCATTGTACATAATATATAGTAAAATATTACGAAAAAAATAGTTTTCTGATTAATGAAGGTTTTTCTTGGCCGCTACTGTACCTACCTTATCCAATTGTTCGTTGCTTGCCGGCATGGCACAGCACATTCCAAATAAACAAAAACTAACAAAAGCAATGAATTTCGCCATTTTCTATCTGAAATAAACAAAAAAAAGGCAATAATCAATAAGTGTATGGTAACAATACTAGGTGAACCATAAAATTTAATAACTTTTAAATATATTTATACAATGATATAGATTGGACGAAGAGAAAGAATAATGTTGAATTACAGCCACGTTTTAAAAATAGTTTATCAATAGCCAGTGTTTGCCAACCAATGAAACCACGCTAATCGAATTTTCAAACGCTAATATCTCGGCATTCACTTACTCCTGAAACTTGAATTTCGGTCCGTAGAAAGAGTGATATTTGCCGCTGAATATGAAAAAAGTTTTTACCAAATTGTTTGTGTAGTTTCAGAGAAATTCGCGTTTAGCGGAATTTTTGTGGCTTGCAAAAAGTGGCCAATAGTAGAAATTACCAAGAAACTTCACCAAATCATTTTAACTTTAACTTTAAGTACGTTTTATGCAAAAATGGATAAGATGGTATGATCAATTTTTTTTGTGTTTGGTGTGTGTGTTGAATTATGAAATGATTTTATCTCTATTTTGGGTTATAAACAACCATACCAAATATCAGCTCTCTATGTCAATACATTATTTCACTTAATTAAAGTCGAGATCAAAATGTAAATTTATTTTTTCATAAAAATAAACACAAAAGAGACTGTAGAGATATGGATGGTATCCTCATGGCCCGAGGGCATTAGCATTTATTATCAAATATCTATGGAAATTTTACTTTGAATATTAATGCCTCGGTGCTTAATACTCGAACCCTTTAGCCTCTATATACTGATTAGCGAGTCCTTTTCCTCTTTTAGGCCGTAATTTTGGCAGAGTCAAGTGCTTATTTAAAATATTGGGGTCTACAGATCTTTCAAGAGCCTATAAATATTTTAAGCCAATCATAAATATAAGGCAATTTATTTATCTTTTAATAGAAAATGAGCTTTTAAGAGTTTGTTTAAAAAGCATAACGTTTCACTAAATAGAATGGAAGTTTTGTAGCATTAAATTATTGTTATTATTTTTGTCTAACGATAGCTACTATGACAAATTACATTGTTTATTAAATTACTACTGTAGCAGAAATTTAGTAGTTTAAATAACCGCTTTATTTGAAATTATTAGTTTTCCAAGTATTTCTCCATTTTTTTCTTAAGTTGATCGGACTCCGCTAAAATTTACCGTGTTAACTTGCGGTACTCTTAATATGTTTTGACATAATATCAAACATACAAAAATTGAAGCGAATTATTTTGTTTAAAAAATCTTTTTACAATCTTAGATGTGCCCTAAATCGCGGCGGTACCTCAGAGGTGAGTTACTAGCATTCGACCGTGGCGACCCGGGTTCGATTCCCGGAGTGGGCATAAGTATGTCCGAAATTTAATGGATAAGGAAAGAGCGTAAAAGGTATCGTCTCCCAACCCACCCCATTTATGCCGGTAACCAGGCCGGATGAGATCGGATATCTCGTGGGGTGCGGAAGAAGGTACACACTCTCAAATCGGTAGGAATGGCAAGAAACTAAGGGTTGATAGCCCTTGGGGGGTGTCGCATGATCAAAAATCGTGGTTCGGAACCCACGTTTAGCTGTAGGTCTTCTCGGGAATGGCCCTGGCAGCGAACAAAGGGGAAAAAAGGCTAATTCGAAAAAATGGCAAGAAATGACAAGATGTACCCCCAATATTTTATTTTTTAAATCATCCCATTTTCTCATTTTTCGTAAAAACTGCATACAAAAAAATATTCATAAAACCAAAAATCAATATAATTAATCAACAATAAAAACAATAATTTTAATTCATGTATCAATATAAATAATTGGTGCCCTAAGGAGAAAACGGAAAGATAAATACTTATAAAGATTTATAGTTTTTCCTGAAAATTGGGATAACTTTTAAAACCTATTTGTCATTTTCCGGCTTTTCCAATAAATTGTCTTATTTATTTATGGGATACTGGAGGTTGGCGAAAGAGCCAGTATCTATACTTAGGCCTATATAAGACTCATTGTATCCCCTATTGTCTGAGTAGTGTCAGCCAGACGGGACCTACAGCTTAACGTGGAATCCGAACCAAGTGTATGTATTAGTTATCCTTTTTACGCCCCCAGATAACGCCACTCTCGGTCCCGATATTAGGAATCACTAGTAACATACTGCATTCTTAAATCCACTGAATTTCGGACATACTTTTTTCTTGCCCACTCCGGGAATCGAACCCGGGTCGCCCCGGTCGAATGCCAGTAACTCACCTCTGAGCCAGTACCGCGGTTTCCTACTTTCTTATTACGTAGGTATGAAATTTTATAGATATCTACTAAGTGTAACTGATAAACGATTTTTTAACCAATTGATATACTAACTTTTAAACAAAATTGGGCAACTTATATATTATGTAATATAGGTATCTCTCAGAAAAAACGAGGTTATCAATTTGTTTTTAAATGTGTGACAAAGTTGGTAATATAGCTAAATTACGGGCACTTACATAAAATAAACTTTCTCAATTTTATTAATGCTTTTTTCCAAGAAATTAGACTCTGTGGCTAAGGATTTTCCATTAAGAATTTAAACAATAAATTGAAATTTTACCAGTGATATAACTTTCTTCGAATGAGTATCAAAAATATCGGTTTTTTGATAGTGTATAAGGACAAATTTTAAGGAATGATGGTCGGACTTAATATATATATTTTCATTGGGATTTATCTATTACCAAATGATTTTACTTTAGCCATTTTATGATTGATATCATTCAGGACTGTCAGCAATACTGATCATGTGCTATTGACATTGTCAAGAAATCATCCTCTAATGTAAAAGAAAATCATTCAAATGGGATAAACCGTGTGTGTAAAAATGGGTAGGAAATCAACTTCATTAGTCAAATCAATTAACATTGTACATCGTATCATATACAAATTAAAATAAAAACAACTTTATTCATTCAGCGCCGAATTAACTTACCGGTTGTGAAAAAAGTAAAACCGCGGACTTAATTTAATTTACCAAATTAATGAACTGAATATAACGCATAAGAAATTGCCAAATTCTCGCCAACTAAAGTGGCAATGAACTCCGATGATATTCACGCCAATTTAAAAAATATTTTATTACTTGGAAACTCAGATATTTTAATTTTTCAATTATTGAAACTAGCTTCAAGAGGTAATTTCGAAAATATGTGATATAATATGATGGTTAAGTACCATCAGGCGCGCCCGAATGATGAGGAGCAATGGGGCGTTTGCCCTCCCCCAATGACTGACCAAAAATCATCACCTATTACAAAACTACCGTTTTGAATGGTACTTATATCATTTGGTCATTTGGTCATTTGTTCATTTGCTCATTTGCTCATTTGCTCATTTACACATTTGGTCATTTGGTCATTTGTTCATTTGGTCATTTGGTCAGTGAACTGTACGTAAAACAATATTTACTAATATCGGAGTAGAAAAATGACTTTATAATTACCTACGTAAAAAATACATTCAGTACGAATTATCAGTGGCGGTTCGTCAGGTAAAATAGGTTAACCAATTTATTAACCAAAACCAAGAGGAAAGTTTTTCGACAATATTAAATATTAATGTACCAATACAGCTACCATTTTAGCCCTTAAAAAATAATTATGTTCGAATTAATAATATTAATTTAATCCGAATGTAGCTATGCATAATAGGGCCACCGTTAACTCCGATCGACAATAATTATAAACACTCGTGCATTTTGGCGCGCCCTAGCCGACCGTGTCCGTTAGCTCAACGCAAGTGAAGACCCATCGTCCAACATTTGATAGTCACCATAGCTATGGTTACGTAGCGTAAGTCACGGGACAGCATGTAACAATTTGCATTATGATGAAGGGCAATTTAAAAATAAATCAGTCGTATGCACCATTATTTTAGCATTGGTGCGCCTAACCTTAAGGTATTCATTTTGAGGCTTCGCGAAACTTACGGTTATAGATATCGTTTTTACGTTATTTACTGTGTGATTAAAAAGTTTTGTTTTTATTTTCAGTTAATTCAGTAGTATACATACCTACTTAGTTGTGTGTTTTAAAAATGAACCCAATTAATGACATAGTTTGTAATATGTTGGAAACTCGATTCAGTCGTTGGACAGATGAGGATAAGAGAGACGTTTTGTTACACAAGCTTTGAGTCCATGTTTGTTTAAGTACCCGCACTATACCTAGCTCTCCACCATTTTTTAAGACCGCGAGCCGCCACTGCGAATTATATGTCAACGATCACAGCAGAACTATAGCAGAATGCCGTGAGCCTGAGCAGTCATTAAGAGAATATGTAAATAAAGGGACTTTTTAATTTACTAAAAAATGCATCCTAAGTATTATCTCAAAGCACGCAGTAATCTTTAATTAACTTGAAAAAGAGCCAGCTATCTTTAGAGCCTAAAATTCAGCGCTCAGATTCGCTCTACGGATAAGAAAAATTATTCTAGATAGTAAAAATATAACCCTTGCCTTTTATATTTAACAGGCTCTAAAATACAAGATAAGAGCTGATTCCCTAAGGATTATTCTTCCCGTGTCTTGAATAACCAGTCCAAGTTCATCCCTTGGGCATAAAAAGCCATAAAAAAATATTACCACATTCAGTGGCTCACCCTGGACAGTGGCGGCTCGCGGTCTTAAATAATGGTGAAGAGCTATGCATAGTGCGGGTACTTAAACAAACATTGACTAAAAACCCGTGTAACAAAACGTATCTCTTATCCTCATTTGTCCAACGACTGAATGGAGTTTCCAACCAATTACAAACTATGCCATTAATTGGGTTCATTTTTAAAACACACAACTAAGTAGGTACGTATACTACTGAATTAACTGAAAAATAAAAACAAAACTTTTTAATCACATAGTAAATCACGTAAAAACGATATCTATAACCGTAAGTTTCGCGAAGCCTCAAAATAAATACCTTAAAGTTAGGCACACCAATGCTAAAACAATGGTGCATACGACTGATCTATTTTTAAACTGCCCATCGTCGTAATGCAAATTGTAACATGCTGGTTGCGTGACTGACGTCAAGTAACCATAGCAACGATAAATATCAAAGCCATGTTGGGCGTTTGGTCTTCACTTTCTTTAAACTAACGGACACGGTCGGCTGGGGCGCGCCAAAATGCACGAGTGTTTATATTTATTATCCATCGGAGTTAACCGTGGCCCTATTATGCATAGCTACATTCGGATTAAATTAGTATTATTAATTCGATCATAATTATTTTTTAAGGGCTAAAATGGTAGCTGTATTGGTACATTAATATTTAATATTGTCGAAAAACTTTCTTCCTGGTTTTATTTTTATTTTTTGGTGAAGAGCCCCTTCACCTACTTCACCTGACGAGCCGCTACTGACCCTGGATAATGTTAAAGTTGGCATTTAAACTTGCTTGACTTGACCTTAGTTGTGCCCCCGTTATGTAAGGAGCATTTAGTACTCCTCTTTAGTACCTACTTATATTGTTTTTGGATTATAGAATGTTATAACTGCTATACACCAGGTTCAAATATTTTTTTTTTTTTTACGGTTCGCCGACTACTTAGGCCATCTTGAACCGGTCATCGACCACAAATGTGATCTACCGACTGGGGAGTGTGAAACGGCACCTTCATCCTACGAGATATCCGATCTCATCCGGCCTGTCCGGCGTGAATAGGATGGCTAGGTGTCGATGGTTCAAATATTTACTAAAAATATTCTGCTGTATGAAAATTTCACAAATACAATGAAGAACCGTAATTTAACACGGCAAATTGTAGCGTGGTCGGATTCACTTAAAGTTTGTTAGTTTCAGCAGTGTGCAGTTTATTCTTAGGAATATGGTTGTAAAATTTAGAAAACAACTTGTCATTTTGAAATCGATAATTCGAGGTTGCGTCATAATTGCTCGCTTAAAATGCACCAAATAGATTTTATATGCCTTACATTGTTATGCCCTATTAAATGCAAATCAATTAAAACAGTCGAAAGTCAAGGTTATATTTATTTGTCTCACGTTTTCAAAATCCTAGTATTTTGAAATTGATTCGTATTTCAAGAACTTAGGTACCACGCTTTTTAAGTGTTAATGCATATTATACACGGATTTGATTTTTGTTATGAAATATTCAGATTTTAGATATTAAAAGGTTTTTATATTGGCTTTTTTTAAATGCAGCAATATACGCTTTAATTAAACTCACAAATTTATAACAAAACCCACATAGGAGCTTTCATTTTGATCAAAAAGCAATTTTAATCAACTTTTTTTTTTTGACAAAGGATATTCAAATTGCTAAAACGTATTTTATACATCTAAATTTTCATCTACCCCTTTTTCGAAAAATGTACTTTTAAAAAATGGAATAATTAGGTATTTTACTGCACAATGTAGCCTTTCGATTTTTACTTAACACAAGAGATATTAATAATTGGTCATATTTGTAAGCTTTCCCCCCATATTTTGAAATCAACAAATTATGCCTATTTTTAAAATTGTTATTTTATGAAAGAGTAAATTTCATTTGATATGTCCCTTATATGATTCCTGTTTTATACGTATCCAATTATCAATTTGTATTGTTAAACATGGAATTAATCATATGTATGACCTTTAATTACATTAACGTAATTCAAAAAAATATTTTCCTGATTATCAGGAAGTCTAGTTGACTATCTATGTTAATTAATTCTCGGTAATTTTTAATTATTTTTTGTTACATACTACTTTTATAACGAATAATAATGAATGAATAATATTTTAGAAAAATAATGAAAATATAATCTTTGAGGGGATCCAAGGAGTTCACTATGGAACACATAGCTAGGTACTGAGGTTCATTGATTTCATATTTTGAGTTTTTGGCCTCGAATTATTCTGTTGTAAACATTGTAAATGTTAATTTTACAACATATGTTTACCCTGTATAAAGTGTACTTTTACAAAGACCTTGTTTACTATTAACATATAAATACTCTAGAAGATTACATGCAATCTACGGAAATTTCTTACACAACTAATAGTGTAATAATTGTTTTAAACAACGTAGAAAGTAGTATTTCTAAAAAATCAATTCTCTTAAAATCTACAAAAATGTTAACAACTCAAAAGTTGGTTGACTTATTCACACAGAACACTCGTCATTTTAAACCCAGAACTGTCAATTTAGTACTGTTTTAAATTTAGAACCCTTTAGTAAATAGGGCCGCCGTAATGAAATTTTACGGAATTCTGCTCTGAATAACAAAACAATAAAAGTTTTATTCCACGTAATAATTTTTAATTTGTTTTTATTTTATTTCAGTAACTTATTTATTGCTGAAGCATAAAGCTCCATCCATACTGTAACATGTACTTCAGGCTTGGCAAATTTTAACACAGTTTGTATGATAAATACAATTATTTTAACAGTTTATCACTGCAGGTAGGTAAAATAAATCAATTTTTTACCCTCCACTGTCAATGAAATCCGAAATCCGAATAGGATATAGGATTTATTTCAGTGTTTCATATTTAACTATCACTTTCGAAATATACAGTAATTTGTGCCATTTTTGGGAATTATTTTCTTCCATAGAAAGCTCAAAATGAAAAATGTATTATTTACACGGGCAACAAAAGTTCGTGCTTTCGATATCCATCAGTTGTTCGATTAAATTGTATTGGTATATTTTGTGACCAGACTGAATGCCTGCAACTTAATTTGAAAAATTTATCTTATCGTTTATTAACAGCACAAAGTCAAATGTATAAAAATATATTCAGTATTCAAATCTCATACGCTCACCACGCCAACATTGATGATTTTTTTCAGGAACGATGTGTTTGGTGGCGTGGATTACGAATCTGAAAATTTTCGTCGAAAACGCTTAGTTTCCAAGATATTTCTTTCTTAAGTCCCTGTTCAGATTTTCATTTATATGGGTTTCTGATATAAGGATTAGAAAAAATGCCTAAACTGGGTAATGGTTGGTACTTTCTTCCTTATTTTTGTTTCTTTGAGTCTCTTTTTAACCAAAATATAACCTTCGGTTCCTCCATCACAATAAAATTATTTTGTATAGTAGTAGGCTGTGACAAACGAATAACAAATGAACAATCAGCCCCCTAAATGCAGTAATATGATGATGTTTTTAAAATAGATATTTTAATCGAAAACTTAACAAAATGTGTCCTTTTCTGTGATTTTTTAACTCTAAAAAAAAGTGATTATTTGCAGTAAAGAAGAAAAATGCAACATTCTGCGAAGGTGACATAATCCTAAGAAAAGCAACTCTTAAAGACGAAATATTTCAAAAACTAATAATTTCCGACGAAAATCGTTTTTAGGCTCGTAACCTATGCCCCAAAAGATATCGTTCCTAAAAAAGTCATCAATTTTTATACGGTGAGAGTATAATAGATATTTACAATAGCTTTAGTAGTTTTTGAGGAAACTGTATAAATAAAAGATGTGAGTGGAAGCTACCCAAAGATGATTGCAGACCCCTAAAGAAGGCGATAATAACGGAATACATTGCATATAATTGACCAACAATAATTCAAAAACATAAAGAACATACAGGTTTTTGTTTGAGTAAAGTTTACGTCTTTTGACGAACAATAAAATGTTTTCATACACAAATTTCCTTAATAAATTGTATTAAGTTTCCTCTTTAATAGTGACTAATGGACTCCAGTTTTCTATTCTGTAAAAGTCTATGAATACTAGGAAACGGTCTCCGATAACTTCCTGAAACCCATAAATACTAACTTACCGGTTTCTAAAACAAATAAAAACTAATAAAAAGCACAAACTGTACACTCTGCTGCACTCGACTGTTTACAAAGTGAAAGATTTTACCGCTTATGCGACCGTCGATCTCTCCTACTATTTCAGTCTGGTCAAGTTTTGCAAAAACATTAGGGACATTTCGTACAAATCCATCGGCAATTAGTGCTTTAACCATAAAAGGAAGTACGTAGTACAGAACTTTCTGTCCAGATTACCTAGCAACGTATTCCAGTGGAAAGAGGATATCTGCCTCAAGTAGCTATGGAATTAACCGGTCCCAATTTCAGTCATTTGCACGATCATTTTAAACTGAAGATCTTGATAAGAGAATACTGATCCTGTAAGGGCAAGTTTGAAGGATTGTTGACCGGACTGATGTAAGCTCTTATTAGAAGCAAGACTTACGCGTAAATGACGTAGAATTGATATAATTTATATTGACTCCATAATTGGGAAACCCTCCAAAAAGCTATCAACAAGTGGTTGACCCACTAACAGACCACTGTCACTTAAGAAAACACCTACGTCGAATAGGAATTTACAATGGTCCCATTGAATGCAGACTTTGCGGCGAAGAGGACGAAACCGCCTCACATATCATATATAACTGCGAAGCACTGACCCGAAGAAGATTCAAAATCTCCGGAGGAATCCAATGCGGGAATGACCTTCCGCATGACAGGCTTGGTAGGAATTTACTGGACCGTATAAAAGGAACAAATCTTTTCTAGCAATAAAGGGGAACACAATAAGCCAACTAACTAACCCCAAGAATTTCTGGAAAATCTTAAAATAAGTAAATATTTGCTCTGCATGTAGACCAAAACAATGGGCATTTTGTCACTATAATCGAATTTATCGTATTAAACAGTAACATCCTAAACTAAATAAAACCTATTGAAAATATATATCAATAAACCTTTTTTAGTAACAATTAAAAGCACGGCGCGAAAGCAGGAAGTTTAAAGACATAAGAAGAGATTTACCTCATCCTATTAACCGCGCAATTATTTTATTTGCCAGTCGTGCGACCCCATTATATTGTTATCTTTGTTTCGATAACTTAATTAGACAAGGACAGTTTAGAAACAGGATACCAGACTAGAGACCACAATCAGGTAGGAGTGAATAGTTTACAGAGCGATCGGCCGCTGCCATTGCTTGGAATTATTGTGAGGTCGATAAGTAGTTTCGCGTGTTTTTAATAGAGAGCATATTTTGTTAAATTATTTTCTCATTGAATAATTACAGAATTTAAAACCAGAAAATTTTATATTTTCTTGTTCAAAATCAAAATTTAGTGAAAAGACTCATTTTTTACAAGGTATTGGCGAAGATATCACTGCGGATGAGCTCAATTCCTTTTTTATAAATAGTATTCTGGTCTTTTCTTACGATATAAACCAAAATGTCTAAACTAAAACAATTATTTAACCTGAAATGTCTACGCCAAGAGTTTCAGGATGATTTGATTAATATGATTTTGCATAATATTAAAAAGTTTAACCCTGCCACCTGCCACCTGACGAGGACGAAACCAACCAGTCAAAAAGACAGGAAAAACTGTGTCTACCAGATCCCCTGCGAATGTGGAATATCCTACATTGGTGAGACTCTAAGGCCACTTGAAACTAGGGTCAAGGAACACAGAAACAACACGCTTAAAGGAGAAACCGGAAAATCAGGTGCAGCTGACCATGCCTGGACACATGGTCATCACATCAAGTGGACAGAAGCTCGAATCCTGCATAGAGAACCACATTGGAGGAAGTTCAAGGAAGCTGCTACCATATACCAGAACCCAGATTGTTTTAGTAAGCCCTCACTAGATATAAGAAATATCTGGAAACCCTTGTTAAGTAGATGTAAACTTAAAATACCGCATACGAATTAAACGCATGACTGCACCCATCTTAGTCATGCTCCAGTGCATCTAGCTAGTATAAATAGAGCTGCAGTTACTTTACTTATTTAGTATTCACCTGAAGACGACTGGAGATACTTACCAGTTGAAACGTTGTGATGTAAAACAAATCATTAAAAAGGAAGCAACAGGAGTCGACGGTAGGAAGATTAATTATGGAAAATCAGGATTTTTAAAGGTCTACCAGCTTCTGTAAAAAATAATGATAAAAGAACTGGGCAATTTTAAATAATTTACGTTTAAAGAGTCAATTACCGTTAATTATCAAATAGTCTCCCATTTCTTCGATAAAATTCGAAATTGCCTGCAATAACTGTTGCAAAATTAAACGAATTTTAATGTCCTGCTAAGTGATGATTCATTTATCTGCTTTAAATGGCCCTAAAAACCTGTATCTTGAAGCAACATGAGGTTAAGTTGCAATATTGGGTATTTTCAATTTTTTTTATACAAGTAGATAGTTTTGGTCAGCAATTGGAAACCTTTTCAATTTTCACTTGCAACAAATGTGATCAACTTATGTGTTAATAAATGCAATAAATTATTTTCGTATCGTTTTTATTTCAAAATAAAAATATAAAATTTAAATACATACTTAAGTTACAGATTGCTAAGCTACTTTTTTAAGTTACTTATTAATTAATTTCAGTAAGCCCTTTTTTTAAACATTGCATACTTCTCAACCTTCAAATTTTATTCACTACATTTTTAAACTGATATTAAATGTCTCTGATATGATAACACATACAGGAAAAAATAAACCAAAATAACCAGCATAAGTATCTCTTTCAAGTTACTATCTATTTTAAAATAAGAAGGCTACAGGAACATGTGACTTGCTTTTAGAAGTGGCCCGAATAAACCATTAGCGACTAAAAAAGTAGCTACTTAGTAGCTTAATCTGCTTAATTACTTGGTAGCTATCTACTGCCCAACTCGAATGACAGGTGTACCTGTAATATATTTTAATATTCATTGTTTAGCTAATATTCACAAACGGTCTCTAAATATTTGATAAATACAAATTTAAAGAATTTATTTCACTGGTTTTATGGCCTCAAAATGAGAAAAAATAGTTCTGCAAATCTTATTAAAGTTACATTATGATACTTAACACTTTTCTGTCTCTTTCTATTAAACTACTAATTTGAGCCTCAAGTTAAATCTCTTTTTGTTCACTTTATTTTCTAAATCCTGCTCCATATGATTTTGAAACTGATACTGATCCGCTGGTACCACCTGCAATACCTCCAACAAGATTACCGACTGCTCCCAGAGTAGCTATTGGAATCTAAAAAAAGACAGTCGTATGGAGTGTCGTTTTTACAACATATTACAAACCAAGGCAACAAATAATGGTGACATTTTGCCAACCAAAAAAATCCCTCTAAACGCTATTTCAAACGTGATTTTAATTATTTCCAGCAGATCGAGAATCCGGTTTCAGGTATCAGCCAGTGAGGAGATTTTCCGGCCTATACAATCGATTAGCTGTAGTTTGTTGGTTGGTAAAATGTCACCAATATTAAAATACCCATAATTAATTTTTATTTTTACATGCGAATAAGATTTAAAAAAAAATCGTTTGTCTCATTATTAGAAAACTAGTGCTTACATTAAAAATATCCCTTATCAAGTTTCCATTAAACTGTTTCCTTACTGTCACAGCTCCTTGACTTCCATAATAAGGAGGTGCGTTTCCGTATCCGTATCCGTATCCAAAACCTCCATACGCATTGGAGTCAGCGTTGAAATTCGCATCAGCACTCGCTTCGGCACTAGCACCAGCACTTGCCACTGCGCCACCGTAATAAGGGGTGTTGTTGAAGGTACTGAAACAATTATTATTTTAATAAAATTTCTCACAGAAGATCAGAATATTGTAATTTGTTATTCTTGATGTATTGGCGAACGAATAGTTTGGAGAATTTGAAGAAATACTTCATAATAACTAAAGGTGGGTTGGGAGTAAGTAAAATGGAGAGTAAGAAGCCACTTTAAGTTTATCCCCAAGGTTAACAGCTCCATGTGATATTACATTACGTTCTCTTGGCCCAAATCCTAACCATAATAATATTTTTACCGTGCTTTATATTTTTTCAAATTTTTTACTTACATGCGTTTTCTGTGATGGAGCCATGGACGTCTATAAAACTTAGTTTTGGTAAAATAAGTAGTAGGAGGTGGTACTGGCTCACTTTGAATAACGACTTCTTTCCTAAAAAATGCATATTTTTTATATTTTACCTAAAAAAAAATACAAAAGGGTTCAAAATGGATGTATCAAATAATATGCAATGAACTTCCATTGAGTATTACTTTGAAATCACAAAAAACGTACGTTTTTACTACAGGTTGTACAGGTACTTCAACTTCTTTTTCTATTATTGTCGGAGCAGCTGGTACTCTTATTCTTTTCTCTATCGTTGTGGGTACTCTAATGGTTTTTTCGACATAAGATGGTACCTTAAATATTAAGTTAAAATCACTTTTTTTGTACAAATGCCGTTGGTAAAAAGGTATCTAGTTCTAGTAGAAATATTAAATTGAGGTTCTATATCGCCTATACTGACCTGTATGGTTTTTTCAACATAATTTGGAATAACTGTTCGTTCAACGTATGTCTTCTTTACCGGTGGAGGGGCATGTTCTTTTTCAAATTCGATGTGTACTTTGCTTGGAACAGCCACTTCTTTAACTATTTCTACTTGAGCGGGAGGGGCGATTTTTTGGATATTTAAAGAGCCTGAGAATGACGCTGCAGAAAAAAAAACAATCACTTTTAAATAAGCCTTTGATTGTTTATAAAAAATAACTGTGTTTGTATTTATTTCAAGTTTCCCCTTGGTTGTTAATGACCAATTGGATTTCATTTCATTTCATTTCATTTCATTCAAAATTTTTAGAAAAATCAACTAAGGTGGATCAAACTAAGCAATTTTTACACATTTTCGTTATATTTTATTTACACAGAATTATCCATAAAATAAGTAATTTTTTGATATAATTACTGACCATCCTGATTAATATTTATATCTAGATTTGTAGAGTTATACACAAGCAAAGGCTGTCTTGCAAATTCATAAGACAGTCTTTGGCTTGTGTCCTACTGTATTCTAAATCAAATAACAGTAGCATTCAAGTAATTATTCACCAATGTACCCATGAAGCTTGTTCTTATTAATACAAAAGTTCATATCTGTATCGCCCTGAGAATGACCTCATAGAGGTCGAAAACGTTGACTTAATCTTCAGCTTCTAAGTTATTTCACTGATCATAATCCAACAAATCTCCCTCTAAATTTAGGTAATTTCTTTCCGGTTACGAACAATAATTTTAGAAAACGGTCATTGGTTTATAATATTATATAATACTTTACCTGGACACACAAAACAATAAAGAAACTACCCTTAGTTAAGTTTCATATAAAAACTAATTCCTAAGATAATTTTTACATTTGAACTATTATACCTCACTGAGTATCAAATTTTATAAAATATTTTTATACAAAATTTCATATACTTATATATTTTAATTATTTATTTTTTAAAGCTTGTATTGTTGGTTAAATAATAATAATAATAATACCAATATACATGCATTCAATGTTTTTATGGTGATAACATTTCTATAATGATCTGTAGACATATCTAAGAATAAAATTAGACAAAAGAAAAGCAGAGCAATAAGGTAAAAAAGCATAAAAGAAAATAAATAAACCAAACACCAAAGAAATAAAAATAATTTATTGAAGAAATGTTATTTACTAATATACATATGTACAGCTTTGGTATATCTAATACAGTCTAAGGGAAGCAAACAGCCTACGTAGGTATCCTAAAAATATAATATCAATGAAGTAGATAGATATTATTTTTGTATTTGAGCTCACGCCAAGTGAAAAAGACGTTAAAAACACGTGATCGAAAATGCTCTATTTGAAAAAAAAATCTGAATTGAAATAACTCATCATCTAATCTACATTTTAACGTCTTTTTTACATGGTAATGGAAGGCCTTTCGACTATGTCATAGATGCTATACTAGATGTACTATGAAAAAAGGCTTAAATTATATTTAAAGTCCTGAATGTAGTACCCTAAATGCATCTAGAAAGTTCCGTTTATCGATAGCCTTACACTAGCAATCATTATAAAAGCGTATGCAGTCATAATATGACATATATCTACCTCCTTCAGGTGGTGCACCTCCATATCTCTCCTTAATTACTGTCTTCGATACTCCTACGCTGCCTGCCGATGCCCCTGCATAGGAAGTCCCTATGGATCCTCCGGCTCCTGCTGTACCGCCTAGGCCGGCTGCGGCTCCTACATCTCCTCCTGCTGTAGCGCCTGCATAGAGTCCTCCAGTTGATCGACCTAATGTTCATAATAAAGAGAGAAATATAATTTATGTATTCGTACTTTCAGCGAGTAGATCGATATTTTTGAATTTATTTAAACTACTCCTATCCAACCCCCCCCCCCCCCCCCTTCACAATTAAAAGTATACTTGTAGCCTTGCTTCGTACCAGTGCCATCAACCCTTCCACCCAATCCAGCCGCAGCGTGCTGCCCAAACGGCGTTCCTGCCTCGGCATGGAGTCCACCTTGGGTACCGTCACCAGTTAGGAGTCCGCCCAATCCCGCTGACGCTTTATATCCGAAGAAGTTGACTCCTACATTTCCGTCTTTAAAAGTTAGTAAGGGTGGAATCTAAAAAATAGGAATATTATTTTTTTTTTATAACGATACTTTTTCCTTTTTGGTACAGAACAATCATTCAATAATCAACACTATTGCCAGGAAAAAATGTGGCGGAAAATTATTACTTATTTGAAAAGAAGATTTTAATAATATTTTCTTTGAAAGCAAAAATCAGGGATGTCTTTTAAAAAAGAGAATTGTTAAAACCGCCATTGTCGTTTTAATGTATATAAAATTCCATTCACGCTAGTCAAATAGACCATAAAATGACAATATAGTACGCAGTATGCTTATTGTTTACAGTTATTTCAGGTATGCATTATTTCGTAATAAATGTTGTTATTTACCAGGGAAATATACAATCTAGCGACAATATAAATAATTCCACATGAGTAAATGAATAAATAATTACAGTATTTCATTGTCTCATTTATTTAGTCAAACATCAACCTCATTCATTTTTTAATGCGGTCTATACTACGTTCACATAGATTATCTTTTGAAGTGACTACAATGATCCAGATAAGTGGCCGTATATGGCGTCTTGAATAGATTGGCACAATTTAATCCAGTAATAAACATGAAACCGTTATCTAGAATACTATCGACTTACCCCACCACTTATGGATCCACTAACAGCAGCTCCTGCTTCAGCAGGCTTCGGTGCAGCTAAAAGTTGTTGAGCCAAGCCGAAAAACACTAAAAGTACTTGGAGCATCCCCATTATATTTTGGAAAATTTACTAAAAATAAAATATAAATTAATGATATTGGAAGTATAAAAAATATTTTTAGAATGAATATTTAGTTGCCCAAAAAATTTTCTTTTCTTAATTTTATTATTATTATAAAGACAAAATTGAAAATAATACAAAGTATTGAATTCAACACAATTTGTGTAACAAAAAATGTAAGAAGCAACGCTCGCATTACATGAACATAAATAATGTATAAGATGAAAATCTCACTTAAAAAGGTTACTTACAGTAGCTATTTTGAACCTAAGAAATGGGTTTTCTCTGGTAAACAAAATTAAACTAACTAAAATGAGTGTGAGTTTGAATAAATATGTTTGACAAAGTACAGGGAATTTCTATGAATGACTGTCACTCTAACATAATATATTAAAAAGCAGTTTGTATCAGTTAATTTCCTATATTTCAATTAAATTCAAGGTTTATATTATAACTAATAGTAAGTGTTTTTTTTTGTCCTATAGAAGGAGTCATGCATTTATTACTAATATTAAATTTTCTTTGATTGGACTTTTACCCCGATTCTGAGCATTAAAAAACTACAGCGCGACAACAACATCGGCGCCAAAATTTGCCGTGGTAAAGATTACGGTTTTTCTTAGCCCGAATTACAAAAAAATTAAACAAGTTAATTAGTTTTTTTGACCAATGGAAAGGTGGTATATGTATACAGGGTGTTCATTTGAAAACTTCCCACCACGGATTTATCAAAAGCCACTGATTAAAAGGAAAAACGCCGAGACACGTCAAAAGATGTGCCAAAGGGGACAACTTTTTAACCAAAAACTACTTCACCCCCTTTTACCCTCTGCCCCCCGAGGACATCCCCTTAAAAAATGTAAATGACAAGGGGTATCAAGTAATAGCTTGTTTGAAGGGTCTTTCAAAGTGCTTTATTTTGACGTTTGATTTTTTTAAATCGGTCGATTCGTTTTTGAGAAAATTAGAAAAATCTTTATTTATCTTAATTTGTTCAGACACTCGAAAATATCACTTTTTATTTCAATAAGTGTTCAAAATATTGCCCGTTATTGGCCAAACAATGATAAAGGCGATGTTCAAATTCCTGACGGACATTTTTAAAAACATGTTGTGGGAGATCATGGCAGCTTTCGATGATGCGTTGACGAAGTTCATCCAAAGTTTCAGGTTGGGGAGTGAACACAATAGATTTCAAATGGCCCCATAGAAAAAAGTCTAATGGCGTCAAGTCAGGAGATCTAGCAGGCCATTCTATAGGCCCTCTTCGCCCTATCCATTTATTTTTGGCCGAAACGAGTAGGCACTAGTTTTGTTTTTAATAAATTTAAGAAAATAGGGCTTTCTTTCCAAACCCTTATTAAAGCTGTATTTGTTTTTTATAATGGCAGCTTTGGTAATACTTAGCCGTTCTGCCCTTCTTTCGAATTAGGCTTTTTTCCTCTTCGTTCGCTGCCAGGGTCATTCCCGAGGAGACCTACAGCTTAACGTGGGTTCCGAACCATGATCCCCAGTCATGCGACACCCCCTAAGGGCTATCAACCCTTGGTTTATTGCCATTGCATGACCTACCGATTGGGGAGTGTGTACCTTCTTACGCACCCCACGAGATGTCCGATCTCATCCGGCCTGGTTACCGACGTGAATGGGGTGGGTTGGGAGATAATACCTTTTACACTCTTTCCTGCATTCTTAAATCCACTAAATTTCGGACATACTTTTTTTTATTGTACGTATGCCCACTCCGGGAATCGAACCCGGGTCGCCGCGGTCGAATGCCAGTAGCTCTACCTCTGAGCCACAACCGCGGTTTGGTAATGCTTCTCTTAAATTTAATATGACGCATAGAACAGTTTATTGAATGACATTTTAATTATTTTTATTTATTTATTATGTTAGGTATTTTTCTGTAGGTAGTAACACACACTTTATTGCTAGTATTAATTAAGTACCACTTCCTAATTAAAACCCCGTTTTACGGTACCCATTTTGGAGACTACGAGTGTAATTAACGAACCATTTAGGTGTTACCATACCTTGAAAAATAATATTCAAAATTTACCAGAAAATATTGTTTGTTTTTGCAATTTATATGGAGGACTTTCCAAGATTTGATGTGTTTGCGTAGTAAATATGTATAATATCTTTTTTGCAAGAGTATAAAGTCTTGCTGTAAAAACATTCCAAGGCAAACGGGGTAATAATATCTTAAGAAAGGAAACTTATTATGATGTATTGTTATGTGTAACGACGAAAACATAATGACTGCTAATAATTACGTTAATCATTAAAAAAAATTAATGAATAAATTAAAATTTGATCTTGCAATGTAGCGAGGCTTAAAGAGCATCAGACCAGTATTTCTATATACTTTCAGCAGCCCATTCCAAAATTATTTTTATGTGTTTTTTTAAATTAGACCAAAATCTCTCTTGGTTCGAATCCTGGCCATGTTTACTAATGGACTAAATTTATTATAAATTATACAGTGCGTCACAAATAGTCAGGGTATATCCAACGTACTTTTTTTTAAATGGAACACCCTTTATAGAATATTATTTTTTAATTCCCTATAAGATTCCTCGTATATTTTGTATAAAATGTCATATGTCTAAAATCAATTGTTTTTGAGATATTGACGTTTAAAATATGAGAGGCTTTGACAACCAATATAATGTTTATCTCTTCAGTCTTATAAGAAAATCTATAGTTTATGATTCAATAGAATTAAATATCTTCCAAATTATATAAAAAATACCAAATTTTAAAATGTTGAATTATGTATTAAGTGTGGTAAAAAGCATATTACGCACGAATGGAAAATTTTGCAAATGAGGCGCGTAGCGGCGAGTGCGGTAATTACATGAGGGCGTAATTGCGTTACATTACGCAATACGTAGGTACTATACAGGGTGGCGCACCGAAAACTTTCCACCCAGGTTTATTTTCTTGTTAATAAATAAATCAAAATTCGCTCGAACACGGGAACCTTAGTTCTCAGGGGGACATATAGTGCTTTTACAATTGCATGGAGGTTGGAGGTGGACATTTTTAACATTTACTTGATTGATACAAGCGGTAACAAATTTTATTATTTTTAATTTTTTTTTCTTTTTAGCCCTATTTCTCAGTAACTATTCACTCGATTTAAATGAGCAAGGTCGCGTTTGAAAGGCAATTCAATTCCCTTTTAAAATAAGGTGTCACTCGACCACCCTTTCCATTTAAGATTTTAAGGGTGGAAGCCACCCCGTCGTGGGGGTTCCAGCAGGGGGGATGAAAATAGCAAAAAAATATGTCCCCCTGAGAACTAAGGTTCCCGTGTTCGAGTGAATTTTAATTTATTTATTAACAAGAAAATAAACCTAAGTGGAAAGTTTTCGGTGCGCCACCCTGTACTTTTTCTACGACTCTTACTAATAAATTAAAGATCGGTTTATAAAGTATAGATTTTTAACTGCAAATTTCAAATAATGACAATGTCACTGTCAAATATTCAATACGCAAGATAGATAATTGTCACGATTTGAGTGGTTCAAGGCTAACTGGATTGTTATACTAGGCATCATAACATAACACACAGTTGTGCGTATAAATGGATTAACTTATGAGGTGAACTGTAAGTAAAACAATTTTAACTAATGTAGTAAAAAAAATGTTAAGTTTTTTATTTAACTTCTCACAAAGTAAGCTGACCACGGCAGTGGCTCAGAGGTGGCATCCGACCGTGGCGATCCGGGTTCGATTCCCGGAGTGGGCATACGTACAATAAAAAAAGTGTGTCCGAAATTTAATGGATTTAAGAATGCAGGGAAGAGTGTATAAGGTATCATCTCCCAACCCACCCCATTCACGCCGGTAACTAGGCCGGATGAGATCGGACATCTCGTGGGGTGCGGAAGAAGGTACACACTCCCCAATCGGTAGGTCATGCAATGGCAAGAAACCAAGGGTTGGTAGCCCTTGGGGGATGTCGCATGATCAAGGATCGTGGTTCGGAATCCACGTTAAGCTGTAGGTCCCCTCGGGAATGGCCCTGGCAGTGAACGAAGAGGAAAAAAGCCTAATTCGAAAGAATGGCAAAATGACACAAAGTAAGCTCGAAAATAAAAAAAAAATTGAGTCACAATAATACATATTATTATGATGAAATTTTCCTACCTTAAATAGACTATAAGAACTAAACACTTATTTAAGTTACACTAATGTAAGTACTTCTCTCTCTAAGTCAAAAAAACTTTGTATTTACAAAAAGATATAAGTAATAATTGACGCTATATCACGAATATACTACCAATATATAAGATCTACAAATTACTAAGTTGTATTTTAGACAGTCGTTTTTCCTGTATTCTTTAATTATGGGGATATTCAATTAAAAAATATTCCATTGACAATATTTTGGCACAGCACTAAGCAAATGAACTTTTAAGATTCAGTATTTTCTAGGAAATACCCATATCTGCTTACGTAGATAGGTATCACCACCCATCGTTTCTGTATGTGTAGAAGGCTTCTCATCCATTTAAAAAATACTTAAGTAAAAACAGGTTCTACTTAAGGAACCAGAAAATGGTATTGACGTCAATTATTACGAAGTGGGCACGCAATAAAGAAAAATATAAACGATGAAATAATATATTAAAATGTATGATGCGGAGCTTTTAAATATTTTTTTATATAGAAAATTTAAAAACATGTAAAAAGTTCTGAATAATTTATAAAAAAAAGATTTATATTTTTCCAAAAAAAAAATATAGAACCTTGTAGTTGTGGTAATTTTTGGTATTGTTTTGAGGAATATTTACAATAGAATTATTTAAACTTTAATATCATCCGACCAATTTTCTCTCCTAGGTGTGTTCTCTTGGCCCGAATTCTGACCATGTTTATTAATAGATCTTTTAAAACTTTTTAAATGTGAACTCTACAGACATTGGATAGTGTCAGAGAGTAATTTTTATTAAAAGAAATTATTTTCAATCTTTTTTACAATAACAATTATTTTCAGGGTTTTTATTGGCTTAAAATCTTTTTCATTGAATTTTTTCTCTGCATGAAAATAACTTTTTAGCAAAACAATATTTTGCTTAGTTTGTTTGTAATTAGAGCCAAGAAATACCGAAATTCAATACAGCAAATTTTAGCCCGGTAGGATTCACTTTACTGTACATTTGTTCTAATTTTTTAGTATAGTTGTCACATTCTATCCGTTTAATATCGAGTAAAAAGGATAAATTTAAAAAATAAGTAATTGTTTATTGCTAAAAGTTACACACAAATTTTTTAAAAAATGTTCAAAACAAAATTATTAATTTTACAGGTATAATTTAGTAACGTATATTTTTCCAAAACCATGTAAAAAATCAATATTTCATTGCTATCGGTATAAATTATGGGAAATTACATAAATTTTCTTAATTACTATTTACTTTTAGTTATCACACTCAGCGGCGTATCCAGAAGATATGTTCTGGGGGGAGTGGGCGTAAGTAGGACATTTCTTTCTGGAGAGAGGGACAGTCGGGACTACATGTATTTCATCATATTGTACTTAGTGAAGAAGGCAGAAAAGCGCCCCAGGCGAAAATTTTTTGGGGCCACGCCCAAAGTTCCATTAAAATTCACCTAACTACTATCAAATTTCGAAAATTATTACCTCTTCCTCTTCTCCTCTGCATGGTTGGATTAAATTTGTTTTTGTAAATGTTTCTTTTACTATTTTTGATATTCCCAGCTGGCTCTTTATTTAAAAAAAATTATTTTTTATATTTGTGAAAATTATGAATATTGGTGTCAATCCAAAATTTTAACATAAGACGTATGAATGACACTAACAAGCGTTTTTCGGACTCGGTTTTTCATTATTAAACATTAAGTAAATATCGCTCACCACGCCAAAATTAATGATTTTTTCAGAAATCATGTATTTTAGGAGCGTATATCTAAGAGCAGTTTTTGGTGCAAATGCTTAGGTTTTCAAATATTCCTTCTTAAGTGCCGTTTTGTATATTCATAATAAAGCATTCTCGTTTCTTCCCGCACTATTTTTTTTATTATACATGGTCACACTTCTTTCATAAAAAATGTTTCAATTAAAATGTTTACTTCAATGTTTCTCTTTTGCAATAAATACCTAATGGTTTTCTGTTTTTGTTGAAAATATATGTTATTGCATTGGGTTATATTTTTATTGATTTAAAATAACCCTAATAAAAGGGAAAATGGAACAGACAAGCATACAGGGTGGGGATAAATTAAGGAAACAATTCAATATCTCGAAAATTGAAAAAGCAACCTTAAAACCCTCGGACACGTCGATTTAATTTTACTTTTGCGCAGACTGTAAAATTATTTTGAATTATACAGGACCACTCACAAAAGCTCTACAACTGTCAACTTTGGTTTTTTTAATGGAACACCCTAGTTTTTTTGGCTGTTTTGGATTTTACGCACAATTCTAGCCAAATTTCGTATAACATAACATATGACTAAAATTGACAGTTTTCGAGATATTTAAATTATAAGACATAATAACCTTTGCCATATCGCCTTAATAATTTGATTATAAACACATACCTTTACGCAATAATTAGGAGGTATCATTTCATTTTATCTATAAATATCTCGAAAACTGTCAATTTTAGTCATATGTTATGTTATACGAAATTTGGCTAGAATTGTGCGTAAAATCCAAAACAGCCAAAAAAACTAGGGTGTTCCATTAAAAAAACCAAAGTTGACAGTTGTAGAGCTTTTGTGAGTGGTCCTGTATAATTCAAAATAATTTTACAGTCTGCGCAAAAGTAAAATTAAATCGACGTGTCCGAGGGTTTTAAGGTTGCTTTTTCAATTTTCGAGATATTGAATTGTTTCCTTAATTTATCCCCACCCTGTATAATAGAAAAATACTATAAAATATTCTTTTTACTCGCTTTCCTTTAAAATTGCATCATAAGTCAATAACTAAAACGATATGCGTCTGAAACCGTAATCTCTATATAAAACAGGACTGTTAGAAGAAAAAGTTTAAAAACTAAACGTTTCCTACAAGACCTAATCTAAGCCAAGAATACATTATTTAAAAATTAAAATTAAGAGTCCAGGCGTGAGACGAAAAAATAAGGTTGCAATTAGACTTTTAGACCCGAGCTCCAAAGCTCGGGTCGCCACTGATCACACTTAGAATCAAAGCATGTTTTATTACTTATCGGAAAAACCAGCGTCGAAACGAATGAAAAAAAAAACGATGTTTTGGTAATATTTATCTATTTTTATATTTGTTCATTTTTAATCTTTTCATTATTTCAAAAATTAATTAATTTATTTTTATATTTGGTATTCCTAAACGCAATTAATATTAATTACTAAAGCGGACACTAATTAACTTTTGCCTAAATAGTAAAAGCTTTGTTTTAGCAATGCAATAAAAATAAAAATAAAAATAAAAATAAAAATAAAAACTGGCAAAGGGTTTTAACTAGTTCATGTTCCTAAAACACAGACAAAAATTTATAATAATAAAAGAGACTGTTGTTAAAAGCTTTTACCTGAAATTGTGTGCCATCGCATTTCATCCCTTTGGCGGTTATTTTATTACTCCGTTTCCTTAAAATCATTCTTTGTATGTATTTCTGTTTATAAAAATAAAAGCCTGGATGCGACGTAACAAGAAATAATAGAAAGTTTTATGTCATTATCAAAGAAAGTTGGAAATACTTTTTTTAAAATAATTCTAATTTACCAAAATAATTTACAAGTTTATATTCTTCTGTCTCCTCGTCAAATAATGTATTTTAAAGAAAAAAAAACTAAATACTTTCCAAGTCAATAAACGTTCGAAATTGATACTCAAAATACCCCGAATTTGAGTACGAAAAGGTTATAAATAACAACCCCGGTAATTTCTAAACAAAATAATACCTTACCGTCTTTCGCATAAAAAAAATCAACACACACCCACAAATTTAATCGCATCCAGCCACACTGAAACAATAGATACCAACGTTACGCGCTAAATAATACGATGAACTTACCGGGTATCAAATAAATAATACCATAATAACTTATTCAGATGGTATACCTCTCGCCAATTCAATGGTACCCATACCCAGATGAACATACCAAGTGCCAAGGTTGAGGTTATTTTAGTCCTAACATTTTTTTTATGGTAATGGGCCAATTAGCAAGTTTTTTAAAGTGTCTTAAGATTATGTCGGTTAAAATTAAATGTTCTACCGGAAATACCTGCTCCAAGAACACCAAAGAAAAAATGGTGAATTGCTGACGAGGAATCTGAATTTTAGATGATTTTTTTTAACAATTCTTTTAATAAGCAAAAAAGTGATCGAGTTCACTTTAAAAAAGTGATAACATAGAATGCCAAGGAAGTCTGCCAATATTTTAAAAACTACTAAATAGTTTTTTGAAAATTAGCACATCCATATAATTAAAAATAGCGCACCTAGAAATTATGAAACCTTTCCTATAATTGTACAGAGTTAGTCAAAAAAAGTACAAACTTTTGTATTTTAAAGGGAACTTATATTTTACAAGATTTCAGTATAGTTCCTAATTTAAAAGGCAAATCGACGATATATGGTTTGATGGATTAAATCATTAAAATGACACCTGCCTGCATATCTAATATTCTGTGTCATAGGTACATAAATTTTAAATAAATTGACAAGAAAACAACGTAAATGGAAAAACTAAAAAATTAAACAAAATCCACTTTATAAGATATTCAAAATGTTTCTTATAAGACGTGATCAAAAGCATTCCATCGAATTTCACGTATATATACTACAATTAACTCCACAAATAAAAGTCCAAAGGGGTAAGGTCTGGGGATCTGACAGACCACCCGATATCTTCTCTGCTCCCTATAATTTGTGTTCTCCATATCCAACCATCATAAAAATCTCAGTTTCTTTCCCTTTCAGTCAGTTAAAGTTACCATCGCAATTGTTAGTTTTTGAATTTATAAAAATTAATTCGATAATTGTCTCTATTTACCACTTAATAATGCCTATCTGATTCAGAGGGTGTTTTACCTAATATTCAAAGAAGTAGTTATTTAATATTTTTACATAAATGCATTATTTTTACATATAAAACTATTGATCCCTCTATCATTGAATTTTTCTTTTACGGGACTTATTATTCTTCAAAAATATTCAGGATGATCCATTAAAAATGAAAAAGTTTATTTTTTATTCTTTATGGATGGTACAGTGCGTTAGTATAGTATAGAGCATCCGTTTTTAATTCTTCAATTATTTAGTGAGAATATAATTAAACAAAATACGCACTTTGATAAAAACACGCGGAACAACGTACCGACGTCACCACAATCCGGCAATGGGTAACCCGGGGCAGCTTTCATTCAACACGCTCCTATCAACGATCTTTCCAGGCTTGTGTTGTGTTTCTAATCTGTTCTTAGTCTATTTAAATTATCAAAACAAAGATGACGGTATAATCGGTCGCACGACTCAATAAGAGAACTACACGGTTAATAGGATGACGTATATCTTTTCTCGTCTCGTATTTTTAAACTTCCAGCTTTCGCGCAGTATTTTTAATTGTTTCTAGAAAAGGTTTGTGATATTCTAGGAAGATTTGCATTATTGAGATATATTTTTAATATGTTTTAGTTCAGGACAGGTGCAGATCCAGAGGGGAGGCGAAGGCAGTTCTCCCCCATTCCTCCCCCCCCTGAGCCTTACAAAATGGGTGTTTTTTTACTTTGAGCCTTGAAAATTGTAGTGCGTATGAGAAGGGTCAGAATTTTTTTTAGAAGATTTTTAGAGCCGGGATACGCTCTTTATTCTTTTTGTCGCCCCCCTCAACAAAATCCTGGATCCGCCACTGGTTTAGGATATTAGTACTAAATATGATAAATTAAATTATAGGGAAAAAGTCCATTACTGTAACGATTTCGTTCTTCCTAGATATGCCGTTTATGCCAATTTTCAAAAAATTATATTTAGTAGTTTTTAAAATATTTGCAATATTCCAGATTTATATACATCTTTGAATTTTTTTTACTATTACGTACAAGATACGAGTTACATCCGTATAACTTAACAAAAATACTTTTAACTGTCATAAAAAATAAATGTGATTTTCACATATGTACATACTTAGATAAGAGTACCTAGTTAGTTAATTTTTCAAGATTTACATTTTTTAACATGATTTCAAAAATACTGAAATCACTCTTTACGTCACTATCAAATTTAGATGCAGCTTAATATTATCATCAGCTGTACAAAATAATTAATAGTTTTATAACCAGCTTTTAATAACCATCATTCAAAATAATTTAAAACTTTCACTTTTGCATCAGTCATGTTCCCGTATTGTTTGGCCAAGTAACACATTATTTGGTAATAGGTTAATACCATTACATTTTGTCTGTTACATAGAGATTACTAATAAAAACCTAAAGTTTAGTTCTTATCATTTTGATTGTGAACGTTGATAACTTTGTATAATATACATTTTAATTAATTTTATTTGTATAGAAGAATGCATGTTTAGGGTAAAATATTGAATAGTAAAACCTGAAATTTTGTAGTGTTAATCAATTATATTATGATAGGCGAGGTTTGTAAAAACTGTTTATTACTGAAAAAACTAATCTATTGGACGAAATGCATACGCCATTAATTCAAAGGATTCGCCCTTACCATAAATTTTCTATAAGAGTTTGAAATAAATACTTCTTTTCTTAGTTGATAGTCATTATATCTTGATTCAAGAGTGGTTGTTATTGGCCTAAAAGTATTTGGTATTAAGCCAAGAGTATTTGTACTTGACTCAAAGAGTTTGTTTTTGGCCTAAAGTCGGATTTCTCAAATATTATGCACACCATTGATAATTTCGCTGTTATTAAACATGCAGAATCAGTTAAATTAGCTAGCAAACCAGGGGGTTGTTTCATCTGAAAAAAAATCAACACCGCATTTTCTAGCTACAAGGAAATATCTGTACTATTTTTTAAAACTCAAATATGCTGTATCCAATCGTAAAAATGTGTTTGTGGATTAGGCATTCAATCAAAACCAGGCATAAATTGGGATTACTATACAGGGTTTCCCTTAAGTAAGTACAGAAACTTAAAGGGGTTAATCTTTGATTGATTTTTAGACAAAAAGTTTATATTGATATGGGTCCGCACAGAGGCGTATTAACACTTGGAAGCGCCCAAAGCCCTAGGATATATTTGCGCCCCCCCTCCCCCCCCCCTTCTACAGTGGCGGATTTGTTCTGGGGTGGGGCAAAAGGGAACCGTGCTGAAGGCGCTTTTTTGCGTGCCACACCCTTTTTTTGGGTTTAAATAACCGTAGAGCTTAATCTGCGGCAGAATAATATACATGGCGTGTGGTGTTAGCTAAAAATTAACTGGTTAATCAAACGCCGTTTTTTTCTAACCACGATTGAAACCGCTTAGTTTCATATCTTGTTTGGTTATCTTAGTCTCTCTTGGAGTCTTGACGCTGGGAAATGTGGCGCCCCTTTCAGATTTGCCGCTACAAGCCTAGGCTTGTTCGGCTTGTACTCTAACCCACTTCTGGGTCCGCAACGACTTTGTTTTTCAGATATAAGATGTTGAAAATTGAAAAATTTAAGATTTTTTCGTATATTTTTTGAATGGTGTCAGCTGCTTCATTAAAACTAAGAACATACTAATACATCTTCAGAAACTACATTTACAAGTATTAAGTCATTATTTTTTAAATTTATTTTGATAAGGTCTATCTCGTATTTTTTTTGTTGAGTTCTGAACAATTTTAATTCCCACTAAAATTTCTCCATCGGCGTGTATAAAAACCGATTTAGGAAATGTTCTCGAAAATGGTTCATCCTATCAAAAATTATCAAGAGACACGTTTTGTGTAATTCTTACCTGGCTTACTCGATAATGCTTTAAAAGAGTCAGTAGCCTGCCAGGATCAGTGGTGTACCATTTTTAGCTTGAAAATTCTAAGGTTACCCATATCCACGCTCATGGTTGAATTAAAAATAACCTAATACTTGCAAAATGTAGTCTCTAAATATCTATAAGTGTGTTTTAAGTTTTAATAAAGTAGCTGATACTATACAAAAAATATATGAAAAAATCTTAAATTTGTTGCCATTTTGAATAACCACTATCTGGAAAATGAAGCCGTTGCGGACCCATTATTATATGAATTCTTATCTTAAAATAAAAGATTAGTCCCTTAAAGTTTCTATACTTACTTAATAAACACCCTGTTTAGGGTGAGTATCACAAAAATAAATGTATAACATTTAGTTTGATTTTATTTTAATACCATTGCTTATTTCATCCCTATTTGGCGCCGCATAGCTTGATATTTTAGGTACTTAATTTCAACGAACTCATGTATATAGGGTGGTCATTGAGTCTTTTTTTTTTATGATAAAACACCTGCACTGTAGGAAAAATCCTTTAAGGCGCTCTAGGAGCGGTGCGAGTGCGAAAAAAGCGATTAACGTTGGTCTTGAAACGTTGCAGATTGTATTCATTGGGAAACACGACCTCAGGAAGATCATTCCACAAAGATGACGTTCTCCAGATGAAAGAATTCTTGAACAATGAAGTTCGAGGAGTACTAAGCTGAACAACATATGGATGAGGGGCAGTGGTTCGCCGTGTATTTCTGTTTTGCATTGCTCTAGGTGGAATCAAGTGGGCAATGTCAGTCGAACACCTGCCATGGAAATATATGTAAAAGAGAGCCAAATCACCAACCTGTCTTTGATGCTCCAGGCTATCGAGGGTCTTGGTCAGCTCGGGGTCGCCGATCAGACGAACGGCTCTCCTTTAAATGGAATCCAGTAGCCGAAGGGTGTGCTTGGGTGCAGAGCTCCAGACATGAGAGCAATATTCTAATGATGGTCGAATCTGGGCTTTGTAGAGTGTCAAAAGTTGATGGGGTGTGTACAACCTTTTGGTGCGGAAAAGTACACCAAGTTTCTGTGCAGCTGCCTTGGCAATTGCGGCAACGTGATCATGCCAAGACATATTACCTCCCAGATTGACCCCCAGCAAATTAATAGACGGTGCCAGGGGAATTGCGTGTCCTGCCATGACTATATCCGGTTCTGCAATGTTAACCTTTTTGGAGAAGACTGCTGCCTGGGTTTTCTTAGCATTAAATTCGACTTGGTTACTGTCACCCCAAGCCAAAATTTCTTCCAGGTCATTGTTGAGGCGCAATACTTCATGCTGCCTGCGAAGATGTGCGTCGGCAGCGGATGTTTGGGGAGTCAAGGTAAAAGATGAGACAAGTGTGCTGTCATCAGCAAAGCTATAAATTGGATTTTGGGTTTTCACTAGAAGGTCGTTAATATACAGTAAAAAGAGGGTAGGCGACAATATGGACCCTTGAGGAACACCGGCATTGATGGTGAAGGTGTCTGAGAGAAACCCGTCAACCGCCACTTGCAGAGAACGGTTCTTAAGGAAGCTGGTTAACCATAAACAAAATCCATTAGGCATACCGTAGTACCGTTAATGTTGAAAAGTACAATAGCTGCGTTGTTATTAAAAATACGCAAAAACTGTTGAATTTTTTTAAATTATTATACAGTGTCTTAAGAAAGCGAAACGAAAGAAATATTTCTTTTTTAAATACACACATTATTTCTTACATCAATATATTATTATTTATATTGTCGATTTTTAGTATATTATAAATATAATTTTCTAACCGCCCGAAGATGTCTTATAAACTGGAAAATTAAAAAAATAAAATCTTAAAGAAGAAGCACAACAGCCTTAAAACATAATCTACAAAGAAACCTCTTTTTAATTACATTGATAACTGATAATTCTATTCATCGCTCGAAACAAACAGCTTTATTTAAACATTGTGCCCTCTGAACTCCTGTATAGATATTTCTTTACGCTGATAAGTAATTCTATAAGGAAAAAATCAGTGTATTTCCATATAATGGTGACGCCAGCCATATAGGCCTCTGCTTAACAACTCCTTTTAATTATTTTTAAACGCATATTAATGCTAAAAAATGTTTAAATCCGGGTATTTTTTATTAACTATTTTTTGTGCGTGTACACGGGCAATTCCAGTACAACTCTTGTACGATTTTAATGTTCCAGTGGCCAGATACTTGGAAAAGGATAACGACGTTTCGAGTGAGGAAGTTCCTCTTCAGGTTCCAGTAGTTTTTTACGGTGTTACTTATAATAGTATTTATGTAAGTACTAAGTCGTTTTATTATGCATATTCCACCATTCCATGTTTATAGTCAAGGTGATCAAGTATGGAAACATATTTCTAATTAAGTGGATCCGGCCGCGCTAAAATTTGTCGTGTTAAATTGCGGTTCTTCTTGGTTCGAATTAAAAAAAAATAATCAAATTATTGAGTAATTTTCATCAATGATATCTATGTGGGTGTGAGAAATTTATTATCATGCAGAAAAGACATCGAAGAAGAACTCAGTTCATTGTATTGTGAAAAATATTTAAAATCATTTTTTTTAATACAAAAATAAATTTCTAATACGGTCCAATATCTGTGAGGTCCAAATTTTAAAAGTTTCATTCATGTCAAGAGAACGCAATGTTTTTAAAAAAATATGTTTAACAGTACCCCTTTGATTGAACTGGCAAGAGCCGGATCATCTCAAAAACTCAGGGGCCCTGAACCCGCCCTTGGCATATCAAAACAGGCAACCAGAACAGCATCAGACAGGTGGGCACAACAACAACACCTGTCCCGATGGAATAGGATACCTGGTCATACCCAAGCGAGGGCCACAATTGGAAAACCCTCCAAAAAGTTATCAACTGGAATGATGCCTTTAACGCGCACCCAGCTAAAACAAGTGGTCGGCCTACTAACAGGCCACTGCTTAAGAAAACACCTACATCGAGTAGGAATTTTCAATGGTCCCATTGAATGCAGGCTTTGCGGCGATGAGGACGAGACCGCCTCACATATCATATATAACTGCGAAGCACTGACCCCCCGAGGAAGACTCAGAATCTTCGGAGACATTCAATATGGGGATAACCTCCCACATGACAAACTTGGTAGGAATTTGCTGGACCTTATAAAAGGAACAAATCTTTTCTAGCAAGATAGGGGAGCACAATAAGCCACTAGGCTGCCGTGCAAGAAGCTTGGGCCGAACGCCCAACCCCCGCCTTAAACCAACCAACCAACCAACCAACCAACCCCTTTGATTTTGTACTATCACATTAATGGCCTTTTTTTAAAGTAACGAGATCCAAATACCGTGACGTTGCCACGGGGGAAGACATTTGCCCCCTCCAAGAATTCACACCAAAATAAATTATTGTTTTAAACTATTTTTCGTAGATTTATAATATTTCACCTGGCTTTATAATAATATTAATAAAAAATGGCCCTTATGACGTTAGTCTCATGCTATCTTTAGTACATTTTTTTGATAGGCCCATCTCTCTAAATTCTGATCAATCTGCATTGCAACTTTCAAGTTAATTTCAATTATTCATGTTGACAAAGTTGAATAAATGATTTCTGACGTCAGTCTTTTGTTTTCTTAAATAGATTAATGTATTTTCAGAATCAATAGGAATTAGTCAATGTAACATTCAATAAAATAACTAGCACAAAAATAGATAAACTGTGAGGTTAATAACCTAATTTTTGTGAAACCGATGTGTATCACATTAACCTCTGCCATTTGTATCTAATTTTTTTTTGATAAACTTGAAGGAATTATGTAAAAAATAGCAGATTGAGAAATAAGAAATTTGACTTATTTACGTAACAGTATAATACATATGCCCATAATACTTTTTTTAAATTTTAGATTCCCAGTGTCTTTTACTGCCTATTTTATAGCTATTTCTTTATGGTATATATTTATTCTTCTAAATATTTTTTTTTTCAGGTAAACTCCAACGGCTTTCTTTCTTTCCTAACCGAAATTCCTCATTTCATAAACATACAGTTCCCCCTGGACTACCCCATCATAGCCCCCTTTTACACCAATGTGGATACACGAGAAGTAGGAGCTATTTCATACTATGAAACCCAAGAACCTGGATTGTTGGAGAGAGCTACCGAGAACGTCCACGAGAACTTTTTCGATGCTACTGATTTTAGGGCTGCCAGTTTGTTTATTGCGACATGGAAGGGTGAGAAATAGTTTATAAGAATAATTTTTTTTCAAAAATTTCGTTTAGAATTCCATATATGTATATGTATTACATTATTAATAGAAGAGTTTTGGACTTGCATGGTCTATATTTGTTTTTTAAGGGGGATTTCTACTGTGATGGTTTCAAAAAATCAAAATTTTTTTTTCCGACGTTTTTCGACTCTCTATAGCCTCTAAAATAACTGTGTGTAAACGTTTTTTCCAAATCGAATCCAGAAAAAAGTTACATCCAATTTTATGATTGCCGGTCAGTTCTCACCACTAGCCGCTTTTGAGTTAAGCCGCGTTCTCAGAGCTACGTTCTGTCGCCAGCGACATCATCTCGACCAATCAGGATCGTCAGGCCAGGCTCGCAAAGAGGCAGGAAGAATCAGCTCGTTTATCGTTTTTCGAGGAAGAGGAGGGTGTAATCTACGGGCCGGGCATCGCAGACTAACTGACAGTGACACTATTTTGTTGTGAGCCACCTTTGAAACTTTAAAATTGTTTTTCTCAAAACACTATTTTTCGCGCTTAGGGAAAGTACTTCGGTATGTTCAAATTATGAGAATTTAATGATTTTAGTCTTAAAATGTTCAGAATATAAGTGGTTATAGCCCCCTCTAGAATCAAGTATTTTGCGATATTACAGAAAATGTTACGGTCCAGAAAATACAAAAAAAAAATGGTAAATTTTCAAAAAAAAATTTAAATCTCGCGCCATTTTAACAGTTACTCGAGTTTTGGCTTGATTCTAGTGGGGCTTACAATTGAAGAATATGGGTCAATTTTGTTTTTATCATGAATAGAAAAATTTATTTGAATTCCGCCAGAAAGTTACGTTTTTTTTTGAGGGGGTAACTGCAGCACCCTGTAGCACCCTCAAGTTTTTCATTTTGTGTGGGTTGAAAAATTTTTTTTGGTACATCTTATCTTTAATAAAAAGAATTGGAAAAAAATCGTAAAGAAACGATGAAAATAGGGCCATCACAGTAGAAATCCCCCTTAAATCGCAACGTTTCAAAAAACTCTTTTCAAAAATAATGTCGCATTAACACAAAAAGAAATTTTAAGATTTTTTATTTAAATTGCTCATAATTCCAAAACGACTAAAAATGTGGATTGTAACATATTAGACATTTAGATAGGAAATTTAATTCTCTACACGTTAGTAAGCTAAAAAAATAGGATGGTCCATTTGCAAAAATTGACTTATACACATTTATTTAAATGGACACATTGGCACAATTTTAAGAACTCCCTGTATAAAAAACGTGAAACCTAAGTAATTTAAACTAAAGATCTATGTATTACTTGAAAGCTTAGAAAATTTTAAATGTTTACCTTTATTAGTTTCAGAGTTACTAAACTTTCTCCTCGGAGCGTTTTTACACAAAAAATTCCTTTTATAATTCATACCTCAAAAACGGTTAGAGATAGGCATAGATTAATATTAACAAAAGTTATTTAGATTTTAAGAAGGTAATCAAAAATGTACATAATATACAGGGTGTTCCATTTGAAATAGCAAAGTTGGCATTAACTTCCGGTATAACTGGAAGTAATAAAAAAGTCAAAATATAATGTTTTAAAAGCTCAAAGCCAACTATGCCTGCTATCAAATTTTTAGAGAGATAAGTTTACTCGTTTCCGATATCTTCTAATAGGCCACTCAACGTGAATCGCCCTGTATAAGAATTTAGTGACTTATGTTCGGTCGCATAAAGATTTTTGACAGCAATTGGGACTATGCCATAAATAACATTGTCTGGCATTATTTACTCACAATCAGAGTTGCCTGATTAGTAAACCAAGAATTAGGCTAACCGGGATGCTTTAATTGTGAGAAAACTATTTCTGCCAATGTATGTCACCGTCAAAGTTGTTGTTTAGTTAATTACTGTTAAAAATCTTTATGCAAACATTAGAGTAGTATACTTCTTTAATAATTTAAGTAATAACATCAGAAATAATTTTAGTAATAATGATCGTGTATATTTTATATTATTATAACATGCAAAATGTTTTCTTTAGATGTCGGATACTACAATCGAGGTTATGACAAAGTTAACACTTATCAAGTAGCTGTGATAACAGATGGACACAAAAGTTATGTAGAATTTTTGTATCCTGAACAAGGAATCCAATGGATTCAGGTAAAAGAAAACAATAATGAGTAGTAAAACCAACTTTAAATACCAACTGAATAGTCATTAAAATATTAGTAAAATTTTAGGAATATTTTTCAGAATAATACCTAATTACTGTTATTTTCTTTGTGTATTAGGGTACTGGGGATGAATCGGGACTTCCTGATGCCAGAGCTCAGGTTGGATTACTATCAGCTGATGGAAAGATGTATTCTCTACCTGGAAGTGGTACTGAACAAGTAAAAAATCTAGAAAGGTGGGTATCAACCTTCTGAGCCTTAATGAAACCCCTCTGTATGTGTTTTTATTTTATTTTAGATGGTCCAATATGGGCCTTGTTGGACAGTTTATTTTTAGAATTGATGGCAAGGATATAGTGGAACCAGATGCTTATGGCCGAAGTAAGATTATTATCTGTTAGTTGTGATACAATAAAAAAATTTTTAGCGTTTTGGGTGCTTGTCAAACTTGATTATTAAAATTAATTATTGTCATGTAATTTTATATCTTTTTAACAGAGCCCTCAGGGACGATTACCCAAACTTGTGCTGACGTGCCTTTAGCATGTCACAGTCAAGCTAGATGTATCGATTATAAAGAAGGTTTTTGCTGTGAATGTAACCAGGGATATATTGGAAATGGAAAATTCTGTGTTAAAGAAAGTAAGTATATAATATAAATATGTTCCAACTAGTTATACAGGGTGATTCCTAAGTTGAAACTTCTTTTTTAGCTATGTATAGAAGTCATTAAAATAAACAACATTTTCAAATACCTCTTTTCAGAAAATTTTTAAAAATGGGGAAACTCAAAGTCGAAAGTCTCAATCATGCATTAAAATTTAATAACTTGGTTACATGTTTCGCCCTAACATATGGGCATCATCAGACCTAACATTCAGAATAAAAACAAAAAAACAAAAATTAAAATTAACACATCGTATAAATGACTTTACAAAAAAATGAAAACTTAAAAATAGGCTAGATACAAAAGTAAAAAAATTTAAGTGTGGGCCTGGTCATCAAAACGTAGCCTATACTTTATGTTGTTTGTATTATTAGTTATGCAATTTACGGGCTTGTGGTCAGTTATTTGGCAATCCGCTGCGGTGTGTTTTTTTGAAGTTAATAATTTTAAATTGGTGAAACGTGAAAATGGTAAAATTTAAAAACAATGAACTAGTAGATATAGTGCCAATTTACGGTGAGTGTCGTCAAAAAAACATTATTTAAGTTAGACAGGACCGTATTTGATCCATAGTCTAATAAATGAATGTAAGTACTTTATTTTTGAATTTTTTGAAAAAGGGTTTTGAAAAAAGGTTTTTGAAAATGTTGTTTTTTATTCTTCTATACCCAGCTAAACAAATTTATCAACTTAGAAATCACATATGTTCACCAGCTCTTCACCAAATACTACAATCTTATTTTTTAGGGGAGCCTTTAAGGGTGACCGGAAAAGTAAATGGAAAACTCAACGGCGAAAGACTAGAAAATCTGGATCTACAATCATACGTTGTAACAGATGACGGAAGAGCCTACACAGCGATATCGAAGGTTCCAGAATCCATTGGTGCAGATATACAAACCCTTCAAATTTTGGGCGGGGTTATTGGATATCTATTCGCAAAACCTGTTAGAGGAGCCCAAAATGGGTAAGTCTCTCCTAGTAGTATGATTTTTAATTACTATTGTTGATCTCGTAAATGTTTTAGCTTTCAAATAACTGGTGGTCTGTTGAATCATTCCTCCACCATCACATTTTTGAACACGAGCCAAGTAGTTCACGTCAACCAGAAATTTTTAGGGCTAGACGTATATGATCAGCTAAGGGTTGAGGTTGAGGTTCAAGGTGAAATTCCAACTTTACCTCCCGATTCGAAAGTAAGTATGGATTCTGGTAGGACATTTGTAAATATGGATCCATGAATCAAATTTGTTCCTTCTTTGAAACTAATAAATAACGTACCTACATTCGTGCGTTATTATCAGTTAGCCCAATCATTATTTCACACTAATCAGAATCATCGTCCAATAACTCTTGTACAATTATTACTTGTTTTTAGAGAAGACACTTCTCTTTTTTAAGTTATAGATTAGTGGTTTGTTAGTATCGTAGTTTATGTACACTATTTTTCCTACGACCACAAAGAATTATTAAAAAAGCCTTTGATTTGTGAAAAAATTATTCCAACACTAGGTTGAAAAAAAATATCAACAGTGTTGAAATTAGCATACTTAGGATTATGTTCCCCTAAACCACTGGTTTCATAATTTGTCAATAGGCTTTTCTTTTATTTGTAGTTTAACTTTTTTATTTTTTCATATTTTATATATCATAGGAAGAACTAATCCTGGATTGACTTCTAGATTAACCAGAATGAATTTTAAATTTAATCAAGGAAAGATGCATTAAACATAAATGTGAAAAATCCACCCAACAAGAAAGATTTCAATTCAAAATAATTCTACAAATTATTAAACTTTTTTGTAAAAAAAAAATCAAATACTCCTGATGGGATTTGAACCTGTGACCTTGCGATCTGTAGGTTAGAGCTCTATTCTCTACGCTATCGATACCAATAAAGATATGTTGTTTAATACATGACACTCTCTTCAGCGCGATTTATATTTTCTGATGATACATTTTCCAGTATATTATTAACATTTTTTACAATTTCAGATGGCGTATTTTCACACTCTAATTCTGAATCACTCGACAAATACCTGATAAATAAGTTAAACACTTTACAATTACTGCTTTCTAAAATTTGTTATTTTTAATAAAAAGGGGTGGTCTGTCAAACTGGCACCATATGTTTAAATTAAATACTGTTCCTTGTATTTCAACACTAGTGATGAAATTTTTTTTTTAACGCGCGTGTAATATTCGGCGCTATCGAACCAAGTTAACCGTGCTTTTTTTCTCATTTTCATAGGTGGTCATAGGAAAAATATTTTTTTCTTAAAAAAAAATTTAACAAAAATTAGTTTGACAAGCCCTAGCGATTCTTGATTAAGTAGGCGATATTCTTTATCATAACCCTGCATACACCTACTAATTATTATTTATTTTCTTAGATTATAATTGACGAGTACCAAGAACAGTACACTCAAACACGTTATGACCTTATCCAGATGTCATCGGACAGGCCATATATTTACAATTCGGTCCAAGGTGACGAACTCGCGAATGTCTTTAAAATTGAGCAAACATTCCGATTTAACTACTGCCCCTACCAAAACAATACTCTGGGGCAAAGTTACACCTTGAAAGTAGGAAGAAACTTCATCAGTTACGAAAGTAAAGAACAAATCATTCGATTTGGTCTGAGCAACAAAATAACGCCAATGGGAGGTGAGGGATATTAATTTACTATATACCTTTGTCACTTATCCTCAGTGTTACTGTTATTAGAAAGGACCATCATGGATGATAATTTTTTTTATTCCAGAATTCGACCCTTGTGACGAAGGTAGGCAAAGGTGTGGACCCAACAGTGCCTGCGTAGTGGAAGGTAACTCTTATGAATGTGCTTGTAGCCCTGGATATCAAAGAATCTATTCCGGAAACGAGCAGGTGTGCACTGATATTAACGAGTGTCAGACTTACCATGAGTGTGATTATAATTCCCAATGTTCCAACACAGTAGGTAAGATGTGGATCATACTTTTAAAATGTCTCAAATCATGCATTACTTGTATCTTGCTTACCTTAGGAAAATTTGTAAATGTTATCCCTTTTCCTGTTTTCATATCTTCTCTCCTAATGTTCTGATCGGGTGAAACTTGATTATTGAGATAAATTGGTAACATTACTCAGAAAACGCCTTCTTTTCATTCCAGAAATATGTCACTAGCAATAGCAATTGAATGCCAGTATATCAACTTAACAATCAAGCTATTTTATTCTAAGAACCGTTGCTACTTTACTTATATTATTTAATAATTTTCAGGAAGTTATCAATGTACGTGCAATCCTGGTTTTGAAGGTGATGGTCGAGTATGCGTTCCAGTAAGCTCTTGTTTAAATATATCCTGTAAGGAAAATGCCGAATGCTTTGAAAGTGGCGATGTGGCTACGTGTAGGTGCTTACCTGGGTTCAGAGGTAAGATTTGCTGACTTCCCTGACCTTTGATAAAGGTCGAAGGTTTGGAGAGTGAAATAAAAATCTCCTATAACACCAAAGTACCTAGGACTGTGCTATTGTAAGAAACCTCAATTTTATAGGTGATGGAACTGATTGCCAACCAGCTACCAACCAAGGCTGTGACGTTAATAATAACTGTTCCCCCTATGGGATGTGCAGCATCAGTCCTCAAAATGATCAGTACAGCTGTAGTTGCCTTCCCGGTTATTATGGAGATGGATACAGTTGCTATCCTCACGCCACTACAACAATCACTTACCCTACTTATAGCGAGGAGACTACAACAAGTAATTAACCATAATTTCATTTATTAAACTAATTATTAACACTTATTAAGAATTACTGATAACTATTGGACAATTTCTTTTAGCTGCTTCAGTACAAAGAGAAGTTCAAAGATGTCTTCTTGGAGTATGTTGGTGCCCCGAAGGTTATACAATTGAAACTGGTACAAACTATTGCCTACCACCGTCTGGAGAAGCTGAGAAAGAAAGGAATCCCGAACATTCTGAATCAGGTAAAAAATATAATCATAAATGAAAAAAAGACACAGTTTGGTCAACCTTCGATTTAGTAACGTTCTTGACGTAGTCCATTGTTTTTGGTTTTTAACACAGTATTTACGTTTTGTTTAAGAGTATAAGTATCAGTGCCATTAAAACTGGTTTATACTGGCTCATACTCAATATTTAAAAAAAATTATGTCTTATTTTAGAAGCGAATGTTTTAATTTTCACCCTCTTTAAAAAAAATTAACTTAAGTCAACACATTGTCTTGTCTTGTGTAGTCCAAGAGACAGCCTACCTAATAAAATAAAAATAGATTTAATTGGTCAAATAAATGTTGACAAAAATATGGGGTTCGAAATTTAGTACTTTTCTACTTACTCCGTAATTAATTTACTCAGTGTAGGTACTGGCTTCATATTCTAAATAACAAAAGTGGTAATTTCTATTTAATTTTAGTTTTAGATGAATTTGAATCGCCAGAAATACAGTGCTACAATAGTACTATTTGTTTCTGTCCTCGGGGTTATAGTTACTCAAAGACTAATAATTCTTGCATGTTAATACCTAGCGAGCTAAAAGAAATTGTTAGGACCAAAGGAGCTAGTAACATTCAATGTAAGAAACTTAATGAAAAGGAACATTATTTAAGGAGTAACAAAATCATTTGTTTAACGATATTTTAAAATATCTATTTAGTTAGTAGATGATTTACTCTTGGTTCTAGATGATTGCAGAACCCTGAACAACTGCGACTACAATGCAAGATGTGTTCCAAATCAAGAACTTCAGATTTATGTGTGTGCATGTAATGATGGATTTGAAGGTAATATTGAACTGACTTACCTTGGGCTACATGTAAAATAGAAATTAAGCCAGGCACAAAATTTAGCCTTCAGATTTGAAAATTCTTTTTTTTTTAAATATTTTTAGGAGATGGTTTCACTTGTCAGCAAGAAGAGGAATCGTGTACCAAAGTGGATAATTGTGACGTACATGCTACATGCACTTATGATGAAAATATTGGCAGATCTAAATGTATTTGCAACCCTGGTTATGCTGGTGATGGCCACTCTTGTACAGTTGTAGGTAAGAAAGAAAAAATTACCGTTTTTGTTTATTATTTATATATTATTTCGCTAAATTTGATTATTTTTAGCTACCTGTACTTCAAATAGAGACTGTACGCAAGCAGAAGAGTGTCTGCTCCAAAACAACAGATACGAATGCGTTTGTAGAGAAGGATATAATAGAGACTCGCAGCACATTTGTATACAGAATACTGAAACCTGTGGAGGTAAAATATCATTTTTATTTAAATAACTGATTAAATAGTACAGGTGTTGTGTATTTGTATACCTAGTAGGAAAAATAACATGTTTTCTGACTAGAAAGCAACGATTGCTTACTACAGAAATGATTCATCGTCCTGTATACAGAAGATTTGGCAAGGACCGCAAAAAAGAAAATTCGGTCAATGTTTTAGCACACATAGAAGTCAATCTTTATATTAGCACTAGAACAAATCTTTACATAATTGGTCATACCACGGACTGCCATTGAAAAGAGCATTTTAGCATAGATCGTTTTCGTTGACTAATTTTTCCAAAAAAAAAATGTTTGTCTTTTCCATATCCCTTTATTTGAAGAGATGGAGCAATAAGTGTTTGAATAAAGTTGCTCATAAGTTTTTCAAGATTACAACTTATTCATTTTAAATAAGGCCTAACTAGGCACATTACGAGGAAACCTTCATTTCCGAGGTTGAAGATCAGTATTACGCCCCCTAGCGGCCATCTGAGAAACTTCCTTTATAAGAAAATGTTATTTAAAGTCATACAATTAATGGTTCTCAAGACTCAACCGGCGTCCCTCTTTAGTTGTACACCCACTACTACTACTGTTGAGATTACGCCACAGTCAAGGTTATTTGGTTCGTTAATTATTGTTTAAATCTTTGTGTAAGACACCCAAAGTATCTGCCTCAAATGTGTGATGATTGCAAAAAAAAAATGTTAAATTTTATATTTAAGGTGGAACATGTGTAGAAAACGCTGAATGTTTATTTGATGAGGACTATCAAACTAATTACTGCACCTGCAAGCCTGGATACGTTGGAGATGGTAAGTAGTTATGTCATAATTACATAATAATATGTCATTGTAACTAAAAAACTACTATACTACTAAAACTATAACAGTTCACTGCTCATAAAATTGCAACCTAAATATTTACAAAATTTTAGGTATAACCGAATGTAAACTCAAGCCCATTGGTTGCGATACGCTCAATAATTGTGGACTCCACTCAATCTGTCAATATGAAGAACAAGAATTGACCTATGTTTGCCGATGTAACCCTGGCTTCTTCGGGGATGGTTTCAATTGTTATGTTGAGAGGAATTGTCATGTTGATCCTACAATGTGTGATAGGAATGCTCAATGTTACGCAGGTAAAAAAATAAATATTGTGGTAATAAATCAACATTTCCTTTAAAAATAACTGTTTCAGATTCCAACAGGCGTTATGTTTGTCAATGTAATCCAAACTTTGTTGGAAATGGCACCATATGTAAAGAAATAACCAGGGAAGAAGGAAACTTTTTGCTTCTTAATCAGGGTAAGTATCTACGTAATATTCATTTGTAGTGTATGGTTAAAAAAAATATTCTACCTGAAAATTTGAAAAAAGAAATCTTCCAATTTATGGTTATTTACAGGAATGGCAACTTTGAAAATTCCAATGGAACCCACAAAAAGAAACGCAGGAAAACCTATCCAGATAAAACTCTATCAAACGGCCGTTGGACTGGATATTGATTGCATGGAGGGTAGAGTTTACTGGACAGATATCAGTGGAAGAGCTATTAGGAGCTCTTTGTATAACGGCAGTGATAAAATCGATTTTATTTCAACTCGTGAGTACATTAAAAGCAAGATTAAAAATAAATTATCTTACATTACTTACACTATCACAGTCAGATGACTAAGTCACACATTTTTTTTTATAAAGTTCATCTTGTTTAGAAATTGGGTCACCAGAAGGTTTAGCTGTCGACTGGGTATCCAGAAATATTTACTGGACTGATTCCACATCGGACACTGTTGAAGTAGCGAACTTGGACTCGAGGAGAAGAAGAAAGCTTTTTAGCACTGGATTAGTTAATCCAAGAGGTATGATTATATTAAACGATAATCCAGGGCAAGCAAGAGGGGGGGAAGTAATACAAAAAGAAGTAACTCTATAAAAAATATTTTCCCTAGCAATAAATTATGCTTCCATCAAAAGTGACTTCTAAAAAAGGTCGTTCTGGGGGGGACGGGAGGGTAATTGTAGTTAACTGGGACTATTTTCCTTATTAAACTTTTAGGTATCGCTGTTCATCCGCAGAGAGGAAAAGTGTTTTGGTCGGACTGGGATAGAACACATCCCAAAATAGAATGGGCAAATGCTGATGGAACAGATAGAAGAATATTTTTAGAAGGTAAATTTCAAAAATTACCAAATTTCTTTATAGGTATCTACAATATTTAATACAAATTTTTAGGTCCAGCGGTATCCTTACCAAATTCCTTGGCAATCGATTACGATACAGAACAACTATGTTACACTGATGCTGGAACTAAGAAAATTGAGTGTGTCCAAATTGACAACAGACAAATCCAGACGATCGCTGTCAATTGCACTTATCCATTTGGAATTGCCATTACAGATAAGTTGGTTTACTGGTCTGATTGGATATCGTAAGTACAACTTGATATGTTATATATGATAACTAACGTTCGAATAGGGGGGGGTCTCCCGCTCGATGAAATCGTACTAAATTTGTGTGTTTTTTTTTCAGCAAAAAGATCGAGCGTGTTGACAAATACACCCTCACCCGTTTGCCACCCCTCAACGTGCCAGTAGGTGGATCAGGCAACAAACTTTTTGGACTGGTGGCAGTACCAAACAGCTGTCCATCATCGACAAATATCTGCCAGTACAGCAGATGTCAGGAGGAGCATATTTGTTTACCAGATGGCAAGGGCAGTAAGAGCTGTCTGTGTGCCAGAATGTCTGATTCCGATGAAGAACCTGCTTGTGTTATTTAATGTGTTTTTTAGCTGATAAATGGATGTCAAAAATTACGAAAATTTAATTAAAAATATGATTTAATAAATGGTTGCAATATATCTTTTCCGTTTCATATCAAACATTATATTTTAGAAAAAATTCGATACGGTTTATGTCTGAGGAGGAACTCCCATTTTATAAATGGGAGTTATTTAGAAATATAAAATGTATTTCATGAATATAATTATTGTTATCACTTTTTAATATATATTTTTTTGAAAGTTTTGTAAATTTTATGATATGCTTATATACAAGAACTTTATAGCTACTCTCTAGAAGGGTCATTGTTAAATTATCTAAGTAAAATTAGATGAAGTACGTAGATAGAACTTTACTTCAACCAATTACCTTGATAATTTATACTTGTATACAGTTTTAAATACCTAATTGTGTTTTTTAAGATACTTTGTATTATTTGAACTTTTTAAATTAAACAATTGTTTAAATACTGTACATATTAAATGTTCTTTATTTTTCTTTTTCAACCCTATTTTATTTTTATCAAATTACAAGAACAAAATTTTTTGATATTTTTCTACGAGCATGCGCAAAAGTGTTACTAAGTAAAGCTATTTAAAAATAACTGCAAGTAAAAAATCCAGGCATAAGTCGTTAGGTACCATATTAATATCATTGGAGTATATTATCGTTTTGAAAGTTGCTTTACTCATAATTGACCAAAAGGGACTTTATCAACTTTTGCTTGGTTGCTTCTCAAAACTTCTCTATCATTCAAGAAACATCATTGTCTCTAAACTTCAAACAGACAAATTTTCTTGTCCCACAATATGTATTTTTTTTAGTAACTATATTTTCATACATTTCTGGCAACAGAGCAGCAGTACAAGGGCATAATGAATCAAAATAAAGATATGGTTTAAAAAAATTTATTTCTATGATTGAATAGGTACATAAAAATAGTTAACATTACAACACTAGATAACTTTGTAGAGTTTGATCAAGAAGGTATAAAAAAATATGGATTATTTAACAACCGACACAGACAAAGTATACCTATAATTTGTTGTAAAAATAATTCTTAGAAAATTTTGGAAAAAATCAGATAAATATGGAATAAGAAAAAAAATGTAAAAAAGATAATGAATTAAAGTAGGGGAGAGTAATAGAAAATTAAGATACTAAGAACGTATTTTCAAGGAGGTGCCCAAATATTGTTCTATTCTGGGTGTTATCACTTTAAAGATTGTAGGAGTGCTTTTTCCAGCTCTACTTGCGGGTTGATATAATTTATTTGAAAATCAGCTTGAAAAATGTCGTATAAACACACTATACGTGTTTTTGCAACTTTCCATATTTTGTAGAAGGGCTTAAGTATTAAGGGTAGTATTTTAAAAAAAAAAAGATATTAAAGCTAATAATATTACAAAATAAAAATATACATAAATTGAAAGGTTTAACACTTAAACTAGGATTTAAGGAAAAGTTTTTCTAGAAAAAAGAAACTTTGGTTATCAGGAAGAGGGAAGAGATAAATTAGAGAGACTTTGTACAACCAGTATATAAATATATTGTGTTAATATTGTTTTTTTTTAATTACGTATAAAACTGGAAACTTATATGTATGTGTACATAGTAAACATGTTCCTTTACTTCACTACAATCTTTCTTGAATATAATTAATTCAAACTGAAGGCTTGCACTTGTATACTTACGCGAGGTAAACTTTGTTTTCTGTTTAAACTGAAGCCTCTATCTCGTTGAATTTATTTTATTAAGATTGTTAAAATATTGATATTATCATAGACTTTGAAATATGTGGGTTTTGTAATGATTTTAATGTATTTTTACCATAACTTTACTACCGCTGTGTTATTAATATTAATACAATATAAATATGCGCGAAGAAACCAAAATTTAAAAAAAAAATGGAATAATTTCCCTTGACATATGTTATTAAATATTATTGTAATGTTAATTATATTATGCAGAAAAAACATTCTTATCTACAAAACAGTCTTAAAGGTTTATAATGGCAAATATTGTTTTAAATTTTCTAAACTAGGTATACTTATAAGTTATGAAATAAAACACTCGTGGTTTGTAATTTTCACTCATATAATGTCAACATGACACGTGTTTCGCTGTCACAGCAGCTTCGTCAGATGTGATATTAAAAACAAAATTTCCTTATAATATAGAGGTCTTAATTATTGACAAAAGCTATACAGATGTTGGTAAAACCAGGTTATAAAATTATTAAGACGAAGCTGCTGTGACAGCGAAACACGTGTCATGTTGACATTATATGAGTGAAAATTACAAACCACGAGTGTTTTATTTCATATTATTATGGATTTTTATCAAGTAAAGGCTGAAACAATTCGATCAGTGGCGTAGCCAGTGGGGGGGGGGGGGGGGAAATAAAAAAAAGATATAAACTATAAGTGGGCAACATAAAAAATCTTTGACGACAACGCCATCAATAACCCGCTAAATAAAATAACAAATCATCCTCCCAGTAACTAAAGGTTCAGCAGAAAGACGTACGTTTTTCCACTTTAAAAAGATGAAAAACATATCTGAGAAATCATTCAGGTGAAGACCGTACAAATTCAGCTTTAATAAGTATTCATCACAAAATCCACATTGATATATGAAATAATCAATATATTTTGTCACAACAGGCGACGAATCACGGTTTAGTTTTTGGCAAAAAAATATGTTGTGCTTTAAGTTTATGGTTAATTTTTGTTTTTTCAATAAATAAAAAATATACCTTATTTTTAGTATTTTTTTGCTCAATTATGCTTATTTCATGAAGAATTTTTTGTTTAACAAGTATATATTATCTGTTTTATATTACCTATATTAGTGTATTTGTATAACTCACTACAAGTTTCTTTAAATGTATGTATTTTTTATTTTGAAATTTTTTTGATTGTCCAAAAAAAGGGTTTTTTGGGCGTGGCACCCAAAAAATTTGCCTGCGGCGCTGGCTCGTCGGTGTCCCTACCCATTTACTCCCCCCCCCCGAAATAAAATTCTGGCTACGCCACTGAATTTGATACTTATAAGTAATAAATTCTAAACTTATCTGATTTCTAAATTCTAATGATAATATTTTCTGGGCGTGTAAAATGGTTTTACCAGTTTTTTTCAAGTCTTTCTATAATTCGAGAAGGAACGTGAGAGACAAAATACAGGCCTGCTTATACAGGCCTGCTTATAAAGGCCTTTTGCTGCTCGGCTACATCAAGATACTGACTAAGATGCTAAGCAAGGGAGAGGTCACCACTCTCCTTTTAAAAACGTCCCAGCACATAAATCCGTCAAAGTGCCAAAATAAAAGAGCTGCGAATTCTGTCTAACTCACTCCCTTTAATCAAGACCATTGTTTTTAATATGTTTTGTAAAAAAATATTCCAAAATCGGCATTTTTTAATTAAATTCACAAACATAGCATGGCCTCCTTAAACCTACCTACTTTTTTTAGTCATTTACCGCTTCGCATCTCTTACGTTAACTATACAAAAATAACAAGTCGAATAAACTCTACTTCCCAAATAGGTCAGTTTTTTTCTCCCACAGGCCTTATGAATACAGGATAAGACCGTTTCTGCACTGTATTGGTATCGACATCCGGTGCTTTCGTGGTTTTTTCAAACCGTTTCGCAGCAAAATCTCGAAGCTTTCTCAAAGCGGGCCGTGAGTTCTGGATCAAATTGTTCACTGCCGTCAAGGTTTTTATTGGAATCTGAAACAATAAAGATTTTATTAGGATATAAAATAATATAATAATAAGATTTGGATGTACTAAGTAACAGTCCAAGTATTTTGATGGCAATATGGCTTATAGACTGTGAGTTGAACGACAGTAGAGTTTTGGACTTGCCAGTGGCGGCTCGTCAGGTGAAGTAGGTGAAGGGGCTCTTCACCAAAAAAAACTAAAAGCAGGAGGAATTTTTTTTTTAATAATAATACACTCGTGCATGTTGGCGCGGCCCAGCCGACCGTGTCCATGAGCTCAAAGCAGTAAGTGAAAACCCATACAGTCAAGTGGCTTTGATTTTCACCGTTGCCAGGTTACGTGACGTGAGTCATGTAATAATTGTAATAATTTGCATATGGTGATGAAGGGCAATTTAAAAATAGATCAGTTGTATACACCATTGTTTTAGCATTGGTTCGCCTAACCTTAAGGTATTTATTTTGAGGCTTCGCGAAACTTACGGTTATAGATATCGTTTTGACGTGATTTACTGTGTGATTAAAAAGTTTTGTTTTTATTTTTCAGTTAATTCAGTAGTGTCCGTACCTAGTTAGTTTAATTTTTATTGTGTATTTGTACGTAGTAAAAATATAAATTAGTCAATGTTTGTTTAAGTACCCGCACTATACCTAGCTCTTCACCATTTTTTAAGACCGCGAGCCGCCACTGGACAATCCGCTGTTCTCTACATGAAAGCGATCGATGCGTCACTGACAGTAATTTTGAACCTGAAGTGTGAGGATATGCATTTTTATAATTATCGAAAATTCACAATTTCACAAGTCAAATATAATTTCGTCTAACATACCTTATTAATAATTTTGAAAGTCAAGACAGCTGTTTCTAATTTTTTCGTCCATCCCCGTTGACTTTTGCGCTAGAAAGAAGAAAATTACATATTTGAAATTATCATCCAAAAGATCAATAAAATTCTCCATCCCAACGCAAAATAATGTAATGTTACTCGTAAATTATTTTTTTACTTATAGTTCAAAAGGGAGATCCAAAGAAGTCCTATAATTGTGCTGGGTTAGCCAAAAAGTATTTTTTATTTTAAACAGCGTGTTCCATATATGTATTTTTGAAGAATCAAATAAGCAAATTCAACAAAATAGAATTTAATGATGACTTAACCCTGTACTATTACAGAAACGGTTTCATCTTTTATAGGTTTTTTCACTACAGATGGAAGTGTCAACCTTAAAAAAAAATTTATATTCCGTAGTTTTTGAAATATTTCCAATTATTTTTGATATTCTGTATAATATGTTATTGTTGTAATAATAAGATTTATTGCTTTCCGCATTATCTATACAAAAAACTGTCTCCTACCTACCTAACTTTCACCAATAACCTTTAGTTCGCCGCCTGTTCAACACCGATAGCCTTTCGGTGGTTCTATCACTTGCCAATTGTGATGAAATTTTCCCCTTAACATATTTCCAAATTCCGCCAGAATCTGTATACTTACATTGAATAATGTGTCAATAAATTGAGAACGATCTGTTGATTCTGATGTGTCTCTTTTGAGTCGGAATAAGGGCTCTTGGGTGAGGTCGTAATTGTTGTTTATTGAACTCTGAAATTTAAAAAAAAATGTTGAGTCAAAGGCAAAATATCAGGGTTGCGACAATTTAAATAAAACTGATTTTTTCAATTTTAATCGTGATTTAAATCAAATTATAAATTAAGTAAAAAAATTATAACACACAGTCTGCTCCACTTATTTATTAAAATGATTTCTTTTCAGAAAAGCCTTAACATGTTTCGAAGGTAAAAACCTTCATCATCAGCGGAATGATATTAATGTATTACATGAAGAGATACTCTCGACATTGCATGGTTTAAAAAAAAGAAAGGATATCACCTTAACGGAGCATCAAAATTGTAGGTTTGATGAAAAACAGTTCAATGAGTAGAACGATGAGAAAATCATAACGCACGATATTGTGAAAAAGAAGAGTATGTGGGTTTAACCCTTTGGTCATTATACGAGTTTAAATGTAGAATGAAAAATTTTACATCTGTGTACTGTGTATGAGAATAACTGTTGAACGATAGGAAATTGAAATGAATGGAAATTTGAGGTATCATTTTTTTTTCATCTTTTTCCATAGTCTCTGAAATGACTATCCCACCATTTTTTTTTCTTAAATGATTCTTAAGTCAAAATGACAATCAAAAAAACGATGACGTCGGAAGTCAATGGGCAAACTTAAAAAGTTAATAAAATTAAACAACTGCAACTCTGCCTTACAATTTTCTCTCTGTATAGCACGTTTCATTGGCAACGCGGTATTGTTCTATTGAGTAGTGCCCGGAAGACATTGGGTTATGTTTTTATTCTTCTTTATTATTATAATAAAAAAAGATGAGGGGGGGAGTTGTAAATTACGTTGTCGCTTAATCGTTGAAAAATAACGTACACTGTGAATACTGTATGTACATAATTTAAGAAGTCCATCGATTTCCAATTCTGTCTATTAATTATAAAAAAAAAACATTTAAAAAAAAACTGGAACAGATGATATATGCACGTCTATTATCTACCGTTATTTTTTTACATTAAAATGTGGCACAATTGAACGTATGAATTTCTTAACAATAAGAACCGCTTCTTCCAAGTATGATTTAGCTACAAACCCACTTAATAAAGTTATTTAAATTTTAATACCGTTAATTTTTTTTCATTAAAATGTTGCTTTTATTATCCGCAACAGAAAGCTAATAAATCTAGTAAAGGCTATTTTGGTAATTTTATTATTTAAAAACTTCATTAAAAAAACAGGTATCGTTTGGTTCCTGTTGTTTTAAAAACAATTTTAAAATGTTTAACTGTTTATAAGGTCTGATGATGCCAGTTTAAGGCGAAACATGTAACCACAATAAATAGACCGAAAAATTTCGAGGCCGAGTCTTTTATCTTGCAAAATATAAAAAAACAGGTGCCAAATCCGGTAGTTGCAAAATATATGTATTTATTAAGAACATTTCACCAATATTTCTAAATTTTTCTTCAAGGTTACCAGTTCCATGCAAAATTATATCTTTCTATATGCGTTCTCTTGACGCGATTCCTGACCATGTTTATTATAGAAACCATAGGTAAAAAAGTGCAAGCAATCATTTCAATTTTTTTTTATTCGGGCCAAGAAAACCGCAATTTAACACGGCAAATATAAGCTTAATCGAATCCACTTAAATAGCTGCATAAAAAAAATCAATGGTACCCATATTTTTATCTTTGAAGGTTTCGAAAATATTTAGTGAAAACTATCTTTAGAGTTCCTCCTTCAGGGAGTTATAATAGCTCGGTAATGATGAGACAAAAAACAACATTTTATATAAAGTTTTAACCTTCTGTCAATCCAATCTACCTTATGTCTACTTTTTGACTGTACTTTTTGCGACACCCTATAGATCATCCACAGTTTTATCAATAATTTGAAATAATACTCACTTGAACAGAAAGTTCTCTAGGACCCTTTGGAGTTTCAACTATTCCAACTATTTGCAGAGCTTGGGTAGTGATGACTGTAATTAGTAGAATCCATACCGTTTTGTCCAGTAAATATACTATTATCTACAAAAACGATAGAAAGTTTAATTCATTTTTAAAAACAAAATTAGTGTTTGTAAATTTGGTCAATAAATTATGTTTTGTTCTGAAGATCTTGTTATTAATTTTGGGTTACACAAAGAATTAACTAACCAGCAAGTTTAACTGTGACATAACGGACATTGAGAGGCCTTACGAACTCACAATCAAAGGTGCCTGATAGGTAAATTAGGAATTAAGGTAACTGGGCCACAGTTGCGGCTCGTCAGGTGAAGGGGCTCCTCACAAAAAAAAAATAAAACCAGGAGGAAAATTTTTCGACAATATTAAATATTAATATACCAATACAGCTACCATTTTAGCCCTTAAAAAATAATTATGTTCGAATTAATAATACTAATTTAATCCGAATGTAGCTATGCCATATGCTATGAGGGCGACGGTTAACTCCGATGTACAATAATTATAAACACTCGTACATTTTGGCGCGCCCCAGCGACCGTTTCCGTTAGCTCAAACCAAGTGCAGACCCAACGCCCAACATGGCTTTGATATTCACCGTCGCTATCGTTACGTGACGTCAGTCACGCAAACAGCATGTAACAATTTGCATTATGATGAAGGGCAATTTAAAAATAGATCAGTCGTATGCACCATTGTTTTAGCATTGGTTCGCCTAACCTTAAGGTATTTATTTTGAGGCTTCGAAAAACTTACGGTTATAGATATCGTTTTTACGTGATTTACTGTGTGATTAAAAAAGTTTTGTTTTTATTTTTCAGTTCATTCAGTAGTGTAAGTACCTACTAATTTGTGTGTTTTAAAAATGAACCCAATTAATGACATAGCTTGGAATTTGTTTGAAACTCCATTTAGTCGTTGGACAGATGAGGATAAGAGAGACGTTTTGTTACACGGGTTTTTAGTCAATGTTTGTTTAGGTACCCGCACTATCTTCACCATTCTTTAAGACTGCGAGCCGCTACTGCCGGGCCAGTATGATTGTGAGAAAATTATTTTTACAAATGTCGTGTTACTGGTTAGTTAATTATTATTAAAATTCTTTGTGCAAACCGACTTTAGTCTAATAAACAAAAAGCTTAAAAATGAATTTTAGTTAGAAAGCTGCTTTTTTGATGGAAGGTACATTTTATTACATTTTATATCCAACCCTTGCATAAAGGAGGACAAATTACTTAAATATGTTTTTTTACGGGTAGCTTCAAGACAAAAAACAGTAGAAAAGAAAGTTTCAGCGAGATAAAAGGTGAAGAGCATTTAAATCTGAATTAGAAGCTTATAATCATTTTTACGATATCTCTAATAGTTATTTATAAATTCATGTGAAATTTTAAGGTTGATTGCCATCTTCGAAACTTCACGTATTCAATAAATTTTCAATTTGGCAACACTGCCCATTATACAGGGTCCTGCACCTCACCTCCCGTCTTCTATAGCTCACTTATTAATTAAGTTAGGATTTTGATATTTTGCAGACTTTACCTGTATCCTAGGGCGCATTTCAGGAAAATATTTTTGTTTATACAGGGTGTTCCAAAAAAGTGTGACGTCATAGGATGTATTTTTTTAGATTACATGCCATAAATATTTTTACCTATTTGGATACCTCTTATAGTTGCCTACATAGCTCCGAAATTTTAATGAAATCAGTTCAGAAAACAGAAAACTGAGTTTTCTACAAATAAGTCTTGATGCGTTAGAAATTGCGATAGGGTTGTAATTAGGACAAATGTTTGATTTTTAATTCTGCATCGAATAACATAATAATATAGAGGGGTTCCAATTTGAAATAATAAAAATAAATTGATTTAAAGTTTTCACAGTTTGACACTATAAACTTTGGACACTCTGTACAGTATGTGTTATTCAAACTTGGTTAACGAGACTCTTCGACCTTATTTTTGAAGTACCTTTGTAAAATTTTATCAACCAGGCATTATTTTCATTTTTTATTAATTTTTAAAACCAGTGGTGCAAAACTGATTTTCTTAGTTTTTATTTTTTTTTCGCCTATAACACTGAACCGATTTCATTAAAATTTTGGGGGTATGTAGGAAACTCTAAGAGGCATCCAAATAAGTAAGAATATATTAATCTAAAAAAATATATCCTTATGACGTCACACTTTTTTGGAATACCCTGTATAAACAAAAATATTTTCTTGAAATGCGCTCTAGGCCCTAGGGTACAGGTAAAGTCTGCAAAATATCAAAATCCTAACTTAATTAATAAGTGAGCTATAGAAGACGGGAGGAGAGGTGCAGGACCCTGTATATTTTTAAAATGCAGCACTACACGCTAAAACGCTACCTACTCCAAGAACGACAGTGATGCCATCTTGACATTTAAGTCCCATTTATTAATGATCGAAAAATTGCTTTAAAATTTGCGAACTTCCTATGGCTTATCAGTTGTAGATAAAAAGCAGTAATAACCTGTATTATGCAAAATTTAATGCTCTATTAGATGGTTTTATTTATTAACTCTCTTGCAATGGCCGTACACAAAATAGTACCGTGTTCTTTCAAACAATAGTGACATTTGCCAACCAACAAAATCCCGCTAAACGATATTTCAAACGTGATTTCCTCGGCATCCACAAACACAATTTTGTAAAATCCTGTGTCATATTCAGCGCAAATTTAAATCTTTTCAGCAAACCGAAAATTTGGTATCATGCGTCAGCCAGTGCGGAGATTTTAGCGTCTGAAAAATCGATTAGCGGGATTTTGTTGATTGGCATAATGTCACCATTAAAACGTACCTTCCACCAAAAAGGCTAACTTAAATTCCTAAATTGTAAATTTTGTAAAATGACAACATGCCAAATGTTAAATTTGTGCAAATATCGCGAAACACAATATACTATAGGTACTCACCTTGCTCATATTCAACACACGAAATAAAATCAACCAAATCTATAATTAGAAGATGCCAAACAATTATCTTAATGCCGGCTTGCTTTGTAAAAGTAAAAATCAGGAAAGTATCGCGCACAGTCCACCAAAAATAACGCCAAGAAACTTATTTTGGCGCTTATGCGATAAGTGCAAGTAAATGAAAATTTCTCCTAAATGCTGTTTCTATATTATAAGAGTACCACCTCGGATTTTTTTTAAACTCTTAGCTTCCTGTATATCCCACGTTTAAGCAATTACAGTGGCGTCGAATTAAAAAATATATCAGCTTTACCTAGTAGATAACCTAAAGTATCATGTTAATACCTTTTATTTTTAAAACCTTTTAAAAATATATTTGTGGTTTTATTTTCTTTACATTTATTTATGTACATACCTGTATTATCGCCGCCTTTAATGATTGTATATACTCCGGCGGTGGCTCAGCGGTGAGTCACTGGCATTCGACCGTGGCGTTCCGAGTTCGATCCTTGAAGTGGGCGCACGGACAATAAAAAACGTATGTCCGAATTTTAGTAGGTTTAAGAATGCAGGGAAAAGTGTAAAATGTGTCATCTCCCAACCCACCCCATTCACGCCGGTAACCAGGCCGGATGAGATCGGATATCTCGTGGGTTGCGGAAGAAGGTACACACTCCCCAATTGGTAGGCTATGCAATGTCGCAAGAAACTGAGGGTTAGCCTTTGGGGGAACTGTCGTATGACTGAGGATGGTGGTTCGGAACCCACTGTAAGTCCCCTTGGGAATGGTCCTGACAGCGAACGAAAAGGTAAAAAGCTTAATTCAAAAGAATGGCAAGAAATTACAATGACAATGATTATACCGGGTCCGCCAACGTGGCGAGGATGGAAGATTAAATCATTATCGAGGAGCTTATCAAAAATACTAAACCAGCATAAGGTATCGACTTAAAAGCGGCATATTTTAAAAATATTTTACATTATACAGGATGGCTCAAAAAAGTGTGGCGGACTAAACTTGCATTTATTTAAATGGAACACCCTATATATTATATTATTTTCTAATTCCCCATACAATTCCACGTATATTTTGTATAAAATGTCATATGTCTAAATTCAATTGTTTTTGAGTAATTGACGTTTAAAATATGGCATTTTTTGACTTTGACAGGCTGTAACATTGGAACGGTTCATCTTAGAGAAAAATGGTTTTCACCTCCCTATCTTAGTTTTTTATTCTCTATCCAAAAATACTAACTTCCGGTTTAACATGTTAAACCGTTAAAACAGTTTTTTTGGTTTAACATGTTAAACCGGAAGTTGGTATTTTTGGATAGAGAATAAAAAACTAAGATAGGGAGGTGAAAACCATTTTTCTCTAAGATGAACCGTTCCAATGTTACAGCCTGTCAAAGTCAAAAAATGCCATATTTTAAACGTCAATTACTCAAAAACAATTGAATTTAGACATACCTATGACATTTTATACAAAATATACGTGGAATTGTATAGGGAATTAGAAAATAATATAATATATAGGGTGTTCCATTTAAAAAAATGCAAGTTTAGTCCGCCACACTTTTTTGAGCCACCCTGTATAATGTAAAATATTTTTAAAATATGCCGCTTTTAAGTCGATACCTTATGCTGGTTTAGTATTTTTGATAAGTTCCTCGATAATGATTTAATCTTCCATCCCCGCCACGTTGGCGGACCCGGTATATTAAGAGACCAATATTTTTAATTTTCTCTACAAGGCTACCATGTTTATTAATGGTTTTTTTTTTTAATTTAGTGAATGTGAGAAAGTTATTTTTATTAAAAAAATTATTCTCAATATTTTTTAGAAAACAATTACTTTTAGTATTTTTCATTGGCTTATATCTATTTCCTCGATTTTTATATCTACATGAAAATATAATAATTTGTTTAGTTCTTTTGTAATTCGTTTCAAGAAACTCACAATTTAACTTGGGAAATTTTACGAATAGTACCAATCTAATGATAGGATTTAATCACCTCGCGTAAAATAAATCCAGCTTGATCCACCACTGTCTCCGATTTGGGACATACGATTTTCTTCCTAATATTTTTGTGACAGGCTTCAACTGCGCTTTAAATATATTTATCTCAGTGTTCGAGCGCTGAGTTTGGAGCTGAAGAACCTTAAGTTTTATTCTATACCATGACGTATGTAAGCAAATTTTTGTAATAACATTAAATAAATAAATAAAGTAATTCTAATTTTTTTCCTCTGACTTCGCACAACTAGGGATTGCACTACCGGTTTACCGATTTACCGGTTTACCGATTTACCGCCTTAAAAGTTCTTTAAATTACCGACGATAAATCGACATTTTTTACCGGTAATTTCGGTAAAAAATGCCAAGCTGACAACAGCGCGGATCCGTTGTTTCTGTGATGAATGCGCAGCGAGGAAGGGATGAATCGTAAACAAAGATTGAACAGGAACGCAGGTCGCGGCATGTTGACTGTCAAGTGAGGAATTAAGCGCTTAAATTTGCATTTAGTACTTAATTCTGTGAGTGAATTTGCACTTTGAAGGTATAATTATTTTATTTTAAACAGGGGTAAGTAATAAAAACATCTTTCTTCTTTTCCTTGCAGTTGTAGCCAATAGCAAACAATGGATACAACTTCTGTTTGGCAACATTATAACAAAACTAAGGATGGGGGTGTGTGTAAACTTTGTTCCAGACAAATTAAAGCTGCTGGAGGAAGCACTAGTGGTTTACGCGGTCATTTAAAGAGTCAGCATGAAATAAACTTGTTAAAAAGAGGAAAATCTATACCTTTATCTGGAATTTCTGGAAAACGCGACAGCCAGCCTTACAAAGAAATATCTACAATTACGTCGTATTTTAAACCGATTGTAGATGATTCATTTCCAGCAGTAATTGCACGTTTGACTGCACTGGACGGTTTGCCATTTAATAAGTTTTGCACTTCAGAAGATTTAAGAAAATTATTAAAAGTAAAAGGTTATAGAGATATACCGAAATCACCAAATACCATAAGAAAAATTGTTTTGGAATATTCTAATAAAATGCTTCAAGAAGCAATAAACGAGTTGAAAGAGAATAAACTTCGGAGAGAAGTGTTTAGTTTGACTTTCGATGAATGGACATCGGTAAAAAACCATCGCTTCATGAACATAAATGTCCATACAAAGGATGCCTTTTGGAACTTAGGATTAGCTCGGGTTCATGGATCCATGCCAGCGGAAAAATGCGTGGAGATTTTGAACAAAAAGCTTAGTGAGTTTCAACTTGGTTTTACAAACATTGTATCAATTACTACAGACGGTGTTTCAGTAATGAAAAAAGTGGGAAAATTGATAGATCCACACCACCAATTATGTATAGCACATGGCATACAATTAGCCGTAATTAAAGTATTATACAACAATAAAACTGATTTACACGAAGCTAATAAATTACGTGACGAAAATATCGATGAAGATAGTGAGTCCGACACAGGTAATGAATCTGATTCCGAATATTCCGATAATGAGGAAAATGAAATTTTCCACGATGATTTTGAAATTGAATACGAAGCTGGTGGAACCATCGATCAAGCTCTGCCAGTGCCAACTTTCTTATCAAATATTGAATTAAATGGTTTAATTACAAAAATTCGAAAAGTCGTTAAAATTTTTCGTAAATCACCGACTAAAAATGATAAGATTCTACAAAAACATGTAAAAGAAGAATTTAATAAGGAATATTCTTTAATACTCGACTGCAAAACAAGATGAAACAGTTTGTTAGCAATGCTGGAAAGATTTGAAATGTTAAGAAATTGCATCAGAAAGAGCTTAATAGACATTAAATCAGAAATAAACTTCACAGAAGATGAACTTGAGTTACTATCTAGTACAATTTTAGCATTGCAACCGGTAAAAGCTGCAGTAGAGCAATTATGTTGCGAAGATGCAAATCTTTTTATAGCTGATATTACCTTAAAATTCATGATTGATGAGCTTACAAGTCAAAACACAGTTTTAAGTATTGAACTGAAAGAAGCATTGTTAGATCGTATAAAAGAGAGACGGACCATTTATTCTGATGTTCTTCAGTACCTGCATAATCCGTTTCCTGAGGAATCCAGGGGTGAAGATTATGGAGTATTTAATAAAACCAGCGAATCTACAATAAGAAATGCAATAGTGGAAGTAATTGGGCGGATTTCAAAACAAAACCTAGAAGAGTCATCAGAAAATACAAATAGCATTGACCTCGATGATTCCTCTGATTCTGATGAGGATAACATCCCCCTCAGTCGGGTTTTGGGCCCATCAACATCAAAATCGGTTAATGCTGCATTGTCGATTAAAGAGAAACTTCAACTAGCGATAAGAAAAAAAATTGATATAAACAGTACTCTTTCAATTAGAAGACAGCAGAAGCCTAACAGTGTTCATCAATGTGTGAAAACAGAAATGCAATATTTTCGGAAGGAAGGAATTCAGGGGAAATACCTAAAAATGGCTTTCGCAGCACTCATGACAACTCGGCCTACTAGTGTGGAGTCCGAAAGAGCCTTTTCTGCGGCAGGAACAATTTGTACTAAGATTAGGTCGCGGCTAAGTGATAATAGTATTGATAAGCTGTGTTTTCTCAGGGCCTTTTTTATTAAACAAAAAAAATCGAAAGAGTCGTTGGAGAAGTAAGAAACGATAGATATTTTTTTATTGAAATTGCTATTTCGAATGTTTTAGAGCCTGTTATTAGTTTTTAAGTTAGGTATATTAGTTTTTTTTAAGTTTACCTAGAGTTTTACTTTTCTGTTGTTATTATTTAATAAGAATTAAAGTTTGGTTATTTATTTTGTGACTTATTTCTGTGTTATTTTTTTATGTCGGAAAAAACCGGTAAATACCGGTAAATCGGTAATTTTTAAAATAATTTACCGAATTACCGGTAAATTAAAATTCGGTAAATTTGCAATCCCTACGCACAACCCGCTGCCCGATATGAAAGTCACTGACAGTAACTTTAGACCTGGAGTATATAGATGATAATTAGCAAGTTTTGCCAAAAACCAAAATCCCTGTAAATGATATTTCAAATGCGAATCTCTCTGAAACTACACGAGCAATTTGATAAAAAAATGTTCCATATTCAACGGCAAATATCATTCTTTCTAGCGAACCGAAATTCAGGTTTCAAGAGTTAGTGAATGCCGTGATATTAGTATTTGAAAATTAGACTAACGGGGTTTTATGGTAAAACTGGCAATTTTTTCGATTCATTTCTCTAAAAAATAGAGACATGATAAAACAATATACATATGTGCAAGGTGTTTTAATAATCATAAGGAAAAAATATGTTACGCCATTGAAATGAAATCGGATCGTTACACGATACGTAGCCCTCTCTTTTCGCTCTCGCGGAACTTTCACATTTCTTCTCCGCAAGATGAAATAAAACAGCCATAAACGTGTTATTGACATTATAGGAAACATACTTATGTAACGATTCTGCGGGCAACTATGCATGAACGTTAAAAAAATGGGTAAGTAATACCTAATACGCCTCAGGAAGTTATTCCATTTGCAGTAGATAATTTTGTTTATGTTTATATGTACACATATTATAACTGGTGCCATTTCTTCCGGAATATCTTCATAATAAAGGGAACAAATCAATTTTAAATATTGGTAATAGGTTTTTGAGAATACCAAAGGGTACCAGTGGCGGATCCAGGATTTTGTTAGGGGGGGGGGCGACTACAAAAAAAAGACTTCTAAAAAAAATATAGCCTATCTCGGCTTTAAAAATCTTCCTACTTTCAAAAATGCTGACCCTTCATAGCCCTACAATTTTCAAGACTCAAAGTAAAAAAACACCCATTTTGTAGGGCTCAGGGGGGGGGGGGGACTGCCTTCGCCCCCTCCCCCCTGGATCCGTGCCTGATAAGTACCTCGTATAAATGTAGATCACAATCAAACAGTACGCATGTCAGAGAGTAATATTATTGAAATTAAAACCATAAAAATTTTAATTATTTTGGCTATTTATTTATAAAACCACACATTTTTTTCGTTATTAAGATTTTAATTACCAGTTTTTGCCAACCATAAAACCACGATATTCGAATTTTCAACCGCTAATATCTCGGCATTTACTAACTCCTAAAACCTGAATTTCGGTTCGCCAGAAAGAATGATATTTGCCATTAAATATAATGTATATAGTTACGGAGAAATTTGCGTTGGAAAACTTTTGATCCATTTTTTTCGCAGATTAATGAAAAAAATTTATAAAACTTAAAAGGTATAAAAAAAAGTGTTCGCCCGAGCAGGGACTTGAACCCTGGACCCTTGGATTAAAAGTCCAATGCTCTACCGACTGAGCTACCCGGGCTGATGAAGGTTACGAATGAAAGTATAAAGACAAGGACCGTCGAATAAAAATAAAAGAACTATGTGTATATTTGGTTGCCAAATAAACGAATTGTGAATTGACGTTTCCCAAATTTGACATTTTTGACTTTTCACATAAAATTTTAAGGTTATATAAAATAAATGGACAGTTGAATTGAGATGCTGATGGTGTTTTTTGTGGTTTTAACGTTACTTTATGTTTTTGGTAGATTTATAACAGGTAAAAACCAAGCAAAGCCCACGAAACAAAAGTCGTTTACAGTTTAAGCATAGGATTATACGTTCTAAATCTTCATGGCCACGTCAAAAACCACCAACACCTACAACAGACAAAACTGGGAGGACGCTGTAAGTTTTTTATACTTTTCTAAAAATTTGCGTCTAGATTTCAAAATAGGTTTATTCTATAATAAATAAATATAAGTTGTGCTATATATTATAAGTTGAGTAAGTAAAGATAATTCTAATTTAGTGGTACCAATCACCCGCACCCCCCTTACAGGACAGTAGCCAAGATCCTTATTTGTTAACTTATTTATGTAAGTTTTTAATTAGTTACCTTCATTTTGCAAATAATTCTTTACAGGATTTTCCAATTTTATGCCAGACATGCCTAGGAGACAATCCATATATTCGAATGACAAAGGAAAAATATGGGAAAGAATGTAAAATCTGTTCCAGACCCTTTACTGTGTTTAGATGGTGTCCTGGTAAATATTAACATTTAATCTCTTATTCTTATTAGTGTCTAAGACCAATGTTATAATTATATTTTACCATGACTAAACTTATTTTTTTAGGTGCAAGAATGCGTTTTAAGAAAACAGAGGTTTGCCAAACTTGTAGCAAACTAAAGAATGTCTGTCAGACATGCTTATTAGACTTGGAATATGGTTTACCTATTCAAGTCCGTGATGCAGCTTTAAAAATGAAAGATGATCTACCCAAGAGTGATGTTAATAAGGAATACTACATACAGAACCGGGAAAGTGATGTAAGTGACAGAAATTTTTTTTTGAAACTCAATAAAATAAACCTTAACAATCATCTTGCTTTTAATTTCAGCTTGCTAGGTCAGATCCAGGGTCTCTAAACTCCAAACTAAATGAACACAACGATTTGCTTATAAGATTAGCAAGGACTGCTCCGTACTATAAGAGAAATCGGCCCCATGTTTGTTCATTCTGGGTAAAGGGAGAATGTAGAAGAGGTAATTTGTTAAATCAATTGCTTTATTTAATATTAAATTAATTAGTATTTACCACAAAATGCCCTTTTATTAAAATTGTTTCTTTTAAAAGGTGAAGAATGTCCATATCGTCATGAAAAACCAACCGATCCTGATGATCCTTTGGCAGATCAAAACATCAAAGATCGTTATTATGGAGTGAATGACCCCGTGGCAGACAAGCTTTTAAAAAGAGCTGCAGCAATGCCGACACTGGAGCCTCCAGATGACAAAACTATTACTACATTGTATATAGGGAATTTGGGTAACTTAACGGAACAAGATATTAGGTTAGTAGGAGAGGACAAAAGCAAAGTTTTTTTTCTTAAAATAAGAAGATTTTTATTTTAAAATACCTAATTTTTTTTTGTCTATTTTGTTTTAGGGATCACTTCTATCAATATGGTGAAATTCGTTCTGTAAGTTTGGTGTCAAAACAGCAGTGTGCTTTTGTACAATTCACTACCAGGGCTGCTGCAGAGACAGCCGCCGAAAAAACATTTAATAAGCTGATTTTGGGAGGAAGAAGATTGACTATTAAATGGGGAAGATCACAAGGTAAGTTTTTATCAAAAGAGTGCAAAAAGTTTATACTCATTCATATTTCTTTTTAGGAAGGACCGGGCCCTCCCACCAACAACTCGAAGAATCATATCCAGCAGTCCCAGGCCTTCCCGGTGCACTTCCGGAACTTAGCAACAACTTTTTCAATTTGGAGCCAGGTCACATTCCTCTTCCCAGCATGCCTCCACCTCCGTCTCTTCTGGTCCCACCCATGTTCGGCCCTCCACCTCTGCCTCCCTTCTTTTTCAATCACGGGCCTCCTCAGCTGCCCCCTTTTGCGCCGCCAGTGGTTAGCACTGCTCCCAGTACAAGCACTGGGCCGCCGGGTATTGGGGACATCACGATTCCCCCTCCAAAGGCTACTGTACACTATCCAAGTCAAGATCCTTCCAGGTTAGGGGCTACTCAGCTTACCGGACAAAAACAGGAGTGAACGGATTTAATTTTGTAGCCTTAATGATATATTGTTTTCTAATAATAAACCTTCTTATTTAGGATTAACTTTTTCTTTTTCTTTAAACAAACCCAAACGAAATATTACAATAATAACATTTATTCTGGAGTGGTTATCGGTTTCTGCCGAAAAATCGGAAGGTCCGGCAACAGATTTGGCGTTTAGGTACTAACGCCGAATTCAGTAAGGATGATATTTTGTTATACCCTATCATTCCTCTGTGCCGTGAGTCCAGCTTTTAACCAATAGATGACGCAACATGCGACTAGGTAATAGAAATTTGGTTATGTCCAAAGGAACAAAACAAAAACCAAAAACAAACGAGTCGAGTTACTGCTGTGATTCTGTGAAACAGACCCTATAAAACAAAAGAACATTTTAGGGGCTATCAATTTTCTTTGGTGCAAAGAGTATATTGTTACTTCAGTTACTTGTTATAATTATTTGACCGTGTTCTGTGTTAATCGGATATTTATAATAATCCTTTTTCTTGCTTTTCTTTTTTTAAATAAAAAATTATGTTGAGTTACTCTCTAGTCTAATTATTTATTAAAGCCAAGATTATCTTATACTTAAACTGATATAGTGACACACAGAAATAACCCATTTTCTGTTACAATGCAGATTTCAGACATCTTCCACAAAAGTGTACATAAAATAAAGAAATTTGTGGTAAACCAAGGTACTTTAATGTTTTTAAAATTTTTGTTTACGTGGTAATCTAGTTTTCTAATTATATTTCAATCTTAAATAATACTGAGGTTTTAAAATAAGACTGCTTAGCGTAATTTAGCACTGTTTACACATTTTTATTATAACTTGAATAATATATATTATATCATTTTGTAGCTAAGAAAATAAGGGATGGTAACACTCTGTTATGGCTGGGTTTCGTAACCATATTATGTTTAGTACCTCTAGTTCTAACAGCCTTTATAATAACATTCCACGTTACTTCAGACTTTTGCACTATATCTATAGATGCAAAAAAAGGACCTTTACATAAAGTAAATGAAAAATTTATTAGTTTTGGCCTCGATAGTTCTGTTATAACAGAAGGATTCTACAATTTCAATATGACGTAAGAAAGAACTTTGTTTAGGTACATTATAAACACACAAAAAATTAATTTTTTAATTTTTAGTGATCCAAAACTTATTAAAATGATAAAATATTTGTCTCCAGCATATTTAAGAATAGGGGGTACAGCAGCTGATGAGATAACATTTTGTGAGTTATATTGCAGTGAAAACTCCACCTTGGAAAGCAAAACTGATAAATATAATAAAACTAAGAATACTTTGTCAGGTAAACTTTTATTTATTAGTATGTTTCTGAGCACCAATCTATAAAAATCATTATTTTTAAGGTTCTGATTGGTTGAAACTACACCATTTGGCAACGAGTGCCAATATAGATGTAATATATGATCTAAATTCATTGTTAAGGAATGAAGATGGATCTTGGAATTCTAAAAATGCCGAAGAAATGATTCAATTTTCTGAGAACAATGGACTTAAACTAAGTTGGGAGTTAGGAAATGGTATGTTTCAATATTAGACCTCGGACAATTATTGCTTATTCCCTCTTCATTTTTTACATTACATTGATGATACCTTATTTATGAGTTTTTATATTCACCTTCGTAGGTTTTATCATGTCCAAGATAGTCAAGATTGCAGTATATTACAAAAAGATATTGTAAACAAATTATTTTTTTTAATTAATTACATTTATACAATAGCAAACAGAAATAATATGTAAACTTTACTGCAGCTGAAGGACCTCGGTCGAAGGCCAATTGGGTAACCAATAAATAACATGTTAATAATAATAATAATACAAAAAGATAATAGTAGATGTTCAGAACTTAAACTACAATGTCTATCGCTAAAAACCATTTAAGTTTTAAAAAAGTTCTTTCAATGTTTGAGGTCATCAATCAAAGAAGCGAACAAACCTGAAGTGTGTGTAATTTTAAATTGTTGTGAAAAGAGTTCAGGTTGACTTCTCTACTTAAAATGTCCACCGTGCACCAAACTGTACTAGATATGGGATTTTAATTTAATATACTTCACCAGAGGGAGAAATGTATTGACAAATATCAAACAGAATATTCATAGATTCAATTATGCCCGTATTCTCCATTTTTTCATAAAGCGGAACTAATTTAAGCTCCCTTAAATTTTAAAGCTGACTTAAATTAATTTTGATAAGCACCCTAGAAATTTTTTGGTTACTTAACTAAGCCTTATTTTGAGCTGGCAACGATGCGGTTATTCTCTTGTTTTTTAAGAGGTAATGGCTGCAGCAACGAACGACAATCTACGCCTACTTTGTGTTGTGAGTTTTTAACCTTAGCGTGACCTTAGGTTTCAAAACATTTTTTAATTTTAACTGACATAAAATTTTCTTTCTTTCATAATTTTCCTTTTCTTGCTAAACTGGAGGAAAAAAAGGTGCTATAATTTTACATATTCAGTAAAATTGTTCCTATTCAGATTAATCGCTGACAAATATGCGATAACTCTCGAGGATAAAAAAAACCGACTGCGTGCTTCCTTAAAAAAACGGGAAGAAGTGTGGAAATTCGTTGAGGAAGACTTTCATGCGGTAAATCCTTCAAATAACAATCAGGATGCTAATTAGCTAAAAAAAAACTATACTGTAATAAGAAGAAAGAGCTACGCAAAAAGTGGCAGAGGAGAAAAAGAACATTTTTTTGACTGGCGGTGGACCGCCCACAAAAACTACTTTTACAAGATGATGTTGATAATATACTTCTCGTTCGTAGGTTCTTTTGGAAAATCCAAGATCTATAACATCCAAAATATCCCCATCGTTCTTAATAAATATTTCATCTTCTATTTCCATATTTAACTTCGAAAAATACGAATATTTGTATTACAAGAGCAAAGAAAAGTCAAATACGGCGCAGACGCGTGCTTAAGCCTGCAATATTTAGGGCTTAAAGTTAATTGAGCTTAAGTCTCCAAATAGCGACCGCGAATACGAAATCAGCAATTTAAGCTGTATTAAATTTTAAGCCGGCTTGAAGCGTTACGGAGAATACGGGCATTAATGTTGGCTGTGATGCTGATTGCTCGCCACACTACATTATTTTTCTGCCTATAAATAATGTTTTTTTTAAATAAGTTTTGAAAATTTTGTGAGAAAATATAGGTTAAAGTTGGAATTTAATTTTAGAGCCAAACATATATAGACACAAATTTAATACCAGTGTTAATTTTACACAATTGGGACTTGACTATAGATTGTTAAGGAAAATCTTAAATAGATATCAGTTATATAAAAGTTCATACTTAGTGGGACCATCCACTACAAGATTAAGAACTGAAGAGATTAAGAGAAATTTTACTAAATTTTTAAGAAGTGGATCTCAAGCAGTCAGTGCTATAACATGGCATCAGTAAGTAGAAAAATGAATATATTAACTTGATTTGTCTCCATTATGCAAGAACCCACTATCTAAATGATATTTTTTGGAATTGGAACGTAAATCAGTTAAAATAAGATTGTAGCTGTAGCTTCTTCTTTCCTTGACATCCTCATTTTTAGTTCACTTCATTCTCTCTATTATTATAGGAGATCCACGGTTTTATAGTTCAACATGTTTTTATTATTTAACCTTATTACATTTCAAGCAATGTGTCAACAAGTAATGTTGTTTTTTAAAGTTACAAACGTCAAATGAAGTCTTCCATATTGATTTTCATGTTGTTATTTTTCATACTCACCTGCCCCCTGGGCATTAAAATTCGTTTTTTTCACGATATTTCTGTTTTAAATAGATTGATGCTACTAATTTTTTTCAAACCCTTACCAAAATTATGGGTCCATATTTAGAAATTCGCACAATTTTTCTAGAGGGTTGAAATAAAAAATATTTTCTTTTTATTTCCAACGATGGACAACTAGTGCCGCAGAGATTGTTGGTGAGCAAATTTTACAGTTTTATTTTAATACAGAAATATCGTTTAAAACAGAATTTTTATGCCCTGAAGGCAAGTAACTGATAAAACACCGGTAAGAGCAAACAGTAGTTGATGAGTTATCACGAACAAATAGTACATTGCGCCTATTGTGTCTGGCGATGGCAATAAAATGTATTATTATATACAAAATACGTACGAATTTCACGAGAATTAAGTGTCGCGACGTCAGTGGAGATTTTTAAGAAAATATCTGGGCATCGTTTCTAATTTTAATGGAAAATAAGAACTTAACATGACTAGCCGCAATATTTCTATTTTAATGTTCTGCATGGCGAATGATATAATTTGAACCTATATAATTGAGACTTTAAAATACATTTTCAATTTTTTATTTTGAAAAAAAAATAAAGTATCATTCGCCAAACTAGAAGTTCGTGTGAACCACTGAGTAAAGTTTTTCTATTAAATTTTCAATTAGATAAGTCAGGTTACGATGCCGCGTTTTACGCTGGTATACTTAATGAAATAAAGTAACTCATTTATTTTGTTTTTATTTAACAAAGCAAACAGAAATTATCGCGTGAAATAATGAAGTTTATAAAAACAAAGTCGGTGTGTCTCCTCTAATAGCAGAGAGATTGGTATCTGTTTGAAAGTTGGAGACAGAAGAGTTTTGGACTTGCATTGTCGACTGGAGATGCTTGCCGGTTAAAATATTGCAATTCAAAACAAATAAAGACAATGCAAGTTCAAAACTCTTTTGTCATTCAACAGATCCATTGTCAAGGAACCAACCTATAATTTAAAAAATCAAATCGGTTTATAGCTTCAGAAAGATGTAGCATCAAATTTATGACAAAGTAATAAAACTTTAATATTTATTTGAAGCAGTGGCGGCTCGTCAGGTGAAGTAGGTGAAGGGCCCTTCACCAAAAAGAATAAATAAAACCACGAGGAAATGTTTTCGACAATATTAAATATTAATGTAGCAATATAGCTACCATTTTAGCCCTTAAAAAATAATTATGTTCGAATTAATAATATTAATTTATTCCGAATATAGCTATGCATAATAGGGCCACGGTTAACTCCGATGGACAATAATTATACACTCTCGTGCATTTTGGCACGCCCCAGTCGACCGCTGTGTTCTCTACTCAACAGCATTGGAAGGCAAGCAGAGCCATCCAGTCAAGCGGTTTTGTTTTCTCGTCGCTATGGTTACGTGACTTCACTGGCGTCCGAAACGCGAGACGTCACGCGGCAGCATGAATAAATTTGCATTTTAAAAAAGTGCAATTTGAAAATAGATCAGTCGTATACCATTGTTTTATCATAGGTTCGGGACGTTCGGGTATTTATTTTTGAGGCTTCGCGTAACTTACGGTTATAGATATCGTTTTTACTGTTATTTACTGTGGGATTAAAAAGTTTTGTTTTTGTTTTTAGTTAATTCCATAGTGTGGAAGTACCTACTTGGTTCAATTGTTATTGTGTGTTTTAAAAATGAACCCAATTAATGACATAGTTTGTAATTTGTTGGAAACCCCATTCAGCCGTTGGACAGATGAGGATAAGAGAGACGTTTTGTTACACGGGCGACCTACTGGAATCTTAAACATAGATTTTAAAAAAGTATTAAAAAAATGTGGCAGATCCTATAAGATAAATTTTAAGAGTTCCTGGTTTTCAGAATATAATTGGCTATGTAGTAGTGTCGCCTTACAAAAATTGTTTTGTTGGTCGTGTTTACTCTTTTCGAATAAATATTGCGTTTGGAATTGGGACGGATTTACATATTTTTTAAATATTACTAGATCGTTGCATAAACACGGAGATTCTGGAGAACACTTAAAATGTCAGTTAAAGTTAAGAAATTTTGAACAAAATTAAAATACTATTGTCGATGCTTTAAAAGAAAAGGCTAGACGTCAACCGAAGAATCGATCTGATTTACAAAAACTTGCTATGTAAGTACGTAATTAAAATATAAATTAGTCAATGTTTGTTTAAGTACTCGCACTATACCTAGCTCTTCACCATTTTTTAAGACCGCGAGCCGCCACTGATTTGAAGAAGTAATCCATACTTGAAGTAAAGTGGCAAATTAAATGGGGAGAAATAATACTCTAACCTTCACTAAGATAATAATATTAATAAAGGTTGGCAAGTATTATTTCTCGCCATTTAATATTTATATTTTATTAAATCATTCTAGAGATTAAACAGCTATTTTATTTGGGATTATTACCACCCTTTTGTTTTCAGTTATTATTTCAGTGGAATGAATGCCACACCCAGTGAATTTTTAGATCCGAATATTTTTAACTATTTGTCCGATTGTATAAAAACAGCAAACTCAATAGTGAGGGACCTATTAAAGTTGACTCAACCTATGTGGTTAGGTATGTAGAAATAAAAAATAAAAATAAAAATCCTTTATTTCCTTTTGACTACTGTATAGGTAGTATAGGATATTGTCATTATACATTCATAATACATAGGTATAAAAAATAAAACAATATTTAAAATGAACAGGTAAACAAATACATACAATAAAAAAAAATCATCCACAATCCCATCAGTTTGGACATTATTGAATAAATAATCAAAATTTAAATTTAAGGTACTCATTAGTGGAGTAAAAAGCGTTTTCAAGTAGAATACCTTTAACTAACTTATTAAACTTTTTTGGATGATGTAGTTGCTTAATTCCTTGTGGCAGTTTATTAAATAACTTAATTGGTAGGACTAAAGGACTGTGAGCCACAGCAGACAATCTATGACGTGGTATGTCAATATTAAAACTCTGTCTAAAATGATAATGTTCATTTGATTCACGGGTTAGAGAAAATGCGTCCAAGTTTGCCTTAGTATAAGTCAGACAATTCAATATAAACAGGGAATGGAATGTTAAAATACCTAGCCGGGGAAAAAGTTCACGGCATGAAAAAGTACGTCTTTTAAATGTCATGGTTCTAATTATTCTTTTTTGCTGAATAAAGATTTCGTCAGCTCTAGAGCAACCTCCCCAGACCAAAATTCCGTAACTAAAGCAAGAGTGGACATATGAAAAATAATAAAGCTTCAAAAGATTTATATCGATCTTATCGCGCAACTGCCAAATGACAAAACAATACACAGCGAGCTTCTTCAGAACAAAGTCTATTTGCTGACTCCACGACAGCTTAGAATCAATAAAAACTCCCAGAAACTTTACAACATGGGACTGCTCAATGGTTTGATTATTTAATTTTACTAACAGGCTTTTATTTAGATCTCTAAGACAAAAATAAAGTAATTCAGTTTTACCTTCATTAAGGATTAACCCATTTTTATCGCAATATCTCTGAACTAATGAGACTGCGTCACACGCACTCTTGCTAAGCTCATCGACTGTAGATCCAGCACAAGCGATCGAAGTATCGTCGGCAAACAACGAAAGATAAAGATCTTCAAAGTTATCAAAGGCAATGTCATTAATAAAAATTATAAACAACAATGGTCCCAGCAAACTACCCTGCGGCACGCCACTGGTAACATTTCTGCTACTAGAAGAATAAGATTTGTGAAGATGCTTAAGTACTACCTTTTGTGACCTGTTTGATAAAAAATCCCCTAGCCAGTCTAATGCTTTACCACGAATACCATAATTATTAAGCTTATTAAGTAGAAGATCTATATTAATTACATCAAAAGCCCTTTTTAGATCAAAAAATAGACATGCTGTATGCTTGTTCTTATAAAGATTTTCCATGATTTTATTATATAAAGCAACAATTGCGTGCTGAGTCGACAAGCCCCTGCGAAACCCGAATTGCCGTGGGGAAAAAAAATTTCTCTGTTCAAGGAACGCAACAAGACGTTTATAATATGCCCTTTCAAAAATTTGTGAAAAAACTGACAAGAGCGCTATACCACGATAATTAGAAATACTATGTTTATCGCCCTTTTTAAAGATTGGCTGAATTATTGTGTTTTTAAGTATACTAGGAAAAGATCCCTCTATGAAAGACACATTAATTAAATAAGTAATCGGGTCAACAATGACGTCCATAACATTCTTTAACAGGGAATCCGATCAAATCCCGATGAACTCTTTTTTGTTACCGAGAGGATTATTTCGCGTACATCTTGTTCGGTACATGGCTGTAAAAATAGAGAATTAAAATTACTACTTGATGAACTTATCATTTCAATAGCCTTAATTTCAGAAGTCAGCACATTTATGGAATCAATAAAAAAGTCATTAAAAGATTCCGGTGCCAAATTTAAATCAGAAATTTTTTCGTTATTTGGATTGACCACAAAATAGTCGGGCAGGTCAGTGCCTTTATTTATGTTTGTTTCGTTTTTTATTATTTTCCAAGCTGTACGAGATCGATTATCAGAATTTAAAAGTAGATTGTTATGATAATTTTTTTTTGCCAAAGAGGTTTTATAGCTATGTACATTCTTTAAAGCCTTGTACCGAAGATGCATAGGCGGGTCGTCAGAAAATTTACACTTTCTATAAAGTTCCCTAAGAAACTTACCCTCCTCAATAATTTCAATAATGGTTTTTTGTTGATATGCTTGTGTGATTTAATTTTTTCAAGCGGAAAACAAAATTCAATATTTTCGGTAATAACATCAAAGAATGCATTAAACTTATCATCCAGATTACCCTTGCCACGCAGAGTGGACCAGTCGACCTTAGACATCTCCAATCTGAAACTATTTACATTTTTCTGACTATGAAAAAACCGCCCGTACTTAGGTTCTACAGACGTGTCCGAATGCAACAATGATAATGCAACTTCCTGCATAAAGTGATCTGAAATATCACAATGAATAACCCGTGAGTCAATAGAACTTAAAGCTATATTAGTAAATATATTGTCAAGAGTGGTTTTGCTATTATTTTGAACCCGAGTAAAGTCATTTATAGTCCTATGTAAGCCAAAAGAAACAAACAAATTTTCAACTACCACGGAATCTTTGCAACTGTTATCACCAAACTTGACATTAAAATCTCCACAAAAAAACGCAGCTGAGCCAGGTTTCAAAGATTCAGTAAGTAAATCAGTCATAGAATCAAGAAACAAAGCTAAATCCCCAGTTGGGGAACGATAGAAAGAGTACATTATTAGGCTAGTTTCTTCCAGTGATATTTGACAAGTACAAAATTCAAAATGCTGCTCAATATTGAGATTAGAGAATTTAGTACAAGTTTTAAACTTTAAATGATCCAGAACAAAAAAAAATTTAGATTCATCACATATGTTAGTAATTTAAAACTGACCAATTTTCTCAGACAAAATTATTTATATTTGGCCAGTAGTGTCCCCCCCCCCCCCCCCCCCCTGAGCCTTACAAAACGGGTGTTTTTTACTCTGAGCCTTGAAAATTGTAGGGCTTATGAAGGGGCAGTATTTTTTTTAAAGTCACTTTTGAGAGTAGGAAGATTTTTAGAACCGGAATACGTTATTTTTGAAGGCATTTTTTTGTAGCCCCCCTCAACAAAATTCTGGATCCGCCACTGGTCTAGGGTAATTTGTGTGAGATTGAAAATAGTCCAATGACCATGCATGCAAGAATATTAAAAAATTAATATATTTTAGGTGAAACATCTTCAGCCTGGCACGGCGGAGCTCCTAATCTATCAGATAGATTTATCGCTGGCTTTATCTGGATAGATAAACTGGGTCTCAGTGCTCAAATGGGCATAGATGTGGTTGTAAGACAGAGTATTTTCAAGGGAAGTTATGCTTTGCTTAATGATAGTTACGATCCCAACCCTGTAAGTATACATTCATCAAGCTCTGGTAAATTGTTAATTTAGATGAAATTCTCACCTACTTTTAAAATGAAAATATCATAATCGGCTTTTAGACTGTACTATGTTTTATTTTCTTTTAAGGACTGGTGGCTAAGTGTTCTTTACAATAAACTTGTCAGTACGTTAGTCATTGGTACAAGTTACATAGGAAATCGTAATGAGAAGATAAGACTTTATGCACATTGTGCCAAAAACAGTTCTCTGTGGGAACGTAATGAAAAAACAAATCGTTCCACGGTAGTAGGTAAGAAATGTACTGCACATAGTTAACCAGAAAAATGTTGTTACAATTTTATGAGAACAAACTTTACATTATCAATAGGTACATTGTCAAATCAGCGTGTTCTGTGACACAATCAAAACTCTATTGCGAGGTTAATAGGATGACGTAATAGTATATTACATAACAAGTGATGAAAGTGATACTTTTCAAACGAGGAGGTATTTAGCACGAGGCGTCAGCCGAGTGCGGAAATTCTCCGAGTTTTAGAATAATCACTTTCACACGAGTAATGTACACTATTTTTCCTTCGACCACAAAGAATTATTAAAAAAACCTTTGATTTGTGAAAAAAATATTTCAACTCTAGAGCTGAAACAAAATATTTCAACTCTAGAGTGGAAATACAAGGCTCACTATTTAAATTAAACATATGATGCCAATTTAATAGATCGAAAGGTCACAGGTTCAAATTCCATCAGGAGTACTTGGCTTTTTTTATAAAAACATTAAATAAATTATAAAATTATTTTGAATTGAAATCTTCCTTCTTGAATGATTTTTTTTATTTAATCAAGGAAAGATGCATTAAACATAAATTTAAAAAATTCACCCAACAAGGAAGATTTCAATTCAAAATAATTCTATAAATTATTTAATGTTTTTATAAAAAAAAGTCAAATACTCCCGATGGGATTTGAACCTGTGATCTGTCGATTCGTAGGTCCTGGCTCTAGTCTCTAGGCTATAGCGACCCATAAACATTTTCTGCTTAAGTTTAATATATGACATTTTCTTCAGCGGGGCTTGTTTTGACTGGTAATAAATTTTCCAGTATATTCTTAACTTTTTTATAATTTCAGATGGCGTATTTTCACACTCTAATTCTGAATCACTCGACAAATACGTGATAAATAAACTAAACTGCTTTCTAAAATTTGTTCTTTTTAATAAATAGGTGTGGTCTGTCAAATTGGCATCATATGCTTAAATTAAATAGTGTGCCTTGTATTTCCACTCTAGAGTTGAAATATTTTCTTTCAACACGCGTGTGATATTCGGCGCTTTCGAGCCAAGTTAACCGTGCTTTTTTTCTCATTTTCATAGGTGGTCGTAGGAAAAAAATATTTCAACACTAGTGTTGAAATATCAAGGCACACTATTTAATTTAAACATATGATGCCAATTTAATAGATCGAAAGGTCACAGGTTCAAATCCCATCAGGAGTACTTGACTTTTTTTTATAAAAACATTAAATAAATTATAAAATTATTTTGAATTGAAATCTTTCTTCTTGAATGATTTTTTTTATTTAATCAAGGAAAGATGCATTAAACATAAATTTAAAAAATTCACCCAACAAGGAAGAGTTCAATTCAAAATAATTCTATAATTTTTTAATGTTTTCATAAAAAAAGCCAAGTGCTCCTGATGGGATTTGAACCTGTGATCTTTCGATCCGTAGGCCATGGCTCTAGTGTCTACGCTATGGCGACCCATAAACATTTCCTGCTTAAGTTTAATATATGACATTTTTTTCAGCGGGGCTTGTTTTGACTGGGTAATAGATTTTTCAGTATATTCTTAACTTTTTTATAATTTCAGATCTCGTATTTTCACACTCTAATTCTGAATCACTCGACAAATACGTGATAAATAAACTAAACTGCTTTCTAAAATTTGTTCTTTTTAATAAATAGGTGTGGTCTGTCAAATTGGCATCATATGTTTAAATTAAATAGTGTGCCTTGTATTTCCACTCTAGAGTTGAAATATTTTCTTTCAACACGCGTGTGATATTCGGCGCTTTCGAGCCAAGTTAACCGTGCTTTTTTCTCATTTTCATAGGTGGTCGTAGGAAAATCTCTTTTTATCTTATGTTTTTTAACTTCCTGCTTCCGCGCCGTGTTTTTAATGGTTCCCAAAAAAAGTTTTGTCATAATCTAAAAAGATTTTTATTATTGAGATATGTTTTTATTGGGTTTTAGTTCAGGATGTTAGTGCTGAATATGATAAATTTAATTATACCGGGTGTCCCATTATGGATGGCCACCGGCCGTATCTCGGAAACTACTGGGTATAGAAACTTATAATTTGACGCGCGTTATCTTTCTTTTATGAGATGACTTCGTTCGATTAATTTCTAGCAAATATATGCTAATTATAAACCTTTTAGCAATTAAAAATAACTTTTAGCTCTAGTTATATTACGAAACAAACAATCTATTAACTTTCTGTACATAAAATCGGTTAATTTCACCAAATATTCATAAAATAGTAAACCTATGCCTACTTTGTGTTGAAGCAAAAAGGATGCCCGATTTATCGACAAAATATAGAAGGCCATGCCAAACGCCAAACATTGTGACATAACCTAAAAATTCATCTTCTTAAAGGCCGCTTTACAGTTTGCAATTTTTCTTTCACGCAAGTTGTCTTGCAGCAATTAATATTGCGGCAATACAAATTTCACTTCGTTTTACAGCGTGCAATGACTTGCCAAGATCGTAGGTGATGTATCACTTGCCAACCATTAAAATAAAAATACATTTGGTTAGGACTTACCGGCGCTTTTTGTGCATTCATTTTAACAAAACATCATTACAGGACATGAAAGTAAACCAACAAAAACAAAACGTACCGGCTATAGGTTAGAAGAAACATAAATAAATGTCAGGGATTTTTATATTTAGTTTGGTGTCTCATAAATCACCAGAAAATCCCCAGAATTGCGCTTGTAATGGCAATAAAAATACGGTCCGAGTTATATTTCTTGCAAGCAATACAAATTGCGTCAGCTGATCAGTAGCCTAGTTCTTCGCATACTCCCGGGCAATCTTTTCTTGCGTGAAAGAAAAATTTCAAACTAAAGCGACCTTAACAAGTGTTAATTTAAAATTCTAACCGCTATAAACAGTAAACAACAAAATGTCAGTTATGACGTAAATCCCTAACCTTACTTTTTCAACTTGTCAAAAATGAAAATTCTTGCATTTTTTTATTGTAAAACGGGTTTCTGTCATCGTTCGCAATCGAAAAGAAATAGACCATAAGTATTATTTCTAAATAAATGTTTTAAAGTTCACCATTACATCAAGAAATCTATTACATATTATTCGATACGTCGACTGCTTCGACCGCGTGTTCTAAAGAATGGAAGGTGGGAGGTAGGAAATAGCGTGTTCTCTGTTTAACGTGTTAAAAGCTGCTAATAATCTTCGTCTGATGCGTTTATATCGGCACCCTAGATTCGAGTTTGCCAATAGTGTATGGAAAAAGCAACGCCGACTGGTACTCTTAGAGCGTTTTCACACGGCACCATATATCGCGCGCGATAAATGGTCGCAATATTGCTTTACACCAAATTATGTATTCTCTAATATCGCTTGTGTGTGAAAATGGCTCATTAGAAAACACATAATTTGGTGTAAAAGCAATATCGCGACCATTTGTCGCGCGCGATATATGGTGCCGTGTGAAAACGCTCTTAATCCTGTTATTTAATCTCTGTTTTTATACAATTGATAACATTTTTTTCTTTAACTTTTAGTGTTTGGGGTAAATCTTCAAAACAAAAATGGTTTGGTTAACATTGAGAATTTAAAGTCTGACCTTAAAGTATCAGTTTATGAAGTTACTGCAGGTGATTCCCTGTTTTCTCAGTAAGTATTACAGTAACAAAACGGAGTTCCTTTCTGTAATCTATAAAACCAGGGCCGTAGCCAGGGTGTAGTATGTAGTCTAATTTATTGAATTAGATGGTAATGTGGTAAATTCTTAATGACCTCTGGGCGTCGCCTCGAAAATTGTTCACCTGCGGCGCTTTTTAACTTAGAGCAAGCAGGCGCAGGGTGTCTCAAAAAAAAAAGGGGACATGTCTATGATAGAACAAGTTACATTTTATAATATTTTCGAGTTCTTTTGATCAAACTAAGCACATTTTTTCATGCTGTTTCCTGGACTTAAACCCCATTGACTTTTTTAAATACAACATTTTTACATTTTAATAGGCACCACCTCTTTCTGCACATTCCTATCTTAAGTTTTTCATTCTTGAGCCAAAAATGCCAATCTCTGGTTTAACTGTTGGGATGCAGGGTGGACCACTAAAATACAATGTATATTAACAAGAAAAATACCTTGCAAAATATTTGTAGTTTTTGTTTTGGTTTTTCTATATTTCATAAAATTAATTTTAGGAATATACGATTAAATGGACAAATATTAAACCTGCAATCAAACCTAGACCTGCCAGATCTGAAACCAAAGATTATTGCTAGAAAAAAGCTGTTAACCATGCCAGCTTATTCCGTAGTATTTTGGGTTTTTACAAACACGAACGTCCAAGCATGCACGAATTAAAAATGTAAGTTTAAGACAGAGTTGCAATAAATCACGATTTTTTGAAAAAATCAATAAATCTGATTTTTTCGATGAAATCGTGATTTTTTTTGATTTTTTATCAATTTATACTGATTTTTTCCTTAAATATGGCAATAATGAACTTTTAAAATCACTTATTTTCATTATTTTTTCCCTATTCGCCCAAAAATATTTGTTGTCTAGATTTAGAGTTAGAAAATCTCCTCGGCGACATACAAAATAACTTCTATTGACATGAACATTTTCGGCAGCGTAATTTATGAATACTTTTTACGCTGGACTGATGACGATTAGTTATGTTTCTACACTTACATAATGTATCTAAACACTTCGTTTTAAATAAACTTTCTTCCTTTTTTTAAATTTCCTGATGTGTTATTTGCTTCGGAGACTTGTTTTTACAGGAATTTATAATTTGATTAAAATCACGATTAAAATTAAAAGAATCAGTTGATTTAAATCGTCGCAACCCTGAGTTTAAGATAAAGATTAAGAAACATATCGAGCACAATGTACCCTACCCAGTAAGCGAAGAAATAATTTTAATTAACTTTTACTCTGTAATTTTACTTATTCATTAATTATCCAATAAACGAAACGGAATTTTAGTTAGAAAGCTGCTTTCTTGGTGGAAGGTACATTTTATTCTTTGAAAAGATAATTCGCTGTAACGCTCCTCTGAGGACGACAGTGATGCCATATTAACATTAATCGGGTCTATTTTATTACAGAATTGACGGAAAAGTTGTTTTGAAATTTACGAACTTGCTATGGTTTATCCGTTGTCGATAAGAAAAAAGTAGTGATAACTTTTATTGTGCAAAATTTAATGCTCTACATTTTTTGTAAAAAAATTTTTGCCGTATTTTTTTCGTTTAAGAGTTACAGCCCAAATATATATTATTCTACTCCCACATGGATATTTACCGGTTCCTTTACACTTAAGTGACGAGAAAGAAGGCTATTCCAGTTAACTGTACAGAAAAATTTTATATTCATTACTGTCAGTGATGTACAGTGTTGCAACCTTTAAAAAAAATCCTATTTTTGAAGAAAAATTCTACGAATGCACCCAATACTGAAAAAGTCTACGAATATAAGACTGTGCATAAAAATTTCCCTTTTCCCTTTGAAGACAGCGCCGACGTATCATTCCTCTGTGCTTGGTATTTTTATTTTTCACGAATCCGAAAATTTTGTTGACAACATTGTTATATAAATTAGATTTGGAAGGTTTTTTAAGTCTCTTGCAAGGGCTGGACACTGAAGTGTTCTTTCGTATGATAACGTATACCCTCTTTCAAAAAAGCATTATTGAACTATAAATATTTTTTTTAGCTCAAACTATACGGCCGTGCTCAGAATAATACGACCTCCCATGTACACATCGGCTAGAATATGCTCAACTCGGTCGATGTAAAATCTTGAACGTGTGTGGCTAGCTTAAAAACCTAAGCGTGTTTGTCCCCCATTAGATTTAAGTTTATTAAAAAATAGTTATTTAAGTTCATCATGTGCCATATAAAGTACCTTTCTAAGGAAAAGTAAGTATGACTTCATGTACTATGCGGTGTATCTTTCAACTGGAATAAGTTTATTAACAATGATTAGTTAATAAATTCCAAAGACACGGGTAGATATTTTTTTGCATTTTCGTGCATTTTACCATCCCAGGATGAAAGTATCCCTTTTTACGAATACAAATGCATGCATCGTGATAGTTTGTGGAAAAGGGCATACAAATGGAATATCATCCACTCTTTAGTTTTGTATCTATCCGATTAAAAAGAAAAAATTGTAAAAGAAAAAATGATTTGTCAAATATTTTTTTCACTTTAAATATTGTTGGAAATGTTCAGATTTTTTCGCGTAGAACCCGAACCTAACCTGAAAATTTATTATTTCTAGAGTTATTGGTCGATTTCTTGTGGTTCTTTTCCTAAGTTCCTGTAAATTTTCTAGTTTTGAACTCTTTATTTTTAAAGTAAGGTAAGGACCTTAAGAAATTAGCCAGTTTCTGCCAACCAACAAAATCCCGCTATTCGATTTTTCAGACGCCAAAATCTCGGCAACCGCTGACTGCTCAAACCCGAATTTCGTTTCGTTAGAAAGAATGATACTTGCTGCTCAATAAGAAACAGGTACCAAATTGTTCCTGTAGTTTGCCTTTGAAATATCGTTTAACGAAATTTTGTTGGTTGGCAAGAACTGGCTATTAATCAAGATTTGGCAATCCTACCGGCCTCCTAGTTAGGAAAAAACTTCATTCAAATATCATCGAACATACAAGCTTGAGCATTTAGAAAAAAAATTACCCGTGTTTTTCGATTTTTTTAGGGAATGGATGGATGAATTCTTTGTTACCGAATTTAATCCAATTAAACAATTTAAGAATATGAAATAGGTTACACAAGTTGTTATGTTTTTCTACTGTCTTATATATTTATATTACAAAAAAAATTTTACAATAAAAATTATCTACATTAAATTTTAACAAACTTCAATATTATTACCTGTTCAATCATAAAAGCGGTTTACTGTTATTTTTTAAAATATATCTGTGAAGTCTGTAATCCCAAGCTAAAAAAAATACATATAATATATATACAGGGTGTTTTTTAATTGAGTGCCGATACTTAAGGTTGTGAATCCTTGGGTGATTTTAAGAAGAAAAGTTAATATTAACATATGTCCTAAAGCTCGTCATTTTTTTTTCAACAAAATATCGAAAGCAGTCACAATGAAGCGAAGAAAAAAAAATTGTTTTTTTGGTTTTTATTTTTTTATGCAAAAAGGGTGCATCGTACGAAAGTAAGTCTATGGACTAAATTTGCTCCAAAATAAATGAGGATTTTAAATATAAGTTTGGTTTTTAGAAAAACCAGTGGCGTACCATTGTTTTCTTTTAAAATATTCAGTTCAAACCCCGTACGGACGTAACTGGTAAAAATTTAAAAAAATCTTTTAAGTCAAAAAATGCCCCTTAATGATTAAGAGGTTTGTACAAAATTTCATAAAAATATCTAAGAGTGATATTATAATTATGATAAAAAAGTTATATTTTTTAAAAAATGTTAACACCCTGTAGCTCAAAAATGAAGAGCTTTAGGATATATGTTAATATTAACTTTTATTCTTAAAATCACCCAAGGATTCACAATCTTGTATCGGCACTCAATTAAAAAACACCCTGTACAGTGCGTCCATAAAGTATTTCACAAATTAATTTAAAATTCAGATATTTCATTATCGGAAACACGTTCGAACATATCAATTAGTATTTTTAGTTGCGCATTTTTTAAAGTAAAAAGTTAGTATACAGAGTGTTCCAGGTAAGAGATATGACGTTTTGTTTTTACAGCTGCGTAAATGTTCCAAATCTTCAATGTTCAAACGTCAATATTTCGAAAATCGCTGAATTTAGAGATATGATTGGTTATTCAAAAAATTTTCAACGTAGAATTCGAAAATGGTGCAATATAGAGGTTGTTCCATTTAAAAAATACCAACGTGACGTCATATATCTTACCTGGAACACCCTGTATACTAACTTGGCACAAAATTGGCAAAAAATCACGTTAACACTTGCAGCCCAGGAAAGGAGGGTCGAGTGATACCCTATTTTCAAGGTCTTTTAATTCCCTTCACTACTGAACTGAAGTACATGAATTTTACATCATTATAAGTTATTGGCTTTGTCAATAGGATTATAAAAAATCTTCTGACAATAAGGCATATTTGAGTTTGAGTTTATAAAGGGAATTGAAAGACCTTTAAAATAAGGTATCACTCGACCATTTAAAATTTTAGGGGTGGTGCCACCCCCGCCCAAGGGGCCGCACGTGTTATTATGATTTTTTGCCAATTTTGTGTCCCCCTCGAAAACAAAATCGACGGGTCTGAGCGTTTTTCCAAAAAAGAACTGAGCTGCCAGTAAATGTCTCAGTTTCGTTTTCAATGCGCCATCCTGTATATAAGAAAGGTGTTCGGGTGTGAAAAGTAAATTTTCTTTGTGCACCAACTTTTACCAACATTAAACATTTTTAACAGCACTTTTATCATGGACGGACAACTCGAAAACGGTAAGAGATTCGAAGATTCTTAAATTAAGGCAAAATTTCATAGTTTGAGATTTGATAATTTGGTGAAAAAAAAAATTGTAAATATGCAGAAAACCCAAAATGTTCAGTTTTGGGCTTTCATTTTTTACGCCTTTTGACTTTGACAAAACACTTATAGATCTTTTTTTTTGTTCTACAAAATACCGTTATTACTTTTAAAATTCGACGTTTCATTCTTTGGTTACCACCGTCAAGTCAAAGTTTTTCAATTCGAACCTGAATTTTTTATTACGGTTTTATTAACTTCTAAGCTTTAGAAACTTTAAAAAAATATAAAGGTTTTTTAATTTTTACCGTATTGTCATAATCCGTATTTCAAATTATATTTTTTCTTTTCCATATAGAAATCGCTTTACCTATGGTGTTAGGGCCGTTTATTATTTTAAATAAATTTGAGCTAGAAGTTTGTTTCCCACATCAAATATTTAAAACCAAACCTAAAAATTTCCGAATTTTTAGGATATCTCCTAAGATTTTTGGAATATTTACAGTTTCGCCAAACTATCAAGTCACAAAATATGCAACTTTGCCTCAATTTAACCATCTTTGTATCCCTTACCGGTTTTGAGATCCTCACATGTACGCACGCGATTTTGTAGCACCCTGTATATAGCCAACTTTTTACGGGACACTCTGTAAACATAAAAATATTTACCTTCACGCCTTCTGCTAGAGAGCATTCAGCAAATGCAAATGCATTTTCACAACCATCTTCGCCATGGGTTTTAACTAAAACAAAATATATACATACATACATTATATTATATTGATTGGTTCAATTGATAGAATCCCGGTATTCACCATTATTGCAGAGTCGTAGCCAGATATTTTTTTGAGAGGTCGAAGGATTTATGATAAACATACACCAGGGGCGACTTTGAAGAGGAATTTATGGAGGAAAAAGCAGTGGTGAGTTGTAACAAGTGAGAAAGCACCGCAGGCGAAGATTTTTCAGGGTCAAGCTCAAAGTATATTACGAAGTTATCCAAATATTATCTAATTTCCTAAATTAAATTAGACTAAAATTTGGTTTTAATTTGAAGAAGTACTTCATACTTAAAGTGAAGTGGCGAGTTAAATGGGGAGAACTAATACTCTAGGTTGACTTTGAGTATTATTTCTCCCCATTTCAAATTTGGTTGTTTGAGTTTTTTCCACTTTTTTCTTGATATTCCTGCTTTTTTGAAATGTATAATATGTAAGCGCCGCGCTACAGTAGCGGGATAATTTTGAAATATTTTAAGGGCCTCATCATGGTCTAGTTATGTACAAGTGTTTTTAGTTTTAATAATAAAAAATAAAGAACTTACCAGATGGTGCACAAGCTTTGTATAATGATATTAATTTATCGAAAAATTCTGGATCGTCAGCTCGAGCCTTTTCTAACCATTCTGTATATCCCGCGCCAATGGAAGAAGCATCTTTCATCTAAGAAAAATAAAACCAATTACAATTATAGGGTTTAATATAAAACGTCAAACTAATATAAAATTTGATTGGTATGGATCTTTTACAGTGACGGCGCCGAAGGGAGTTGGCGTAACTACAGGAGGGCCTGGTGCCCCCCCCCCCCCTTCTAAACCTTTTGAGGTCCCCCAGGAAAATTTAACTTTGACCAGTTTACCAAATACAAATAATATTGCCTTTTTCTATAAAAAAAAAGTCTGCTGCGGATTTTTAAACATTCACTTATTATTATTACTTACAATGTTAAATTTTTTCATCGTACAAAATATTGTACATTTTCCTTCGTGGGAGGTTGGTGGTTGTTTATTCATGAAAGCTTCTATATCTGATTGTGGAGGCTTTTCCTGTTCTACGCATTCTATACCGAATTCTTGCACTTTTGCGATTAGTTCATTGATAAGCGCTTTGTCCAACTAAAAAAATATATTATCTAAAAATATCTTCGAGCATCTTAAACGACTAGAGGTAAAATAATTACTTTCACGTTTCACAAAATTTCGTTTTTAACTTTTATTAATTCATTAATCAAAATTTCTTTAGTTCAAAACTGTAGGTAATTGCTACTCAAGGACGGGTATTTGGCCCCTTTTTGAATAAAGCGAAAGGAATAAGAAATATTGATCAAAAAATGAAATGGCGAATGCATAATTAGACTTCACTCTTAAATAAATATCGCTTAATTTTAATAATAGGGGGCTCATTTTCCCCACCTTCCGTGGCGTATTTGGGGGGGCTGGATGCGCCCCCCCCCCAGGTTCTCGGGTCTAAAAGTCTAATTGAAACCTAATTTTTCGTCTCACGCTTGGACTCCTAATTTAAATTTTTAAATAATGTATTCTTGGCTTAGATTACAAAAGTCTTGTAGGAAACGTTTAGTTTTAAACTTTTCTTTCTAAAAGTCCTGTTTTATATAGAGATTCAGACGCTTATCGTTTTAGTTATTGATTTATGATGCAATTTTAAAGGAAAACGAATAAAATGAACAATTTTTTATAGTATTTTTCCATTATATACTTGTCTATTCCGTTTTCTCTTTTTTAGAGCTATTTTAAATCAACAAAAATATAGCCCAATGCAATAAAATATTTTTAACAATTAGGTATTTATTTTTAAAGAGAAAAATTAAAGTAAAAATTTTAATTGAAACATTTTTTATGGAAGAAGTGTGAATTTATAATAAAAAAAAATAGTGCTGAAAAAACTGAGAATGCTTTATTATGAATATACAAAACGGCACTAAAGAAGGAGTATTTCAAAACCTAAGCATTTGCCCCACAAACTGCTCTTAGCTCTACGCTCCTAAAATACATGATTTCTGAAAAAATCATCAATTTTGGCGTGGTGAGCGATATTTAATTTATTTTTATTCATGAAAACCCGAGCCCGAAAAACGCTGCTTAGAGTCATAAATACGTCTTATTTTAAAATTTTGAATTGACACCAATATTCATATTTTTCACAAATATAAAAAATAGGTGAATTTTAAGCGAACTTTACGCGTGGCCCCGATAGTTTTTCGCCTACGGCGCGTTTTCGCCTTCTCCACTATGGTTAAAGAAAAAATTATGAAGTAAACCACATTTTTTAAACCGCAAATTAATCCTATACAATCTATGTTAAGCTGCCATAAAATAGCAGAATATTTAAACCCTTCGATTTTCTTATACGGAACAACATTGTGCACTCCCCCTTGTAATTTCATTGTTCGGTAGTAAATATATTATACACCGGCATAAATTCAGGATTTTTTGGTTCGCACACACTCGCACTGTTTCCCAGCTATTTTATTACCTACTTACCGCATTGGCAAACATAAAAACACAACTTAAAAGCACTAAGCTTTTCATTTTAAAATGAGAAACTAACTTATTCAGAGATAAACGGTTTCACTGAGTGGATGATCAACATCAATAATCCATGTTTTTATAGAAAAAAATCGCATCGTTTGAAGGAAGTATTTAAATAAGTAAGAGAAATAAATTTACCGAAAATTATACCTTTTGGTATTGCTTTTTTTTTTGATGTATCTAATTATGCGCACCAATGTTTCGGTTATTTGATTTTAATCATTGCTTTCGCAACTCCCAGCTCGTTACGAATAATTTTTGATTGTGATAATTTGTGGATAGTTTAAGGGTCTATCCTCGGTTTTTCATGTGGTTCATATTTATTCTTATATTTACTGAAAAATCACCAGGGTTGGGCTGATTTATATTAAGTAATTGAAATCACGATTAATTTAAGTTAAAAAAATTATAGATGTAATTAAAACTATTTTTTTATTCAGAGCAGTATGACAACATCAGTGACGTAGTCAGAAATTATGCTCGTGGGGGCTCAGTGGGCGTAAGTAGGACATTTTTTTTCTGGAGAAAGGGACAGTCGGGACTACATAATATTTCATGATATCGTACCTAGTAAAGAAGGCGGAGAAGCGCGCAGGGGGCGCTCAGTGGGCGTAAGTAGGGATTTTTTTTTCTGGAGAGAGAGACAGTCGGGACTACATATATTTCATAATATATCTAAGGAAGAAAAGAAAAAAGCTCCGCAGACGAAAAATGTTCAGGACCACGCCTAAAGTTCGTTTAAAATTCACCAAACTACTATCAAATTTCGATAATCAAATTATTACCTCTCTCCCTCTGCATGGTTGGATTAAATTTGTTTTTATAAACGTTGTTTTTGTACTTTTTTTTGATATTCCTAGCTGGCTCTTTATTTAAAAAAAATTATTTTTTATAATTGTGAAAAATATGAATATTGGTGTCAATCCAAAATTTTAACATAAGACGTATGTATGACTCTAACCAGCGTTTTTCGGGCTCGGTTTTTCATGATTAAATATAAAGTAAATATCGCTCACCACGCCAAAATTAATGATTTTTTCAGAAATCATGTATTTTAGGAGCGTAGATCTAAGAGCAGTTTTTGGTGCAAATGCTTAGGTTTTGAAATACTCCTTATATAGTTATTTTCCTAACAAGTGCGCAAAGTGATACTTTTCCGCACGCAAGTACAGTTGGACGAACGACGCGAAGCGGAGTTCGGATAAGTTCTTGCGTGCGGAAAAGCACTTTGCGCACTTGTTAGGAACAACATTTTTCCTACGAGCTTCATATCAGATAACAACAAAAATAAAAATATGATAATTTATTTAACAGTGTTTAAGCCTTTTTATGATTTGATAAAAATAAAAGTGTCGGTGTTTGTAGATTCTTGTGGACATAGAAACTGAGGAAAAATCTGACATCATGTGTCAAAATCGACATGTACATTTATTGTTGCTTGGCAATATTATAATCATTTATCACTATACGAGGTACTTAAAAAATACAGTTTTTTTCGTTTTAAGCTGAAATACAAATATCGGGAATTACGATTAAAAGATAAAAGAGAATACTCTTGCAACGGCTTCTCACATTGCCATAAAATAGTTTACAGCTACTAAAATAAATATAAATATTCCCTACCAAGGAGATTTTTGAATAGTTTTACTTTTCCGCACCCAGTGCGGATAAAAGTCTTATCCGCACTAGTGCGGAAAAGTGTAACTTTGCACACAAAAATGCGTGCGCAAAGTACTACTTTGCGCACGCTCGTAGGAAAAATGTCGTTTTGTATATTCATAATAAAGCATTCTCGTTTCTTTCCGCATTATTTTTTTGATTATAAATTATCACACTTCTTCCATAAAAAATGTTTCAATTAAAATTTTTACTTTAATTTTTCTCTTTAAAAATAAATACCTAATTGTTTTCTGTTTTTGTTGTAAAAATAATTTATTGCATTAAGTTATATTTTGTTGATTTAAAATAGCTCTAAAAAGGGAAAACGGAACAGGCAAAGTAAATAATAGAAAAATATTATAAAATATTATTCTTTTTACTCGAGTTCCTTTAAAATTGCATCATAAATCAATAACTACAACGATATGCGTCTGAAACCTTAATCTCTATATAAAACAGGACTTCTAGAAGGAAAAGTTTAAAAAATAAACGTTTCCTACAACATCTTTGTAATCTAAGCCAAGAATATATTATTTAAAGATTTAAATTAAGAGTCCAAGCGTGAGACGAAAAATAAGTTTGCAATCAGACTTTTAGACCAGTGCTCCTAGGATCGGGGGGGGGGGGGGGGGGGGGGGGGGGGGGGGGGAAGGGGGGGGATCTGCATCAGAATCTTTGACGTGTGTGCCATTAACGAACACCGAGATAAATATTTCAAAATTTGTTGCAGAGGTTCGGCTGTCACCTCTAATATTTGAATAAACAACGGCAAATTTGGTATCAATGGATAGCTAAAGGATCAAACGTTATTTGTCTTGTAATAGATTTTAAGTTTAGGACTTTCTTTGAAAGAAAATAATTCTCAAATTTGGTCCAAATTTACTAACAAATTAGTGTATATTTTGGAAATTAACGGTTAAACGAAAAATCTGCTACGTGGAAAACAAAGTCAAAGGTTAAATCTTTCGATATAGTATGAAAATTGAAGCAAATCGTATAATATGTATGTACATACATAAATCTAATTTCGAAGAAATAACAGCAGACGGCAAAAAGTGGGTTTAATTTACATGCGGTGATGTATAAAATGTACACAATGGTATGTCATTATTTACTTATTAAGCATGATTTTACGAAATAAAACTTGTAATTAAAAGGGTGTAATATGCAATAAATTGTTTTTCTCATATCGTGAGAGATGAAATTTCCATTTCAAATATAAAATAAATGAATACCCTTTGACCAATGCTGCATTAATTAAAACATATTATTACAATAATTAACAAATGGTTTAGTGCAAGTCATGTTCTACAGAGTGTTTGTAAAAGACCTTTACAAAAATCAAAATAAAAATTATTTGTGATATTTAGTATCTTTTTTCCGTAAAATCAATAAATCTGATTTTTTCGATTAAATCGCGACTTTTTTGATTTTTATCAATTTATACTGACTTTTTCCTTAAATATGGCAATAATGAACTTTAAAATCACTCACTTTCATTATTTTGTCTCTATTCGCCCAAAAATATTTGTTGTCTAGATTTACAATTAGAAAATTTTCTCGGCGACGCACAAAATAACTTGTAAAGGAAAGTCGCCTATTTTCGGATAGTTTCCTAATTTCGGATAGCAAGGTATTTCAGCTATTTGACTGTATCAAGAAACAAAAACATCTTCCTGTCGAGGGTAAGTGGTAAAGAAACCTATATAGCTGAAAAGTTTTATATTTCGGTACTTCTGTGTAAGATGGTAGCACAATAATTATGAAACGTTGTGGCGAGTTTTTAATTGTCTGTCTTAGCTAGTAATTTTTTAGTGTAAGAAAACATTTTTGACTTCTTATTTTTGGACCTGGGGAAGTTAAAATGTTACTTAATATGACTGGCTAGTCAAAATTAATGAAATATTGAAATGCAAAAAATATTAAGCGTCCAACCAAAAAAGTGTGAAGTTGCCTAATTTCGAACATTCAGGGGTTCCCAATTTCGGGTATCCGAAATTAGGAACTCATCTCTATAGTTACGTCTACCAGTAAGCGTAAATAAGCATGTAAAGTTATTTATTTCGGAACAAAATGCCATGACATTGAGTCAACACAAAACTTAAGAAATGGGATCCTAATCAAATGAAGCTGTCTATCAATGGGGTCCGAAGTAAAGAAATGGTGTACCTTAAAGCTTCTAAGCTGTTTGCTACAACAATTTTAGAGGATTACGTAAAACAAACCAATAAAACTCCTGAGCAGCTAGTTGCAGTTTTGATTGAAAGAACACCGATATTTTCTCCCACATTAGAAGAAGATTTAGTTTTGTATTGTTTGGAAATGGATAGGAGGTTCTACGGACTCGGTCTTGGCGATATTAAAAAAAATGTCATAGGAACAAAGGACTTTAGCTTGTTCCCTTGTCACAGTAGCACTTCAGGATCTAATAAAGAAAGAAAACCTAGACAAGGCTCTAGCCACATAATCACTAGTACGCCATACAAAAACGAACTTGAAGAAAGCATGCGAGAACAAGAGGGACAAAACTTTGACAGGGAGGGGCAGAAAACCAAAACTTAGTTCTGAATTAACAAAATCCAATAAAAAGAAAGTTATAAAATATATTAAAACACAGAAAACTTCCCAAAAAAATACAAAAGAAAAGAATTATTGTAGTGATGATGATTCATCGGATTCTGAAAGTGAGCCAGTGTTGGATGACGATTCGAATATGGACGTTGACGATGAGGACACAGAATGCATGTTTTGCAACGGTTTATACCCCGAAGACGTATAAGGTAAACAGTGGATATATACATTGGATGAAGTGCTTTAAGTGGAGCTATTAAGAATGTTCTAACTCAGATAAGAAGAAAAACTATTTGTGTAACTTTTGTTTAGACATTTAGTTAAATAATCCCATTTTTAAAAAGAGCTCCCAATATCGGACACTGTATCCGAAATTAGGAGCCTCTTTTTTTATTAGATATAAATGTACTTGGTTCAGTTTTTTGAATATATAAAAAAAACAATGATGATTATATTTGCTTGGACTATCTCTTGTTTTACTATAACCCATTGCATGGAGGTATCACAGAAAAAAATATTCATTTATGCTTTCTTTCTAATTTTTTTTTGCCAATTTCAAAACAGTATCCGAAATTAGGCAACTTTCCTCTATTGGCATAAAAATTTTCGGCAGCGTAATTTATGAATATTTTTTACGCTGGACTAATGACGATTAGTTATGTTTTTACACTTACATGATGTATCTAAATACTTTGTTTTAAATAAACTATGTTCCTTTTTTTAAATTTCCTTATGGCAAGGGCCTGTCGACATATTACGCACCGGTTCCCGCAGATCACCGAAGTCAAGCGGTGTCGAGCGCGGTTAGTACTTGGGCGGGTGACCGCTTGGGAACACGGCGTGCTCTTGCCTCAGGGAAGAGTGTAAAATGAATCGACACCTAGCCATCCTATTCACGCCGGACAGGCCGGATGAGATCGGATATCTCGTAGGATGAAGGTGCCGTTTCACACTCCCCAGTCGGTAGATCACATTTGTGGTCGATGACCGGTTCAAGATGGCCTACGTAGTCGGCGAACCGTAAAAAAAAAAAAATTCCTTATGAGTTATTTGCTTCGGCGACTTCTTTTTACAGCAATTTATAATTTGATTTAAATCGTTGATAACCCTGGTATGTAACATGTTTATTTCTCTTTACATAAACAATTTTTATTATCAAATTATTAAATACTAATTTTGCAAAAACCATTAAAGCTTGGAGTTACTTTTTTATTGTAAAAGAGTTTTGCAATCTAATATTTATACTTCAACCCCTTTTCCTCCATTGGCGTAGAAATTTAAAATGTGCAATTTATTAAAATTATAATAATACCTATGTTTAGCTAACAGATACTATTTTTACACATTACAACTTTGATAACAAAAAAAAATAAAATAAACAAATCGCCACATCAAATCTATTGCATCCCAATATTATTCTTGCAGTAGTATTTATATACATTTTTCCCAAAAGTTCTTTATTGATTGAGAGATCTTAATTAGAAAAAAAAACATTTCATACGTATAATCTTAGGGTCGTACCTGTATAATATTAGTTTATAAAAACTTATTTTTTTGCGTAAGAAATAGAGAGAGACAAGTATTTAGGCCCCGCCTATGATTTCTTCCAAGAAAAAAGGAAAATAATAATTATCCCCAGGTCGTTGAAAACTCGCTGATTCGGTGAAACGTGCGGAAGTGTCGTCTAAAAGCGCCATAATTGGCATTGGAAAACTTGCCTTGTTTCTTTGACGACCACAAAGCATTCTCTGATCTCTCTAGCATGGAATAAAAATAAACAGTTTCTTATAGTACCTACACTATGCCACATTTATTATAAGTTATATTTTAAATTGTGTTTACCAGAATATCATGTTCAATATATCTTCAGAACTTCTGGTAGTTATCAATATTTCTCGAATGCTAGAAGAGTTTTAGACTTTCATTTTATCTTTATTTTTTTTTAATCGCAACGTTTCAACTGGTAAGTATCTCCGGTCGTCTTCCGGCGAATAATAATAAAGTACAGTAACTACAGCTCTATTTATACTAGCTAACAAAGTTTTTCACATATTTCTATATCCTATGAGCGCTTAATAAAACAACCTGGGTTCTGGTGTATGGTTAACGTGACCATACGTCCCGTTTTGAACGGGACAGTCCTGTTATTTGACACTCAGCCCCGTTGTCCCCAAAAAAGCTTCGGGACGCCAAAATGTCCCGTTCTCGGGAAGTGGGCGAAGTCGGTATATATAAAACTCAATTGCAAGTATCAGTTTTTAAAGCGATGTTGATTATGAAGGTGAATGTGAATAAAACCTGTCAAGAATATCATTCTTTTCTAAATTCGTCACCTAATATATTTTAAAAAATTTCTTCATCTGAGAAATACCAAACTTAATTAAGCCGCCTATTATAATGTTGCTTAAAAATACATTTTTCTACTCCCACATGGAAATTTGCTGTTTCCTTTATATTTAAGTAGGCTATTCCAGTTAACTGTAGGTAATGAAACTGGCCAATCACAGTAGTCAATTACAATGAAGCCATTGTTGTTCTTAAAAGTACTGACCAATCACAGTATATTATTTTTACTGAGGCTCCGCCTTCTTTTTCAAGACACTAAATTATATAATTTAAACGCATATGGTACAATTTGTTATTAATTTGTTCAATATAGTAAAATCTAGACACATTTATAATAGATTTATCAATAATGCAACCTGCTGAATGTGCGTAGAAAATTAATTTCATGTAGCATCATTTATCAGTTGGTTTCCCCATAATTAGTTTAACGTTTCGATAGTCGAGAGGTTGAGCGTTTTACTATGGAACTAATGGTCGTGAGTTCGAGCCTGGCAACCTGAAAACTTTTTTTTACATTTTTTAGCATAAGGTTTGTAAGTTTGGTCGTAGAAAAAATATACTGTTCAACTCGAGTGGATTGTCCATATTGCCCTCGGAAGTTTGAGCACTCCGCCTACGGCGTCGTGCTCAATTTACTTCCTCGTGCGATATGGACATCATATTCACTCTTGTTGTACAAATTACTATTACAATTATGTTGTGCTTTACTTTAACAACCCAAACAGATTTTGCAGGGTCCCGGTTTGAGGAGATCACAGAACTTAAACAGTCCCCCTGATATGATGGCTTTGTGTCCAGGCATGATCAGCTGCACCAAATTTTTTGCCCCCCCCCCCCCCCCTTTTAGAGAATTGTTTCTGTGTTGAGTAGTATAAATAGTACAGTAGTTACTGTCCGTATTTATTTATTTACAGTAACATTACACTACAGAATCATAAATTTTAAATTGTACCTAATATAGCACAATATGACACAATATAGTAGTTATTGTTCACATGGACGACTGGGGATACTCACCAGTTGAAACGTTGTGATGTAAAAACAAATAAAGATAATGCAAGTCCAAAACTCTTCTAACATTCACGAAACATCATTGTCCCCAACCTTCAAACCAGGGTTGCGACGATTTAAATCAACGGATCTTTTCAATTTTAATCATGATTTAACTCAAATTATGAATTGCTGTAAAAACAAGTCGCCGAAGCAAATAACTCATCAGGAATTTTAAAAAAAGAAGATAGTTTATTTAAAACGAAGTGTTTAGATACATTACGCAAGTGTAAAAACAGAACTAAAGCCCAGATATCAGAACTTCGTTCTGTCGCTGGCGACACGTGTTGTGACTAATAGAAAATTAGTATTTTGACATGTGACTCCAATACTCATTTTCTATTGGTTACATCACGTGTCGCCAGCGACAGAACGAAGTTCTGACAAGTGGGCTTAATTGTCGTCAGCGTAAAAAATATTCATAAATTACGCTGCCAAAAATGTTCATGTAAATACAAGTTATTTTGTACAACAACAAATATTTTTTGGCGAATAGAGACAAAATAATGAAAATAAGTGATTTTCAAGTTCATTATTGCCATATTTAAGAAAAAAATCAGTATAAATTGATAAAAATCAAATAAATCACGATTTAATCGAAAAATCTTGATTTATTGCAACCTTTTTTTAAACAGACAATAAGAGCTTTCTGCTTTAATAACGCAAAACAATAATCAGCTAATGAGTGAATATTTTCTAACTCCGAATTGTGTCGTTTTAAATTTGAAAAATATTATATTCTATCAACTAAAAACGTCATAAAATCTCGTACAATTTCAAATCCTAAACAAGCTATAAATAGTACTACGAACTACGAGTCTGGAGTGAAATTACCATGCCTAGTCAGAATATGGGCCAAGTAGCCCATGTAAAAATTCATATTTTGCGGAATCTACCTCTTATCCTTATTAAGAACTTTGATTGGGCCGTAATGGCTCTTAAGCCCCACCAAGGGTTCGAGACAGTGTGGAGGATAAAGGGCCTAACGAATATGGAGTTCTAGAGGAAGTAAATGGCAGGTCAATTCGAGTAGGTAGTTTTCAGCCAATAGACACACATGCTTTTACGTGATCTAAAGACCCTAAAACGGAAAGGTTGTTTAAATTTTAATGTCTACGATTTAGGATCCCCAGATCACCAAAAATAGGTGTCTGTCCGTTTGTTGGATTGAAAACTTAAAAACTACGTGTCGGGAAAGACGAAATATTGTAAGTAATTACATATTAAACCGCGGCAGTGGCTCAGAGGTGAGGTATTAGCATTAAAAAAAATGTCCGAAATTTAGTGGATAAAAGAATGTAGTATGTTACTAGTGATTCCTAATATCGGGACCGAGAAGGGCGTCATTTTTTTTTTTTTTTTTTTTTATGATAAAACACCTGCACTGTAGGAAAAATCCTTTAAGGCGCTCTGGGAGCGGTGCGAGTGCGAAAAAAGCGATTAACGTTGGTCTTGAAACGCTGAAGATTGTATTCATTGGGAAACACAACCTCAGGAAGATCATTCCACAAAGATGACGTTCTCCAGATGAAAGAATTCTTGAACAATGAAGTTCGAGGAGTACTAAGCTGAACAACATATGGATGAGCGGCAGCGGTTCGCCGTGTATTTCTGTTTTGCATTGCTCTAGGTGGAATCAAGTGGGCAATGTCAGTCGAACACCTGCCATGGAAATATCTGTAAAAGAGAGCCAAATCACCAACCTGTCTTCGATGCTCCAGGCTATCGAGGGTCTTGGTCAGCTCGGGGTCGCCGATCAGACGAACGGCTCTCCTTTGAATGAAATCCAGTAGCCGAAGGGTGTGCTTGGGTGCAGAGCTCCAGACATGAGAGCAATATTCTAATGATGGTCGAATCTGGGCTTTGTAGAGTGTCAAAAGTTGATGAGGTGTGTACAACCTTTTGGTGCGGAAAAGTACACCAAGTTTCTGTGCAGCTGTTTTGGCAATTGCGGCAACGTGATCATGCCAAGACATATTACCTCCCAGATTGACCCCCAGCAAATTAATAGACGGTGCCAGGGCAATTGCGTGTCCTGCCATGACTATATCCGGTTCTGCAATGTTAACCTTTTTGGAGAAGACTGCTGCCTGGGTTTTCTTAGCATTAAATTCGACTTGGTTACTGTCGCCCCAAGCCAAAATTTCTTCCAGGTCCTTGTTGAGGCGCAATACTTCATGCTGCCTGCGAAGATGTGCGTCGGCAGCGGATGTTTGGGGAGTCAAGGTAAAAGATGAGACAAGTGTGCTGTCATCAGCAAAGCTATAAATTGGATTTTGGGTTTTCACTAAAAGGTCGTTAATATACAGTAAAAAGAGGGTAGGCGACAATATGGACCCTTGAGGAACACCGGCATTGATGGTGAAGGTGTCTGAGAGAAACCCGTCAATCGCCACTTGCAGAGAACGGTTCTTAAGGAAGCTGGTTAACCATAAACAAAATCCATTAGGCATACCGTAGGATCGCAGTTTACTTAAAAGCCCATCGTGCCAAACACGATCAAAAGCCCTAGAGATGTCCAGTGCAACAGCCCGGGATTCTCCATGATGTTGGATGGTGTTGCTCCAAAGATGGGTGACATATGCCAGAAGGTCACCTGTTGATCTGGACTTACGAAAACCGTATTGATGGTCGCTGATAATGTTAAGCCCTTCCAGATACTTTAGTAGTTGTTGGTTAATAGCTTTCTTCATTACTTTGGAAATTACTGAAAGCAATGCGACGGGTCGGTAGTTGCTTGGCAGGGTCTTTTTACCTTTCTTTGGAATGGGCTGGACACGCGCCGACTTCCAGCAGGATGGAAATATTCCTTTTTTGTAGGATAAGTTGAAAAGTCTACAAAATACTGGTGTAAGTTCATCGGCGCATGTCTTGAGAACAATGATAGGAATTTCGTCTGGACCAGAAGCTTTATTGACGTCGAGTCCTTTAAGAATCCGTTTAACAAGACGCTGACGTAACACGATTTCAGACATTTGCGATTGAACTGAGGGAATGTTGGGTGGTGGTTTTCCCTGAAAGTCTACAGTGGAATGCGAGGAAAACAGTTCAGCAAGTAGGTTTGCTTTATCCCCGGCTGTGGTTGCTATTGTGCCGTCGGAACGTGTTAGAGGTGGAATAGTTGACTTTGTAAAGTTTTGGCTGACGGCCTTAGCGACTGACCAAAAGGACCTTGATCCGTTAGGACTGGCAAGAAGTTTGTTTTTGATTCTCTCGTTATGAGCTTCTTTGCTTTGGTCTATCATTTGCTTACATTGGTTTCGGGTGGTAACAAAGATGGCGCGATTTTCAGGAGTAGGGTTTTTACGCCACTGTCGGTAAGCCAGGTTTTTAGATCTGACAGCACGCTCGCAATTCTTGCTAAACTAGGGCTTGCCGTTAGAAGGGCGCTTTTTGGGGAAAGGAATAAAGGCCTCCATGCTAGTTAGAATGACGTCGGAGACCTCCTTTGCACAGACAGATGGATCATCCGAAGAAAAGCATACGCTTAGCCAGGGAAAGTTGCGAAAATGGTCCTTTAGGTCTTCCCACTTAGCTGATGTATAGTGCCAAATCTTACGGGGTTTAGGAGGTTGTTCAGAAGTAATTGGCAGCTCGCTTAGGGTTGAAATAAGTTTGTGATCGGAAGAGCCCAATGGTGGTTGTACGGTGACCGTATATAGGTCTGGATTTGAAGTTAAAAAGAGATCTAAAAGACTAGCAAAATCCCCAGCTCGGTCTGGAACCCGCGTTGGTTCTTCTACGAGTTGAGTTAGACCAGAACTGATCGCAAAAGATTCGGCCTCGCGGCCTTGCTCATCGTTGGTGTTTGAGTATTTAAGCCAGTTGACATTTTGGACGTTAAAGTCGCCAAAGATTGCAACTTCGGCATGCGGATGATTGGTTTGCAAGAAGTCGATTGTGTTGGCTAGTGATGAGAAGAGGGCCCTGTAATGCATGTCACTTGGAGGACGGTAAAGGCAGCATATAAACTTAGTGATTTTTTGTGAAGATATTTTAAACCACATTACATCAAAGTCTTTCGGTTCCAGTATCTCCTCCCGTTGGCAGCAAAGATCATCTCGAATGAACAGACAGACCCCAAAGTTGCGTCTAAAACGGAAGTGAAAATCATATCCAGGATATAAATAGCTGACGGTGTTCGTTGACGCTCTGACTTTTGTCTCGGTCAGTGCAAGCACATGAGGCTTGTAAGTGCTGGTGGACTGAATTGATGTTAGTATTAAGCCCTCTAATATTGCAGAAATCAATTTTGAAGTTGTTACTTTTGGGTCTGTTAGCAACTGCAGGCGCAACACCATTTCCTCGTTGCGAGTTGTTGGAGGAACCCAGTAAATTATCGGAAATGGTGGATAATTCATTAATTTCGCTTGATGAAGCCACGGGACCAGCCCCCACCCGGAGATCCGATCGGGGGGCGAGTTTACCTCCGGAATATTTTGATCCTGGAGCTTCCATCATGCTTCTTTCATACGGCCCCACCCTGGAAACCGGAAACATCAGCACAGCGACGAAACGTTAACTCAAAGAGCAACTTCACGCCGCGTAAACTGATGCAATGGTATCTCACCGGGCGATGCCGGGTGGGCCAGCATCTTCCATTTGTAATTTTCTATTAACTTGTACTTAAATTAATTAATTAAACATTTAAATATATTAAATAAACTGTCATGGACCTTTGAGGGCGTAAAAAGGATAACTAGTGTATACACGTGGTTCGGATTCCACGTTAAGCTATAGGTCCTGTCTGGCTGACATTACCCAGTCGATAGGGGATACAATGAGCCTTATAGGCCTAAGTATACTGGCTCTTTCGCCAACCCCAGCAAAAAAAATTACATATTATATAAGAGCATATTCGACCGATACCAGTTCCTTATAAAATTATAAAATTATATCAACAATATAAATGAGATCAAATAGCCCGAATCCTGACCATGTTTATTAATGGGTTTTTGAAGACTTTCTAAATTTGGACTCTACAGGGTCCTGCGCCTCACCTCCCGTCTTCTGTAGCTCACTTATTAATTAAGTTAGGATTATGACGTTTTGCAGGCTTTACCTGTATCCTAGGGTGCATTTCAGGAAAATATTTTTGTTTATACAGGGTGTTCCAAAAAAGTGTGACGTCATAAGGATATGTTTTTTTTAGATTACATGCCATATATTTTCTTACTTATTTGGATGCATCTTGTAGTTGCCTACAAACCCCTAAAATTTTAATGAAATCGGTTCAGTATTATAGGCGAAAAATAATAAAAACTAAAAAAAATCAGTTTTGCAACACTGGTTTTAAAAATTAATAAAAATTAAAAATAATGTCTCGTTAATAAAATTATACAAAGGTACTTAAAAATAAGGTCTCACCATACCAATAAATTGTTTTTCAAAGCCACCTTTGATATTTATTATATAATAATGGCTGGTGGAAAGGTTGATAAAACGAGTTTTCTGTAAATAAGTCCTAATGCGTTAGAAATTGCGATAGGGTTGTGATTAGAACAAATGTTTGAATTGTAATTTTGCATCGAATGACATAATAATATAGAGGGGTTCCAATTTGAAATAAGAAAAATAAATTGTTTTAAAGTTTGCAAAGTTTGACACTAAATTTTGGACACCCTGTACAATTCGTATTAATCAAACTTGGTTAACGAGACTTTAGGACCTTATTTATTAAGTACCTTTGTGGAATTTTAATAACGAGGCATTATTTTTAGTTTTTATTTTTTTTTCGCCTATAATACTGAACCGATTTCATTAAAATTTTAGGGGTATGTAGGCAACTACAAGATGCATCCAAATAAGTAAGAAAATATATGGCATGTAATCTAAAAAAACATATCCTTACGACGTCACACTTTTTTGGAACACCCTGTATAAACAAAAATATTTTCCTGAAATGCTTCCTAGGATACAGGTAAAGTCTGCAAAATATCAAAATCCTAACTTAATTAATAAGTGAGCTACAGAAAACGGGAGGTGAGGCGCAGGACCCTGTATTTAAAGAAAATCAATATTTTTGACAATACAATGAACTTAGTAATTATTATTTTTAGGGTTTTCATTGACTCAATTATTTTATTTGCCAGTCGTGCGACTAATTATATTGTTATCTTTGTTTCGATAACTTTAATATAGACAATGACAGTTTAGAAACAGGAAGCCAGACTCGAGACCTCAGTCAGGTAGAAGTGCGTCGTTTACAGAGCGCCCGGCTGTTGCCATTGTATGAAATTGTTGTGACGTCAGTATGTAGTTTAGGGTTTTTGTGAAGAAACCTATTAATGTTACTATATTTTCCCAAACTGAACATTTTCCACACATTCCTATCTTAGTTTTCATTATTTTTCTAAAAATGTCAACCTCTGGTTTAATTGTTACATACAGGGTGAATCACTAAAACCTATTTATCAATATCGAGAAAAGTGCGAGGTAAAAGTATTTGACCATTTTTAAAATATAATTTGCAAGACTTCTATTAATTCGATCTTCCCATTTTTTCCAACAAATATATTTCTCTTTTACATCCTTGCTCTAAATTTGCAACCTTAAAACTCTTTTTGAGTGTACGCCAAGCAGCGTAGTCAGCACTTATGGTATATTACCTCAATTTTCTATCAGGCCTTTATTATGAATTCTTCATTCGCGCTCCTAATGTCAAACAACTTTAAAATTTCTTTTTTGTGTGTTTCTGTTCGATGTTAGTGCTTAACTAGGGTGTTTAATGTTTTTTATTTACGAACACTAAACTTCTACGGCTTACGATTTTTTAAATATTTTCTCACAATTTAATATTTGTATGAGTACTTATTTATTTTTCTTGCTATGACTTTTTAAGTTATAACTAGTTGAAAAAGCGCATTCAAAGAAAGATAATATACTTCTTATATATTGATTATTTTGAAACTGTTTAAAATGAGCAAGTAAGTAAAAAAACTATTTGAATTTGAAGTGAGTAAATTAAAATATGAACGATGCCGAAGTGGTAATTTATACGATTTTTTAGATAAATCGAGTGTAGGGCAATGGCCAAAAAACTTTTTCAGTCGGCAGAAATGTGTTTCTTTTTTATTTTGTTATATCAGCGAAGCAAAGGCGATACCATATCGTAAGTAAAAACAATGTTTTTCGCATGCTTTTAAAAAATTTAGATTTATAGGATGATTAACTTTCTTTCAAATAAGAATATTTGAAGTTATAATTAAGGGCATCCGACCAATATTTCTAAATTTTTCTTCAAGGTTATCAGCTCCATGCGAATTTATATCTATATACAGGGTGTCCTACTGGGAACCGAATCGATCTATATATAGAAAACTATACATAGGAAAATTTTGAAAATTTGACAGTATGCTGATGGGGGCGACCAGGCTAAAATATTTTCATAATGGTGGCACTTCCGGTTATACCGGAAGTAAGTGTCAACTTGCTTATTTTAAATGGGACACCCTATAGATTATTACATTTTTGCATTCTACGCAAGATTCTAGGTAGATTTTGTACACCATGTCCTATACCTATGTCTAAACGTTTTTGACATATTTGAATTTTTATGTCAAAAATGACGTTTGCAAGCCTTAGAATAATTATCAATTTTTTCTATAAAGAAGCCTTATTTATTTAATTTAAGTGGGATTCCTTGTTATAAGGGACCTGCTTTAATAGATTTTTTATAATATTTTGATAACTATTAATACAGGGTGTTTAAAAAATAAGATTAAAAATGAAAATGAAAAAACTGCATAAAGTCCAGATTTTCAAATGGAAACACCCAAATTTCATAATTATTTCTTATTTAGTATTAAATATAAGGGTAAGTTTGTATAAGATTGTATATCCCAAAAATTCTTAGTTTTCGAAGTATTGCCAATTTAAAATTTTTATATGGGGATTTTGCTGCAGATTTTAGGTTCAGTTACTCTTAGTTGGCTATGACGGCGTTGAAAAACAATCAATGCAAACAATCAAGAATAGTAACGAGGAAGCACTTATACGCATTATTGTTGACGGAGGTAGCCAGCTTACCTTCATAAGGGAGGACATATCACGTAAGATGGCACTACCTGTTATCGGAACTCATAAAATAGCGATACAATCATTTGGACAAAATGAAATGACGCCTGCTAGACTCTGTAATTGTGTTAAACTTAAGCTTAAGAGTCAGTATAATGACAATATTGTAGAGATATCGGCTGTAGAGGTACCTGAGATATGTTTTGATAATTTAAAACCACCATCGCAAGCTAATCCAATAATTAAGCAGTTTAGCGTAAACCACCGTTTAGCTGATTTTGTCATAGGACCCCAACAGCCAATAAGTGGATTTTCTCTATTAATAGGTGCAGATAACTATTGGGAAATTGTGTCAAACGAAACCACATTTTTAACGAATACTTTAACGGCTGTTAATACGAAATTTGGTTGGACAATTCATGGCGCGAGTAACATTTATGACAACGAAATAAACGATTACATAGTAAATTTTAATTCGAGCATGGTACTTCACGCGCAAGTAAAATTTTCAGACCAAACTGAAATAAATTTGAAAAAGTTTTGGGACTTAGAAACTATCGGCATAAACGCTAGTGATATTACCGCCCAGAACAATTTTACCAATGACTTTATAAAAAATAATGTAACCTTGGAGAACGATCGATATCAAGTATCATTACCATGGCGAGACGATAAAGTTCTCGATTCAAACATTTCCGGTGCTCTAGTGCGTGGAAAAAGACTAATAAATAGACTATGTAAAAACGGAACATTAACGGAGTACGATAATGCGATTCGTGAATACGTACGGTCGGATTGTGCAGAAGAGGTTTCAGATAACGAAAATAACGCAATGAAACAGACCTATTATATGCCACATCGACCAGTTTACCGCAATGATAAGGAAACAACCAAACTGCGAGTTGTATTTGATGCGTCCGCGCATGCTCCTGATACTCCTTCTTTAAACGAAAAATTACTATCTGGTAAAAACTTATTGCCAAATCTTATGAAGATTGGATTGTGTGAAGAAGATAGGAATTATCACAGATTTTTATGGTTTAAAAAAGCAGTTAAGGATAATATCACCTCAACGACAGAGCTACCAGATTTTACAACGTTTCGAATGACACGGGTTACATTGGGAGTAACGACCAGCCCATTTTTGCTTGCAGCTACATTAAGAAAACATTTAATGGAATCTCCTGAACGTGAATCTTTTTACGTTGACGATTTGGTTCTAGCAGTAGAGTCAAAGGCAGAAGCTTTGAAATGGTATGAAAAGGCAAAAAGTATTTTGTCAAAGGCAAACATGAATTTACGCAAATGGTGCTCAAATGATCCAACTATAATGCAACGAATTAACGAAGAAAAGAAACAATCGCCAACCAAGACCAATTTAGACAAGAAGGTGTTAGGTGTTATTTGGCGACCAGTTACCGATGAATTAACCATCAATTTGAGTGCTATACTAAACGACAACTCCAATTTGATTACAAAACGCAACGTCTTGCAAACGATAGCGAAGATATTTGACCCAATTGAAATCTTGGGACCCTATATCGTAAAGGCTAAAATAATACTTCAAAACATCTGAAAAAAAAATTTAGATTGGGACGACATAATACCTGAGAACCTAAATAAGGAATGGATAAAATGGCGAGAAAAACTTCCATTGCTCAATAATTATTTTATATATCGATGTTTAATTAATAGACCCACAAACGAGCCAGAAGATGTGAGGTTAAGACTAGTAATGGAACATGCCTGCGGATACCTATCCTGTTGTTATACCCCCTTAACATTGAGCAACTTTCGTCGGGGGAGGATGTTGAAAATACGGTCTAAGAAGCCACCAGCAACAATGCCCGTTCTCGTACCTGATCAAGGCGACAGGTAGTTGTCAGAAAAAAGTCGATGACAGTGACAGTTTTTTAAAACGAACATTTTTCATAATTATTATTTTATTGTAAAAAGTCTGAATACAACAACATTTGTTACGTTCTGATATGTCATTTTAAAGGAAATTTGCCGTATAATTTAAATATCGAATAAAAATAATAGGTTTCTATTTAAAATAAAAAAAGTTGATACCACTTCCGGTCAAACCGGAAGTGATTTTAAAAGTATGACTTTACTAAAAACTAACAAAATATACACTTACAATCTCCAGAAATTTTAAAATTTGTATTAAAAAATACGGAAATAATGGGGGGGGGGGGGGGGGAACAACATTCGTTGTCACCCGGTATAACTAGAAATTTAAAAAAAGTCAATAATAAAAAATCTCATCCCTGGCCGATTTATAAGTACTTTGCACATAATATTACCTTTTCCTTTTTTTTTACCCGCGTCTTTGTTCAAAGAAAATGCGGCACTTAAACGTAATTAAACCTTCTTTTTAAAAGGATAATGGAGATTAAAACTGGCCTTGACTTTCCAGGTTTAAATTACGTTCTGTCGTTTGTAAGGATAGTTTTCCATCGGTATACCGCCTTTGTAAAAAAAATTAATTTTTTAAAAACGCGCTCCTTTATAAGCCTAGTGCAATAAAGTAATGTGTACTAGAGAAATATACAGAGTGTTACACTTCAATTGAAATGTATTAGCATTGCTATCTCGGTAACTATAAGAGATAGAAAGTTGATTATATGAAGATAAAATTGCATATCTTAATGCTGGATAATTTGTTAAAAATAAATTTAAAAAAATTCCGATAACTTCAGGCCATTTCCAAAAAAATGTATTTTTGTTTTTATATTTTTCAGGACAAAATACTGATTATTTTGAAACCCATGAGTACTTTTTTAAGGGAAATTGCAAATATAAAATTATTAAATGTAATTTATAAAGAAGAGCAACAAAAAAAACTATAACAAGTCAGATTAATTTGATTAATAGTTTTGCTATCTAGCTGCATGGTTCCTTAAAATCTCCAATATGGTTTGTTCTGGGTATCTATATCTAGATTCTTAATTATCTCTTGTTAGGCACAGTTCTTCGATGAGATTCAGATTTTCGGGTTTGGCTCTGAATTTGCTAGTTAATTCAGTTAGTCTTAGAACAATGGGTTGTATATTGGTTTTTTGGTAAAGTTGTCGGTTGCTGGGGTTGTGAAGAGGGTTTTCTGGGTGTTGTATTTTTGTCATGGTTCTCAAAGCTGATGTTTCTGCTACTTTGAGGTGTTTTAAGGCTGGTGGTCTGGCATTACTCAGCAGTACGCGTCCATACTCTAAGGCAAATTGACTTGTATATTTTTGTTGCCGTTTTGGTGTTAATACCTTCATTCTTAAAAATCAGATATCTAAAGTACTTAGCTCGAGTTTTGACTTTGTTTTTAATGGCAGAGGTGTGTTTGTTAAAATTAAGTTTAGCGTCTAGTTGTACTCCTAGGTATTTTGCAGTCTTATCGGGCTTAATTTGTTGATTGCCTAGTAGTATCTGCGGCGAGTGGTCTGTAATATTATGGTTGAAGAGGAGTTGTGTTTTTTTTTGGGTTTGGTGTTATTCTCCATTTTCTAATCCATTCTTCCATTGTTGAAACTACCTCCTGTAGTTCTTCTGTGGCTTTCCAAGTGGAGTTCTTGTGAGCTATAATACCTGTATCGTCTGCAAATTGTAGTAAGTAACAGTTTTTATCGTTGTCCATGTCCGCGCCCATATCGTAGCAGTATATATTGTATAGGGTTGGCGAGAGTGGGGATCCCTGTGGCACTCCTTGTTCGGGGGTAAATTCTTCGGACACTGTGCCATTAATTTTAACTTATATTTTATAAATACATGTTTATCTTCTTTAATTGCTTTGGAAATATTTTTCTATATATTTTTTAAATGCTTTCTTTTTGAATTTAGACATTTCTTTTATGGTAGGAGTAAATCAAGCATGTGACTTCTTACTACTTTTAATTAGTTCTAGTGGAGCATGTTTTTCAAATAAATTATTATTAAAAAGGTCAATTTTTATTTGAAAATTATTAGTACATTCTATAATATTCCAATCTACATTCTACAATACAATCTTCATTGAGTAATTCTGGATTTATATTTTTGAAATTTCTAAAATATTTAAGTTTTTGTGGTGATTTATTATTTATTAAAATTTTGCAAAATCTTAGTTACCGAGATAGCAATCCTAATGCATTGAATGTGTAATACCCTGTATACGCATCCTACTGTTGGGGAAAAACATTTTTTTTTTAGTATCCCGATTAACTTTTATATAATAATATTAATATTTTCTGCATTTTGCAGCTTGTGTCCCATAGAATTTTATCACGAACAGTTTTCTGATCATAGGATGGAGTATAATAACGACGAGCCTGCGTAGGTACCGGCTGTGTCAAAAAAAATTACCAATATATACTTATTTACACTTATATATTAACTCTAACTTTATATATATTTTTATTGGTACTTTTTTGTTGAGACATGACGTAGCTTTTTCATATTTCTGTTTGAATTTAATATGCAGACCCTACACAATCAGTCGGAATGACAGTCTTGATCTAGGAATGACAGTAAAACTGATGGTGTACGGGTAAATTTCAAGGAATGACGGTCGGACTGATGTAAATTCTCATAACAAAAAACATTGATGCGAGAATGACGACGGATTGATATTATTCAGGACTGTCAGTCCAAATGATCGTGTAGGGTCTGCTTTAGATTCACCCTATGTATGTGAAATTTTATTTTCAGGACCGGACTAACGATTAGAGACATTTTACCGGAAGATCCAAGTAAATACGATAAAATGAGACCGCCAAAGAGAGATGGTAATCCGACTACGGTGTTTTTTCACGTTACTGTTATGGGTTTGGATAGTATCGATGAAAACTCTATGGTAAGCAGGGTTGCGACGATTTAAATCAACTGATATTTTTCAGTTTTAATCGTGATTTAAATCAAATTATAAATTGCTGTAAAAACAAGTCGCCCAAGCAAATAACTCATCAAGAAATAAAAAAAAGGAAGATGGTTTATTTAAAAGGAAGTGCTCAGATACATTATGTAAGTGTAAAAACATAACTAATCGTCATCAGTCTAGAGTAAAAAATATTTATAAATTACGCTACCGAAAATGTTCATGTCAATTCAAGTTATTTTTTATGTCGCCGAGGAGATTTTCTAACTGTAAATCTAGACAACAAATATTTTTGGGCGAATAGAGACAAAATAATGAAAATAAAAAAATGAGTGAGATAAGACCCTCGAGCTAAAGCTCTCGGGATCTTATCAGATTATAAGTAAAAATTATCAGAAAATCGATTTCTTGTAAAAAACAGCGGTATTACCGATAAGACGCCTCCTCTATCGGTATATTACTGTTGAAAATTTTTCCGAAAATCGATCGGAAATTGACATTTTTGATAACATTTCTGGAAGAAAAAGTCAATATTTCCTTACACTTAGTCGTTGCTAGGCAACGGAAAATAACTGTTAGGAAATATTTATTATTGTACTGTAAGGAAATCTTATTTCTGTACGGCTACTTGTAAACTAAAATGTGTTAAGCTTGACAATTCAATATTACTTTGTTTCCATAATTACAACACAAATGTTTAATGGCATCCTTTATTTGTGAACAAAGTTGATAATATTTATCTCAAAATTTTAACAAGTTGCTGCTCCTTTTAATAATTTTCGATTTACGGAAAAATAGTATGTATACCTCGTAGAAAAAGCCACATTCCCGGACTCCGTATTGTCAGTCTCTGCTTGCGCCTCGACATGCAATCTTTACGGTCGTCCGGGAATATTCAGCTTTTCCTAGTAGGTATACAATGTACTAGTGTTGACGGATACTATACTTTTTTCAAAAAACAATTGTTCGCGAGAAAATCCAAAATACGTCGTCAACAATTTTATTTTTCTATTATTATTTTATTTAATTTTAGACTTATGCGGCGGACATTTTTTTCGCACAGACTTGGAAAGACCATAGATTGAGACTGCCAGAAAACATGACTACCGAATACAGACTTTTGGAAGTGGAGTGGTTAAAAAATATGTGGAGGCCTGATTCGTTTTTTAAGAACGCGAAAAGTGTCACTTTTCAAACTATGACTATACCGAATCACTATATGTGGCTATACAAGGACAAGACTATATTGTATATGGTCAAGTATGTAAGGCAAATAATAACTGTATAGATTAGTTTAAAAATGTTTGTTTTGTCATAATTTTTTTACAGTATGTAGAAGAGACCAGAACCAACAAAACTTAACTTCTTCAATTTTTAGATTGACTTTAAGGCTGTCTTGTGCGATGAATTTTATGATATATCCACATGATACTCAAGAATGCAAACTACAAATGGAAAGCTGTAAGTGTCATAAAAAAATTTACTTTAGTAATCGAATTTATCACATTCAACACTAACTTATCGTCGATTAGATCCTATTGAAACTATATCGCAATGATAAAAGGGCCATTCTACTTTTCATTCCAAATTAATCAATCAGTTACTATACAGTGAAATAATAATTTATATTGACACATAAAAACGTTTTAACAAAATACATTTTTACAAGTGAATATTTTTAACATAGTTTTACTTTGTACTTAACTAAATTTTAACAAACCTATTGATATTTTTATAATTATTTGGGACCACTACTTTTTTAATCTCGAAAAAAATCATTGTTGCTGTCAAATGTAATTTTTATTTAGGATTTTTAATAAAACCATGTTACTATCATATGTTCATTTTTATATCAATTCTATTGATTAAAATATAACTACAGTACCTCAGATAGTGCTTTGCACTTTATATGTATATCACAAATTAAAAAATTGATAAGTGAAAATATGATTCTATAATAGTAATATATTAATAAAATATCCTTCTTACAAATAAACCAAATCGTTATTTTCATATATTGAGAAGGGACAGCAAGGTTTATCTGCATGAAAATGAATAGCCCAGAAGCCTTCGTAGACTGTCACAAACCTTTTCTAGAAACAATTAAAAAGACACCGCGAAAGCAGACATTTTTAAATATAAGATTAGAAGAGATGTACGTCGTCCTATACAATTTTGTTACTTTTAGTATCCCATACGACTGACGACATGATATTTCAATGGGACCCGGATGTTCCATTGGTTGTTGATGAAAATATCGAGCTGCCTCAACTGGCACTGGTCAAGAACCATACAGCTGACTGTACACAAGTTTATTCTACAGGTAGGTATTAAAATGGTACCTATAAAAATGAAAACTATAATTATTATTTTTGATTTTTTTATGTTTTTTTTAATAAATTTAGTAATGGTGGCTGTATTAGTAGCAGATTTATACAGAGAAGGGTGTTCCTTTTTATATACCTGTAATTTCACATGGACTTGGTAACCTTAAAGAAGAATTTAGAAATATTGGTCGAATGCTCTTAAGTAGCACGTTTGTATCTATTAGATAAATCGGAGTACTAATACAAGAAAATTCTTTTTTTTAAGGAAATTTCACATGTTTAGAGGTTGTTTTCCAACTCAAAAGAAGATTGGGATATTATCTGTTTCACACTTATATACCGACTTGTTTGATTGTTATTATGTCTGTAAGTACTTTTGTGTTTGTAATTCAGCATAGATTAAGAATGGTCGTCCGACATTTTGAAAAGGGCGAATAAAATCAATAATGAAGTATTTCCACTAAAGAACTGAACCTAACAATTTTTAAAAAGCTTGGTTTTGTAATTCAGTTTAAAAGACTTCCATGGGTTGCATAAAAGATGTTTAACAATAATTAACTATCCAACAACTTGGCCGATGACATAAACATCATAACATTGGCAGAAACACTTTTCTCACAACTAAATTGGTGCAATTACCTTAATTTTTAATTCACTAACAAGGCAACTTTGAGAGTGAGTAAATAATTTCCGCCAATATCATTTATATTGCAGCTAAGGTTCCTGGTTTGTTAAAAATCATTATGCAACCCAAATACATTAATTTTTTTAACTATCTTGCTTTTTAGTGGGTGTCGTTTTGGATCAAACCAGAGGCGGCCCCAGCCAGAGTAACTTTAGGGGTCACTTCACTATTAACACTGTCTACTCAGCATGCTAAAAGTCAAGCTTCCCTTCCACCTGTATCGTATTTAAAAGCTGTCGATGCGTTTATGTCTGCTTGTACTATGTAAGTATTATTTAGGTATAATTATGATTGTTTGTTTGCATCGTCCATTTTTCTTTTTTAGATTTGTTTTCATGGCCCTTATGGAATACTGCTTAGTGAACATAGTCCTGGGCGACTCAGACCTACCAGTAAAACCTCGCTCAGAAAAACGAAAATCGACGACCATTTTCGAAGTGCCCCCTCCTCTTCCTCCACATTCGAAGCAGGAGAACTCTCTCCTACTCTCGTCTTGCCCCCGCGGACCGACTCCTCCGCCCACCTTAACCCCAGCTCAGAAGCGGAAAAATAGGGCACTTAATATCGATCGATTTTCGCGCGCGTTTTTTCCATTTCTTTTTACTGTGTTGAATATGACATATTGGATCATGTTTGCCGAATATATTTAATATAGAAAGTTGAAAACATTTAACGTTTGATTAATATTTCTTTTTAAGACTGTGGCATTCCTTTTTAAAAAGACGGAATGGTATATTTCGTCTTGTAGTTGTTTTTGAATTAGGAAACCCTATGCTAGAGCTAATTTTTAACTATAACTGTTTGAAACAATTCAATAATAAAAATTATAGTACAATAACACTAATTTGTTTTTATTTGAAAGAAAAAAATCTGAAAAGATCTGTAACGACAATTTCTGGTCGTGTCGGTGGATCACTAAATATTTAATTTTAACTAATTTGAGCAGCGTCCTCTGTTACACGATATTTAAACTAATATTTGCAAGCACCTATGTTTCATTACAGCGCTCTTTTATACATATAGTTGGCAATAGGTCCCAAAGATGGCGATTTAAAACGTTGCCATTTCAAGCAGATTTTTCAGAGATCTTTTTAAAGGTCCTAAATAAAAAGTATATATATTCCTTGCTTTAGGTTTAGGAAAACCATTTCCTAATTTAAATCGTCATCAGCCAAGTCAAATCAATTTATTTTATGGCTATTTTCTATAAATAAACCATTTTCTATATTTCGGAAACGCTAAACTTGACAACGTCGATATTCTTTTGACATTTGCTCAGTCCCGTTTTGTTGTCAGTTCAAATAAAAATTCGAAGGGGAAATATCGTCGTTTTTATCAAAAGCTTGTACCAAATATTTTCCATGAGACTTACAAGATGACCATTATCGTATTTTTAATTGATACATCCGCTTCTATGTTCCAAAGGTAAAGTAATAAAAGTTTATGCATTAAAGGTAAAGTTATGTTGCCTCTGGATAAATGTTGGCAGTGGTTATTGTATTATAGAAAGAAAATTTTTTTTACGTACGTGCGACGGAACTTTAAAGTAGGAAAACGGTAATAAGTTTATGATTTTCTAGGACATACATAGGAGGGCGTACAACACTTCTGGATGTAGCAAAATCAGCAGTGGAGACCTTCGTTAAGATAAGGCAAAGAAGTATGGACAGTAGAATTGATCGATATATGCTCCTGACATTCGAGGAAAGCCCCAATAATATTAAAGCAGGTAATACAAATTAGTTTTATATCATAATTACTTGCGAGTATATTTTGAGGCAGTGTTAGTTGCCATTATTAATTAAAATAGAATTGCGTACAATACCTATTTTATTTGTTTAGGATGGAAAGAAAATCTAGCAACTTTCATGAATGAACTAAAAAATCTCCAATGCTACTCTATGACCACCATGGGCGTAGCAGTTAAACAAGCCTTTGATGTTTTAAACATAAACCGTATGACCTCGGGCATTGATACTTATGGTCAAGGAAGATGTCCATTTTTTCTGGAAACGGCTGTTATTGTTTTAATAACAGATGGTGGAAAATTAACAACTGGTAAGGATTATTTGTTATATTTTTAACCTAGTTTCCCTTTTTATGTATGAAATTTAATTTTTCTGACATTGTAATAAATGTTTTTTAGTAAATGGGGTACAAGAAGAGTTCAACCTACCAATGACCTCCCCTATCCCTGGCTCAGAGATGACTCGCGAACCATTTAGATGGGACCAAAGATTGTTTGCCTTAGTTTTAAGATTATCAGGTAACAGAAAAATATATTTAGCAAATTAACATGCCTTTTATAATAACTAATTTTAAATAAGAACTTGTGTTATTATTTTTTTAGGTACTCCTGCTGTAGAACGAGATACAGGACTGGTTCCTAGTGACAGCAGTCCTATAGATGCCATGTGTGAAGTGACTGGAGGCAGATCTTACTGCATTACTTCACACAGAATGTTAAATCAATGTATAGACAGTTTAGTTCAAAAGGTAAAATTTCCTTTGTTAGTTTGTGTTCCCTCTTAGAAGTTGTTGGTTTTTTATAGTTCTAAATAGCCTCAATAAAATATTTGTCTTTAAAAAGAATATTAATATTGTTTTAGGTTCAAAATGGTGTAGTGATAAACTTTGAAAAGATAGGTCCTGATCCTCCTCCTCCCCTCTTTGATAAGGATGAAATAAAGGACGATATAGAGCTAGAGAATGAAAGAAACTTGCCCCAAAATATATTGTGGCATAACTGCAGAAAAATGATCTATGTGCCTAAAACTAGCAAATCTTACTGTGTTGGTAAGAAATTAAATTATTGACCTTCTAAAATATGTTTAACACCCCTTTGTTCATTCTAGGATTTTGGCCAATCCCTGAATCTTTCTGGCCAGAAGTGACAGCTAGCGTGTTGCCCCCCAGGTCTGCCCACCCTAATGTTAAGTTTACTTGCACAAATTCAGAACCTCTGGTGATAGAGAATTTGCCATTTGATAAGTATGAGTTGGAGCCCTCGCCTTTGACTCAATTTATTTTGTCTCGAAAGCAACCTAAAAGTTGTTGGCAGGTAATTGTGTAAAACTTATGTGTGAAACATGTTCTTTAAATGCCAGTAGAATATTTCTCAAATGAAATGCAACAAAAATTTTTTTTTTTAGGTATTTGTTGCAAACAGTTACAAAAATTCCGAAGTTGGGCATCCTTTTGGTTATCTTAAGGCCAGTACAAATCTAGGTTGTGTAAATTTGTTTGTCATGCCTTACAATTACCCTGTATTGCTGCCATTGCTAGATGAACTTTTTAAGGTAATTTTTAAAATAGAAATTGTATTACTTTAGTTGGAAAGTAGGGCTATATAATATTTTCGTCTTCCATACAAACTATAAGCTGATTAATGGGCTTCTTTACTATAATTGAATTTATTATATTCAGCAGTAACATTCTGACCTAAAAACCTATTGAAAATATATGTATTTATTTATTTACAGTGACAGTACACTACACAATCATAGATTCTAAATGGTACCTATGTTAATAATAAAAATCTTCCTAGAATATTACAAACCTTTTCTGGAAAAAATTGAAAACACGGCGCGAAAGCAGGAAGTTTAAAAACATAAGATGAGAAGAGATGTATGTCGCAATTTTTTTATTTGCTTGTCATGCGACTAATTATATTGTTACCTTTGTTTTGATAACTTAAATAGACAATGACAGTTTAGAAACAGGAAACCAGACTCGAGACCTCAGTCAGGTAGAGTGTTGCGACGATTTCAATCAACTGATTTTTTCAATTTTAATCGTGATTTAAATCAAATTATAAATTGCTGTAATAACAAGCAAGGAGCAAATAACTAACCAGGAAATTTAAAAAAAAGGAATCTAGTTTATTTAAAACGACGTGATTAGATACATTATGTAAGTGTAAAAACATAACTAATCGTCGTCAGTCCAGCGTAAAAAATATTTATAAATTACGTTGCCGAAAATTTTCATGTCAATACAAGTTATTTTGTATGTTGCCGAGGAGATTTTCTACCTGTGAATCTAGACAACAAATATTTTTGGGCGAATAGAGACAAAATAACGAAATAAGTGATTTTAAAGTTCATTATTGCCATATTTAAGGAAAAAAATCAGTATAATTGATAAAAATCAACTTTATTGATTTTTTCAAAAAAATTTATTGCAACCCTGGTCAGGTAGGAGTGCATCGTTTACAGAGTTATCGGCCGCTGCCATTGTTTGGAAATATTGTGACGAAACTAGACTAAATAGTATGTAATTAAAACTTTCCAGATCAAGATGAAATACTATTTTTCAATTTCAGATTCATAGATGGAAACCGACGAACGAATGGCGAACAGCGTTTCAAAATTATACAAGAACGCTTCCTGCTTACTATGCAGGGCCTTTAAGAAGAGCATTAACCAGAATGGGTGTGTATGTCTACTTACTGCAAAAAAAAAACACTGCCAAAAATTATCATACGCTGCAGAAAATAAATTTTGACTTGAATTTTTAATTTTTAGGTACACCGGTTGCATTGGCTCAAACTTTGATTCCAGAAAACTCAGAAAACTGTCTCAGTTACTCAGTACAGAACTACTTAAAACGCGTCAAGAATCAAGCGAAAATTGAACACGATAAATTGTGTGGGGAGATTATACAGAGGCAAGCAAATGTACGTATATTTCTTAATTTTTTTAGCTGTAGTTTATATTATTATTATTATGTTTTCTTACCTTAATTGCTATTTGTCAGTGAAAGAAATATGTTCTAGCCGTGGCGGTAGATACGGTGTGTCCATGAAATGACTACAACGCTTCACCACAAGTTCCTTAACCAAAAATAAGGCGATCTAGGCAAACTTACCTATATGCAATGTTGCTTTGTTTTACCGCTAGAGGGCGCTAAAGTTTTTAAATTAATATTGTTTTTTCTGAATAATTTCTAAACGCCTTTATCGATTTCCACCAATTTTGGAACTAAGAATGACCACTATTAATAGCGTGTTTTGACGTACGCGCAATCTTTTTTTAATACCTGCAAATTTAAAAATGGCCTATGATTGGTAATTAAAAGTTCCTCTTTTTGTTACCCCCCGTATAAATGACTTAAATTATTTCTCTGACACTAGCTGACTTCACGTTGAAACTTTTTTGTCTCTTGTAAAATTTTGGCCAGACATGCAGTTTCTCTGCAAAAAAATTATATACAATACCGTGTTTTGCATCGTAAATAATTTTTTTGCAGAGGAACTGCATGTCTGGCTAAAATTTTACAAGATACATAAAAGTTTCAACATGAAGTCAGCTAGTGTCAGAGAAATAATTTAAGTCATTTATACGGGGGGTAACAAAAAGAGGAACTTTTAATTACCAATCATAGGCCATTTTTAAATTTGCAGGTATTAAAAAAAGATTGCGCGTACGTCAAATCACGCTATTAATAGTGGTCATTCTTAGTTCCAAAATTGGTGGAAATCGATAAAGGCGTTTAGAAATTATTCAGAAAAAACAATATTAATTTAAAAACTTTAGCGCCCTGTAGCGGCAAAACGAAGCAACATTGCATATAGGCAAGTTTGCGGAGATCGCCTCATTGTAGATTAAGGAATTTGTGGTGAAGCGTTATAGTCATTTCATGGACACCCTGTACATAGATATAATTTCGCATTTCGCTGGTAAAGTTGGAGAAGAATTTGGAAATATTAATTGGATGCTCTTAACATTGCCCAATAGTAAAATAACCGCGCTAATTTTTAGGCTAACGCAAATAAAACAAACTTTAACCAGCCTGAGCAGTTCAGAGTAACTTCAAGCGTTACTCTGAAGAAAGAACTGATCAGTCACCCGCTCCTGCAAGACCGATTCCAGGCTCAGAAGGAACAAATTCTGGAACAGGGCAATGTGTTCATTTGTACACTGGATAAGGAGAGACAGACAGTCAGCTTTAAGAATCCCTTCGATATACCTAGAAATAGGTTAATACAGCAGGTATGTATCATTATTGTAATGCTTAGCAATATTTCCTGGATGGTTTATGTAAACAGGTAGTAAAATTTACTTTTAATGAAGTATAATTCGAGTGTCAAAGGTGACAATTTACCAAATATAAATGAGTATGAAGTGAATGGCTGTACATACACGTCCCTGAAGGTATTGTTGTATATAAGGCATCTTTCTGGACTTATAACATAAATACTTAATATGTTACAAGTCTGGAAAGTGGGCATTTATTTCGCCCGCGCAAAGGAAAAATGATGTAAGGTGAAGTGGGGATCTGGGGCAAGTGTTTCTTTTTTGTAATAATTGTAAAAAAAATTACTTTTGAAAACTAAAATAAAATGGTTTTTTGGACTTTTATAGACCCCAACATATTGTTAAAATAATTTTGATATTTTTTTTTAAAGTAACAGCTTATGTCAAATGTATCTAAACTTCGTCTATAGTTACAAGTTACGGCAAAACTTTTAACATTTTTTTATCTGTACTAATTTAAAACTTAGGTTCAAAGTTTGTACATCCTCAAAGTTGTAATCATTAACTCTTGTATTTTTTTTACACTTCAATTTTTCAGGTTTTTAGTTTTAGGTCCATAGTTCCCACTTGCCCCGCTTTTTTGTTAGTGGGCTAAGTGGGGATTAGTTCCCACTTGTCCCATTTAAATTTTTTATATTAATAAAATTCAAAGTGAGAAGTTTTAAAAAGTTAAAAAGTGAGATTGTGCGTAATCTGCAAGAAATATAAAGTAAATAAAAACTTAAAAACCGTATTACGTAGTTTTAAAAAACGTTATAGAAGAAGAAATCTCTAACATATAAACTTCTTTATATTTAGGAATTTTTTAAATCTGAAAAAAGCCTGTTGTTGGTGAAATCGCAATAGAATAACCCACTTGCTCCAGTTGAATATAACATTACTCAAATGCGATTTATAAGTTGAAAACCCACTTTCCCCAGTACCTGGGGCATGTGCGTTCTATGGGTATATTTTTGTAACAATATTTTGTTTAAATGAAATTCTTGGGTAAATAATTAAACAATTTTTTTTTGTAATTGTAAATATCACTAATTACTCCCCGTCTAAAGCGCATCTCTGTAACTCAATTTTTTAAAAAGTTATGTGGTTTCAAAGGCAACCTTTTATGTTTTTAATCCCCACTAAACCTTACTCGCAATTTTGCCCAAATTAAGAGTACATAATTTTGCCTTTTTGCGGCAGATTTGTCTAGTAGCCAAAGACCCAAACGCTAATTTTTTCTGTTCCAGGTGGTCAGAATGCGAAATAACTTCCTCCAGTCCGATTGGATCTCCCAAGATCTGGACAGTGCCCATTCCTTGCCCATTTCCCAAATGGGCAACTACCAGGAATACCTGAAGAAACAGACTCCACAGCTGAGGGAAATCGAATCAGCGCCCGTTAGACAGCACATGTTCGGAAATCCGTTTAAGATAGATAAGAGAATGATGGTAAGTGACAATTTCTAAAATTACTTAGGTTGTGAAGGCACAGTTTAGAGAATAACTATTTATTCTTTATACTGTGATGAAGGGTACATTTTGTTTTTCATAACGTAAATTTCATTTATTTTACAAGTGACAACTTTTATAAAGAATGCAAAATATATACAGGGTGTTCTTGAAATGACTGTACAACGCTTCCCCACAAATTCCTTAACCAAAAAATAGGGCGATCTAGGCAAACTTACCTATATGCAATGTTGCTTCGTTTTGCCGCTACAGGGCGCTAAAGTTTTCAAATTAATATTGTTTTTTCGGAATAATTTCTTAACGCCTTTGTCGATTTCCACTAATTTTTGAACTAAGAATGACCACTATTAATAGCGTGTTTTGACGTATGCGCCATCTTTTTTTAATACCTGCAAATTTAAAAAGTAGTGTGTGATTGGTAATTGAAAGTTCCTGTTTTTGTTACCCCCTGTATAAATGACCTATATTATTTCTCTGACACTAGCTGACTTCACGTTGAAACTTTTTGTCTCTTGTAGTTTCTCTACATAAAAATTATTTATGGTACCTTCATTACTGTTTATTCATAACAAGAAAACATGAACATTTTTTTAATTCTAAATAACTACCAACTGGTTTGATGATGAAAACTTTTTCATGTTTTGCATCGTAACTAATTTTTTTGTAGAGAAACTGCATGTCTGGCTAAAGTTTTACAAGAGACAAAAAAGTTTCAACGTGAAGTCAGCTAGTATCAGAGAAAATTTAGGTCCTTTATACAGGGGGTAACAAAAAGAGGAACTTTGAATTACCAATCACACGCCATTTTTAAATTTGCAGGTATTAAAAAAAGGTTGGCGTATATGTCAAAACACGCCATTAATAGTGGTCATTCTTAGTTCCAAAATTAGTGTAAATCGATAAAGGCGTTTAGAAATTATTCCGAAAAAACAATATCAATTTGATATCTTTAGCGCCCTGTAGCGGCAAAACGAAGCAACATTGCATATAGGTAAGTTTGCCTAGATCGCCTTATTTTTGGTCAAGGAATTTCTGGTGAAGCGTTGTACAGTCATTATATAAACACAAAAAAAAAATATTTAAAATGTTTGCAATATGCGTTGATAGTCATAAGAGATATTAGGATAAGTTAACTAAATAAATCAAGACGGAAAAATAAAGATCAAAAGTGACGGTACTAAATTAAAAAAAAAAAATGTCTGGCCTGTTGGAAGTTTTCCAGTGCCATCGAAAATTATATAGGTTAAGCTAGGAGGCCCAGCCTCAACTTCGCCTTTTGTGAAAATTCTCCTTTTTTTTACAATAAAGTCTTTTATTATTATTATTATTATTATTATTATTATTATTATTATTATTATTATTATTATTATTATACACACACACAGGTTTAATTTTCTAAGTTATTTCGTTAATTTTTATTCCTAGGTCGACGAAGCCGATATAGACTTAGTGGGCTCGCCGACGGGGACCAGTAGAAACAATAAACGACCCAATCCCAACATAGACGTGATCGGTCGCCCGCCTTTCAAAAGGAAACCAGGACCGTTGCCTAAGACATTCAGTATCCGAAGACCGAGTGGTTCTTCTTCGGAGACTTCCAGTCCGGTGCCAAGTCCGCCGGTGTCACCGCAACCTTCTCCAATACCTTGGTATGCAAACACTTTCTTGTTTTTGACGTTATATTAGCGAGGAAAGTGGAAAGGCAATAGTAATTAACGATATTTTGCCAATCAACAATATCCCGCTAAACGATATTTCAAACGTATATATTTCAAATCGTGTTCCGTCAGCGTCTTGTTAAACGGATTCTTAAAGGACTCTACGTCAATAAAGCTTCTGGTCCAGACGAAATTCCTATCATTGTTCTCAAGACATGCGCCGATGAACTTACACCAGTATTTTGTAGACTTTTCAACTTATCCTACAAAAAAGGAATATTTCCATCCTGCTGGAAGTCGGCGCGTGTCCAGCCCATTCCAAAGAAAGGTAAAAAGACCCTGCCAAGCAATTACCGACCCGTCGCATTGCTTTCAGTAATTTCAAAAGTAATGGAGAAAGCTATTAACCAACAACTCCTAAAGTATCTGGAAGGGCTTAACATTATCAGCGACCATCAATACGGTTTTCGTAAGTCCAGATCAACAGGTGACCTTCTGGCATATGTCACCCATCTTTGGAGCAACACCATCGAACATCATGGAGAATCCCGGGCTGTTGCACTGGACATCTCTAGGGCTTTTGATCGTGTTTGGCACGATGGGCTTCTAAGTAAATTGCGATCCTACGGTATGCCTAATGGATTTTGTTTATGGTTAACCAGCTTCCTTAAGAACCGTTCTCTGCAGGTGGCGATTGACGGGTTTCTCTCAGACACCTTCACCATCAATGCCGGTGTTCCTCAAGGGTCCATATTGTCGCCTACCCTCTTTTTACTGTATATTAACGACCTTCTAGTGAAAACCCAAAATCCAATTTATAGCTTTGCTGATGACAGCACACTTGTCTCATCTTTTACCTTGACTCCCCAAACATCCGCTGCCGACGCACATCTTCGCAGGCAGCATGAAGTATTGCGCCTTAACAATGACCTGGAAGAAATTTTGGCTTGGGGTGACAGTAACCAAGTCGAAGAAAACCCAGGCAGCAGTCTTCTCCAAAAAGGTTAACATTGCAGAACCGGATATAGTCATGGCAGGACACGCAATTCCCCTGGCACCGTCTATTAACTTGCTGGGGGTCAATCTGGGAGGTAATATGTCTTGGCATGATCACGTTGCCGCAATTGCCAGGGCAGCTGCACAGAAACTTGGTGTACTTTTCCGCACCAAAAGGTTGTACACACCTTATCAACTTTTGACACTCTACAAAGCCCAGATTCGACCATCATTAGAATATTGCTCTCATGTCTGGAGCTCTGCACCCAAGCACACCCTTCGGCTACTGGATTCCATTCAAAGGAGAGCCGTTCGTCTGATCGGCGACCCCGAGTTGACCAAGACCCTCGATAGCCTGGAGCATCGAAGACAGGTTGGTGATTTGGCTCTCTTTTACAGATATTTCCATGGCAGGTGTTCGACTGGCATTACCCACTTGATTCCACCTAGAGCAATTCAAAACAGAAATACACGGCAAACCACTGCCGCTCATCCATATGTTGTTCAGCTTAGTACTCCTCGAACTTCATTGTTCAAGAATTCTTTCATCTGGAGAACGTCATCTTTGTGGAATGATCTTCCTGAGGTCGTGTTTCCCAATGAATACAATCTTCAACGTTTCAAGACCAACGTTAATCGCTTTTTTCGCACTCGCACCGCTCCCAGAGCGCCTTAAAGGATTTTTCCTACAGTGCAGGTGTTTTATCATAAAAAAAAAAAAAAAAAAAAACGTGATTTTCTCGGAATCCATACACACAATTTGGTAAAAACCTGTTTCATATTCAGCGCCAAATATAGTTCTTTCCAGCGAATCGAAAATAAGGTTTCATGCGTCAGCCAGTACGGAGATTTTTGCGCCTGAAAAATCGATTAGCGGGATTTTCTTGGTAGGCAAAATGTCACCATTGCCGATATATTTTTACTGCAAATAACAATTTTTTGAAGTATTTTTTTTTTTAGGTTGTTGGCAATTGAAAAGGACCTGCCTCATTTCGACGAGCCCATCAACGTCATCACCAATGGACTGGATAGTCCTTCTTCGAGTGAACGGTCCCGTTCGCCTTCCCCAACCCTCGAACTACCTTCCTTTGATGTTAGTTTTACGAATTCGAGTTTGATGTCACCTGGGCCGACAGCGACGAGAAATAGCTTTAATTATTCTACAGCGGGTAAGTTAAATACTTGACACTTCTCTGACTAACTTCATCATTTTTTTGATGTAACACATTTTATTGTATTTTGACCTGAATACGGTCTACTTTTTGTTTTCTTAAGGGAGTTCTTACTTTAAAAATCGGTATAAATTGTAGTCACATGGTTTATTCCTGTTTTTAGGCAATACTCCGCAAGAAACAGTATCAAATTCCCTGAATGATTACTACAGTATTTCTTCAATGGAGAGCACCAATAAGGAGATTTCGCAAATACTGAAAGAAACAAACTATAATTACAACAATTCCAACGATACCCTACCTACCCCTAATGATGTTGTGGAGAAAGTTGAAAAGGAACCCGTTCTTAAGGTAAAGAATAATATCATTTTATTGCTTTAATATAGCAGGGTCGCAATAAATCACGATTTTTTTTGAAAAAATCAATAAAACTTATTTTTTCGAATAAATCGTGATTTTTTTGATTTTTATTAATTTATACTAATTTTTTCCTTAAATATGTCAATAATGACCCCTAAAATCGCTTATTTTTGCTTGCATTTTCGGCTTTTTTCCTCTTCGTTCGCTGCCAGGGCCATTCCCGAGGGGACCTACAGCTTAACCTGGGTTCCGAACCACGATCCTCGGTCATGCGATTACCCCCCCCCCCCCCCCAAGGGCTATCAACCCTTGGTTTTTTGCCATTGCATGACCTACCGATTGGGGAGTGTGTATCTTCCTCCGCACCCCGCGAGATGTCCGATCTCATCCGGCCTGGTTACCGGCGTGAATGGGGTGGGTTGGGATATGAGACATTTTACACTCTTCCCTGCATTCTTAGATCTACTGAATTTCGGACATACTTTTTTTTTGTACGTATGCCCACTCCGGGAATCGAACCCGGATCGCCACGGTCGAATGCCAGTAACTCACCTCTGAGCCACGGTATCGCTTATTTTTATTATTTTGTCTCTATTCGCCCAAAAATATTTGTTGTCTAGATTTACAGTTAGAAAATCTCCTCGGCGACACACAAAATAACTTGTATTGACATGAACATTTTCGGCGGCGTAAATTTATGAACATTTTTTACGCTGGACTGATGACGATTAGTTATGTTTTAACACTTACATAATGTATCTAAACACTTTGTTTTAAATAAACTATCGTCCTTTTTTTTAAATTTCCTGATGAGTTATTTGCTTCGAGGACTTGTTTTTACAGCATTTATAATTTGATTTAAATCACGATTAAAATTGAAAATATCAGTTGATTTAAATCGTCGCAACCCTTATGTATAGTAAAGATTCCAATTTAATTTACTGTAAAAAATTATGCCCATAATAATTCAATTTTTTTTTAGATTGAAGAAGTCGACTCAAACAAACAAGAAGTCGAAACGCTGAACTTCGAAATCCGCAAAAATCTAAACCGTTTAGTCCGTAAACCAGGTAAAAACTTTGCGGAACTTTTCGACAGTATTAAAACTTTAAAAGGTGATTTGGACACACAAGTGGAGATTGTTAAGTTGATTGTTAAAGAGAGTTTAAGGTTCAAAAGGCAACAGTTGGCCAAAATGTTGGAAGATCACATAGAAACGATGATGAGTTTGGAAAACAAGTGACAAACGAGATGTGTATATATATTTTAGGAAATGGTGTTTTTTTTTATACCTCGTTGGGTCAGTTATGGTACAGTATAGAAGCGGACAGGACAAAAAAAACGGGCACCTTGGATTTTGTTGCTTATAAGAATGAGATCTAGTGATGCATTCGCCAGTTCGTTTTTTATCAATATTTCGTTACTTTTTCACTTTATTCAAAATCGGCCAAATACCCATATTTGAAGCACACTTAATTACAATGTAAAGTTAAATAAGTTTGAATAATGAAATAATAAAAGCAGAAAAAGAAAAACACATTTACAAATTTTCGTTTTTTGATTTTATTAATTCATTAAACAAAATTTCTTTAGTTCAAAACTGTGGTTAATTGCTACTTAAGGATGAGTATTTGGTCCCTTTTTGAAGAAACCCAAAAGAATAAGAAATATTGATCAAAAAATGAAATGAAATTATTAAGATTTTTTCAGTTCTTTTACCATTATACAGTGTGGTCATTTGAGTGTGCAACATATGGGAAATTTTTTTATTACCGATTTCTCAGAAAATTTTATTCCTGATAAAAGTTGGTGCATCTTCGATAGTCATATTAGGTGTAATTGGAATGGATGTCGGTCGGACGGTGTACAGGGTAGGGCAAAAAATATAAAACTACAATAAAGTACCCCTATTTCAAAAAATTCAGCAAAATGTTATTAAGAAAAGGTGTTTAGAATTAAAAGTTATGGATAGGTTTGAAAACGTGACCTCCTAAAATAAAAAAACAAATTTTTTTGAAAATATAAAGACCTTCATAAATTAAACAAAATCAAATCAATCAAGAATAAAATTTTCTGAGAAATCGGTAATAAAAAAATTTCCCATATGTTGCACACTTAAATGACCACACTGTATAGAAAATTTCACTAGGAATGTGCGAAATGTTTTTAATGATGGGTCATTTTTAATAGGGCGATATTATACAGGGTGGCTCAATCTCAACGCAATATTTCATATAGCATCTAAACTAATATTTAACTTTTTAATAATTTTCAAAACCAGAGTTATAGGTTATAGGGATTCTTACTACAATCTAAATAATTTTAATTTATACAGGGTGTCCCAAATACCCAGGATATACCCACCTTTTTTTAATAGAACATTAATATTTTTTAATTCTACACTTATTTTTTATAAGATGTCATAATATGTCTAAATTGTGTCCTTTGTTCCAGTATTAGCAAACTACTAGCCCCTAAAGCGGGGGGAGTTTGAAGATGCCATCAAAGATAAAAATATAAAATTTATAAAGTTCGGTAAACTTTGTACGCCAGTCGATCCATCATCTTAAAATATGTCAGTATTGGTACTTTTATGTTAAACTATGAAAATGTAATGTATTTTGCGAAAAAAAGGTATACGATTAAAATACTTCTTTGAATCAGAAGAAAAGAGAAACATAATTAAAGCATTTTTAATGGTTTATTTAAAATCCTATTTTTTCTTGACAAATCTACTTTACGTATTGAAGTTTGTGTCCAACTTTTTAAAGAAATTAATTTCAATTTATTAGTGTGCCTTTAAAAAATACACAAGATTTTAAATAAGCTATTGGTACTTTTAAACTAGGCTTTCCCTTTTTACAAAATTTTTATGTTTTTATTTTTGATGGTTTTGAAATTATTTAGTGAAAACCATCTCCAGAGTCTTGCTCTCTTTAAAGGTTTGTAGTTCGAAACTAAGCCGACAAAGGACATTTTAAGTGTTACCTTGTTTCGGCCCAGTATTAACCATACCTTCGGATTAAGAATAAAAACATTAAAGAGGATCAAACCTAACTAGAAATACGTTTTTTGAAGCAAAACCTGCATTTGTCAGTTGGTTAAATTAATACACTCGAACAAACTGATCAACAGAGAAGTTTTATCTCTTAGCAAAATTTAAAAAACTATAGGAACCTTTTAGAAAACATTACGGTGTCTGTATGTCCGTCCGTCACAATATAATTACAATACAAATTTCGTTGAGAGTAAAGGACGGGAATGGTTCAAAACTCAGACTAAAACGTAAAGAGGACTAATTTATCCATTCATAAAGTGAACTTTTATTCTTGGAATCACGTTTGAACCTCATTACGATGCCAGTAAATCTTCCACTCCTATCTACTTACCTAAAGGCGAAGAGGGGATACCACTACGTGGCGTGAATTCTTCTACAGCAACCACTGTACATATATCCTCGTTGCCAAATATAAATAGCTCTCTATCCTTCCTTCTTAATTCGTCTGTAAAATATAACTCTTGTTGTGTAAGTTTGATTCCTCCTTCCCCCTCTCCTCCTGACCATTTCTACCATCATTTCTTTGGAGAGAGAACAAATACCTAACTTTTTAAACGTTAGAATAAATAATTTTAAAATTATTTTAATGCTAAAGAGTAAATTAATGTAAATATATAAGGGTCAATTTTATAAAGTCGATTTAAACTGCAAAGTCCGGTTTAAATTCTATAGAAATGGGCGTTTTATGTGGGATTAACAGCAAAGGTAATTTTAAGTGTAATAAACCTGGTCACGTCTTGTAATGTTCTGTTGTATATTTAGTTATGACCAGCTCGATTCACTCTTAAATCTAACGTTTCTGTCAATCCCACATTACAAGATGACCTTTTTTGACAATCTATGATTTAAACTAGACTTTGTTGTTTAAATCGATTTTATAAAATTGGCCTTAATAGCTAGTAATTAAATTAATTTAAGTTTTTGTATAGTAAAATCGAAGTTTTAAATTATGTTTTATTAAGTCCTATTTGTACTTTATAATTATATTTGAAAAAAAATTTAATATAGTGATTTTTATTATATCACGGCGCTTTATTTAAGAGCATCCTACAAATATTTCTAAAATTTTCCCAAAGGTTACCAGCTCCACCCAAATTATATCTGCATATATTAAATTAGACGAAAAATATTGCGTTCTCTTGGCCCGAACCTTGACCAATAATTTTCTAAATTTAAAATTTAAATGACGTGCTAATATTTAAGGGTGTGATTCCTCAAGTCACTTTATGAAGAAAAGTTAATAAAAATACTATATGTCCTAAACGGCTTACATTTTTTGTTACAGGGTGTGCATTTTTTTTAATGCGTTTTTTATTATAGGTATCTCCGAAAGTACTTTAGATAATATTTTTAATTTTGGCATGCACTTATAGGAAAATCACATGTTTTAGTTATGTTATTTTTTTGTCCCACCAGGGGCGTCCCGGCAAACATGTCCTCTGATATATTTTAGAAAAAAGTGGTACGCCACTGACATTTTTCCATGTGGATATTATTTCTGATTAGCCTGGTCAGTTCTACATAAAAATGGTCTCTTGCGTTTCTTTCCTCAGGAACGCTGTTCTTAATTAAAATAATGAAATTCGTTTTGCACCATGCAGAACTTTTTATAAAGAATAACGTTATTTTCGTAAAATTAATAATAAAAAAGTTTAGTATACACATAACCATATTTTTAGAAGTTTTTTCAACATTTCTAAAGAACGCTGGTCGTGAATTACCCTGTATACGCACTCAAAACATCGCATACCACCCCTGTATATAGATAGTTATATAGTATAAATGGTTTGATTTGATATAAATTTTATTATCAAAATGTTACAAAAGTATACCAACTATACTTTATGTGCTTACTGCTAAACATTGGAGGCCAATACCATTGACTTACTTATGATACAAGTGTCACTTGTGAGCAATTTTGTGCTTTGAGACCAGAACATTAAAAATTAACAGAACATAAGTCTAACTGAAATAATCAATTCCGTAATTTACAATTATTGTATGAAAAAAATACTTAAAACTTATTTAAAAAAAATATACATAGACCTAATTAAAGTAACCGCCACAAATATAACATAATTGTTTACATTTCAATATCTTGTAAAAAACTGGGGCAAAAAATATAACAAAGGAAGCCGATGTTCCAGTAAAATTATTACATATTTTAATTTCGATAATCAATTTTTTTTATATGAAAACATTTTTTTCCTTTAAGTTAGTTAAGTTTGTCATTTCTTGCCATTCTTTCGAATTAGGCTTTTTTCCTCTTCGTTCGCTGCCAGGGCCATTCCCGAGGGGACCTACGGCTTAACGTGGGTTCCGAACCACGATCCTCAATCATGCGCCACTCTCCTCCCAAGGGCTTTCAACCTTAGTTTCTTGCCATCGCATGACCTATCGATTGGGGAGTGTGTATCTTCTTCCGCGCCCCACGAGATATCTCATCCGGCCTGGATGGGGTGGGTTGGGATATGATACATTTTACACTCTTCCCTGTATTCTTAAATCCACTAAATTTCGGACATACTTTTTTTATTATGCGTATGCCCACTCCGGGTATCGAACCCGGGTCGTCACAGTCGAATGTCAGTAACTCACCTCTGAGCCACCGCCGCTAGTTAAGTTGAAAATATTATAAATTAAGAATTCATTACTTTATTTGATAACTGTAAATAATGTAAATATCCAACAATCTATTGCTTCTTGTTCAAAAGAGGAGAGAAGACAAAAATATAAATAATGTTATATTTGTGGCTCTTACCTTACCTACAATCGTTTTAAACCATTTTATTGCAAATCCAAAATGGCGAAAACAAAGTGTAACTAACTCAATTTTATGCCTTAAAACTTAGAATGGCAATTCCTTGGTAATGTGAATGCCCTGGAGCCCTGGCCCTTCAAAACAAAAACTGCATTACCATTCGTTGTCATAGAAGTTACAACCGTTACTATCTCATTGTGTAATACCTGAGACAGCTAAGGTGTAGGGTCACCCACATTAATATGGAATTACCCAGAACAAGATTTTCCTTACACTAACCATCTAAATAAGTTTTAATACAGTAACTGGAAAAAAGTTCGCAACATATGGGGGAACATACAGCAGAGTATCCAAAAAAAAATTTCCTCAACTCACTTTTTGTAAATTTATATATATTTTTTTTAATTTTCTGATACCTCAAAGCAAGGTTGCATAAATCACGAATTTTTAGAAAAAATCAAATCTGATTTTTTTGATTAAATCGTGATTTTTATCAATTTATAGTGATTTTTTTCCTTAAATATGGCAATAATGAGCTTTAAAATCACTCACTTTCATTATTTTGTCTCTATTCGCCCAAAAATATTTGTTGTCTAGATTTACAGTTAGAAAATCTCCTCGGCGACATACAAAATAACTTGACTTGAAAATTTTCGGCAGCGTGTCGCGGCTTTCCTGTCGGAACAAGAAAATGCGTTCGTCTTTTAATGTGCGGTTGACACGAGACGGATCATTTCTTAACTTTCGTTTTAAATAAACTATCTTCCTTTTTTTTAATTTCCTGATGAGTTATTTGCTTTGGCGACTTGTTTTTACAGCAATTTATTGAAAAAATCGGTTGATTTAAATCGTCAAAACCCTGCCTCAAAGTCACGTGAAGTTTGTCAAAATCTAATTTAAGTTTAGGTCATCGGATATGTAGAACCCATCGCCACGGAATAGTCTTCTCGGTACCCACTTTGCTAATGAAATTTTTCCCCGTATATTCCGAACAAAATGTAGACAAGTTACAAATTCTAAAGATACAAATATGTGGTATGTAACAGAAGGAATGATAAAAGGTAAAATAACACAATACTGTTATGGGTTTGGACGGACATTTACACAACTATGCTTTTCGATTAATACATTTAAATCCTAAACATTAGAGAAAGTATGCCTTTCCATTAAAAATAAACTTTATACAGGTTGTACAGAACAAAAAACATTGTTGTGATTTGCTTTGTATTAAAGACTGTTTAAAAACAGTAACATTTTGTCCACAACTTCGTTGTTTTAGTGTTAGTGAATAAAATATTGCTGATTTTATTGCACTTAAACTAATAGTACAGAAAGCAGTCAATTTTTTTGGTACTAATATCAGTGACCATCAATACTTCGGTTCGTTATTCTAAGCAAAAAATCGTATATACCATGGGGAGTTCTCTGATGGCTTAAGGCAGAAAATAGCTTTTAGATGTAAATGAGGTCCCCTTTTTTTTTATACTAAAGAAATTGGTTCTACTAAAAAATTATACCGAGTGACAACGAAATTACTACCCAGCTTAAGTTCTTATAAAATATTATTATGAAATTTAAATGTCTGACTGTGACTTGCATATTTTTTGAAAATATACAGGGTGTTCTGTTTAAAATAACAAAGTTGTGTACACATCCGGTTTAACCGGAAGTGACAGTCAGACGTTTGAATACTGAAAATGAGCGTACAGTGCAATCATATAACCTACCAACATTTCATAATATTTGATGTTATTAAGGACTTGACAAAATGGGTAGTAATTTCGTTGTCACCCGGTATACTGACATTAAGTAAATATGTCTGGTTTTAAAAAATAATTGAAAACTATTTTTCACATCAGACAGACTGTTTTTTTTACCTAATTTCAATTAGGGTTGCAATAAATTACGATTTTTTCAAAAAAAATTCAAAATCAATTAATTTGATTTTTTCGATTAAATCGTGATTTTTTTTATCAATTTATAGTGATTTTTTCCTTAAATATGGCAATAATGAACTTTAAAATCACTTATTTTCATTATTTTGTCTCGATTCTCCCAAAAATATTTGTTGTCTAGATTTACAGTTAGAAAATCTCTTCGGCGACATACAAAATAACTTGTATTGACATGAAAATTTTCGGCAGCGTAATTTATGAACATTTTTTACGTTGGACTGATGACGATTAGTATGTTTTTACACTTACATATCTAAACACTTCGTTTTAAATAAATTATCTTCCTTTTTTTTTAAATTTCCTGATGAGTTATTTGCTTCGGCGACTTGTTTTTACAGCAATTTATAATTTGATTGAAATTACGATTATAATTGAAAAAATTAGTTAATTTAAATCGTCGCAATCCTGATTTTAATATAAACTTGTGATTAGAACCATTTATTTTAGTGCAAAAAAATGAAACTTATTTAGTTCTTACGACATTTCTGCCGCAACCCATTCGGAATACGACTTTTTGCTTAAAATCACTAACTGAATAAAGTTCGTTGATTGAGAAAACCTAAAAAATTCATTACCTTCTGGACTATCAGGGCGAGTTATATGGTCAGTTTAAACTCAGATTTGTCAAACAAGGAATGTATTTTAGGGTTTTTAAATATTTCTTTAAAAATATAATTAGACTAAATAAATAAATAATTGCCATCTCCAAAAAATTTTGCCTTGTTTCAAATAAATTAAGTCCACACGATCTTTGGCTTATTCGACATGAAAATACTTAGTTTAACCTGATATAAAAAAAACACCCAGAAACTAAAATAGACCCTAAATTAGATACCCAGGAAACACATAGGCCAGTAGCTTACACAAATAGGTATGTTTTCAAAAGAAACAACAAATGGAAGCCCCAATTTTTTTTGTTTTTGGTAAAAAAGTTATTTTCAATTTTTGGTTTCAATGTTACTTATTAGAGAGACTTGATATAACAATGCAAGGTAAGAGAATACAGAACAAAACAAGAAAAATGTATTTGTCTATTATTATTATTAAAGGTACTAATATGATTTTTACAAATATTCATCTATGGTTAAATAACTTCTCTTAAAAAAAACCTTTCCACAAAACCTTACATTGTTAACTCAGTCTTGAACTCTATAATTTGTTGTTTTGGAAGCTGCCTTTTACCAAAATATAACTATATTTGCCAACTTAGCTCGGGCATATGAATTTCCTGGGTTGTATCCTAGAATCTATCCTTGGCTGAAAGCATATCAGTATCATTCAACATTTGCAAGTCTTGAAATTGCAGAAATTTTTCTTGGTTTCTAATGTGAGCATAGTTGGCGGAAAGACACATCAAATAATGGACCTTAAAATAATATTTTTATGTTACTTACCATATGTAAGAAAAGCGTAAAAATACAAAATATAGAAGAAAATAAGAGAGCTCAATATAATTAGATTTCATAAATAATAGTTAAAGGTCTTTCTTACCAAACTGAGGATGACCAAAACGGCAGAAACGGTAGCCAAAATAAACATAATTTCAACTTTTTCAACATAATCCTTGCAAAATGCCTTGACATTACTTTCTCCTTCCACTTTCATATGTTCTTGACGTGTCCCAGTTGGAAATAGAAAATCTGAAAGTTACAACAAAGTATTATTACTAAAAATTTTAAAATATGGGACATATATTATCTACCTATATCTACTTAAATATTACATTATCTTGTTCTGTAATACTATGATAGGTACTTACAAAACTGTGTCAGATCGATGGGGTCTTGTAATGAAGCTACACGAGGGTTTTCACACATTTTCCAAAAAATAGTGAACACGAAAGTAACTATTACCAAACAACAAAACATTACCAACCAAGCAGCCTGTAGAATATATGTGATTCCCATAAACTACAAGCAGAAATTTATTGGTAAGAAAGAAGAAAGTGTTTTAAAACCGATAGTTCTATTTAATTTTAAATAATTATGATTGAAAATTCTTAATAACACTTACAACAGCACAACTTAGTCTTCCAGTAACCCTTGAACCCCATCCTTTGTAGACCTTATGTCTAGTTGCACCAGTTGCCAAAAACCCTACAGTCAAAATCATAAGCCCAAGTGCTCCCATACAGGCTCCTATCAGGACAAATGTCATTTTGACAGCATCCACCCTAAAAAAATTACACAAGTTTGTTTATATAGTACACAAAAGAATTTCAAAATTATCATTAAGGTTATTTATGGGATTCTTACCAAAATAGCTGCATACTAAAAACTTCAGTAAACATCAGTACGGAAAGAGTGGCCCCTCTATACATGGTGCCACAAAATATTATGACACCTAAGGCACACATAATAGTAGCGATGAGCGTTGCATAGGGTATGCGAGTGAGACATTTCTCGCAAAAGCCTAAAAAATTGAAGAGAAAACACACCATTTAAAATCTGTTGTTTGTTTAGAAACTGGAAAAATTAAGCTTGAGAATGTAGGTATACCCTCCAACATTAGGTAGAGAAACCAAACTGTAAACCTAACATAGGCCTTAAAATACTACCTCTGCGGTCATCTATAGACTCCAAATAGGTCTGAACAGATTGTAGACTTTCCCTAGAAGCACTCAGTGCAGTATCAAGATTTGTTTCTGTATACCTCAAGGGTTCTCTCTGTTCTCTATAATCATTATTCATCTCTGTATACCTCAAGGGCTCTCTCTGTTCGCGATAACCATTATTCATGGTGTCACTTTTTGCACTAAATGTGTCTTAACAAGTAAACAAATGTACTTAGCGCATTGTCTCTGTCTTAATTAACGACTTAAATAAAATTAATCATCAAATGATTTACCGATAATAATTTAAATGTAGGTAGATAAGCCACACCTTGAGATTAGATAAGAAATGTTTGGGATATAAATATTTCGCACTTACCCATTTTCGCGATATGGTTTCAGTCTTTATCGTTAGATTAAACAAAGGGTTTAATAAATTAAAAGTTGCTCATCTGTGTACTTTCACTAAAAATTACGAAAACAAAAAAGTCAACAACCACTACCACGCTGTCAACTGTCAGATTGGCGGTTGGTGACGTAACAAACCTCAAATTTAACTGTTCTTTAAATAACTGGTTGCCTGTTATTAAAATTCTTGTGATGCAAGAGTACGTATCGATGGTTGCCTATAGCGTTAACTTTTCCAGGCGAGGGTCATGCCCGGCGGCGACGCCATACACAGGGTGTTCTGTTTTATAAATCTTTGTCGGGGGAAACACAAAAGCATTTTATCGTATAAAACTGCAAGGGACATGGTAAACTTAAGAGCATCCGATTAATATTTCTAAATTTTTCGCCAAGGTTACCAGGTTTTAATTTGGACTCTACAGATATTGGAGGATGAAGATTAGAAAGTTATTTTTATTAAAAAATTAACTTGTAATTATTTTTAGAGCTTTCATTGGCTTCTATCTTTTTCTTCAAGCACATAATTTTGGACAATGTCCAAATCTGTAAAGGGTTACTCCAAACATTGCCTGCCTGTAATGATCCGAGCCTGTAATAAACATTTATCGAACTGGAATACCCTGTCTCCTGTCTAAAGTTACATCGCTTCTTGGCATTTACGTCGCAGCCTTATACTTCGCTGTAGCCCCTTTAGGTTGTATGTTTAGGTTTAATTAGTTTATGCCTATACCAATTTTGAGATTCAAAGAACATTAACTTTGACAGGCATAGAACTTATTTTTTTTCCTCCCAAATTCTACGGAGAAATGCGAATTTCTGTATAAATGGGTAAAGCAAAAGGTTTCTGTGACTTAACATTTATTTATTCATAAAAAATATTTACATATAATACAGGAATGCTTAAAAAAATAAAATAAATACTGTTAATTTTCATTACAAAAACTTTGGTTTTGCGTTTGTTTATTTTTATTATAAAAATAATTTACTTTTAATTACTTTTCAAGTAATATAAAACAACGTTTAGTGAACAGTGGGAAACAGAGTAACTTATATTACTTAAAAAATCTATGTAATAGTAGGTAAGTAGCACACCTTACATGTAATAACGTAAGATTACAAAAACTATATTACAGAAAAATACAAATACAAAAAATACAAAACTAACTAGAGACTAGATAACAAAAAACCATAATATAATGAACATTTGGTCAAAATTTGAATTAAATTTGAGAAAGTAACACTAATTTCACGATAATCTATTTCAATTTTTGACCAGAATATTTTTAACCAAAAATATATTCCAAATTTTTTTTTTCTTATTTTTTCGTCAAAGCAAATAGGTGAAAACTCAAATTTTTAGCAAATTTAATGTGGTTTCAATAACATAGTACTAAAAATAATTCTTATTATGTTTTTTTTTTAATCACAGAGAGCAAGTATATATTCCTAAAACTGCTAAACAACTGAACTTACCGGCAATCTATCACTTACATGCCCTTAAAGCAAACAACTTTTTTTTACCATGATGTTTCTGCTATGTTATGCCCCAATGACATGTAGATACGTGATAAAACACCTTTAACGACTTAATGAACAAACCAATGACACATTTACAAAAAACAGCAAATTTCCAGGTTATAATTCAGTTATTGGACAGTTTCTTTACTATTATTGTAACTTAACTAACTATTATAGTTAAAATATTGTAATCTGATAATAAACTTGATAACATAAATGAAAATTTACAATTTTTTAACTATATTATTTTTAAGTAACTATTATTTTTAATCTATTGGAGTTTATAAACATTATGATATGTCTGTCACATGCGAATTATTTCCCAATCTTGGAGTAGGTACAGGTTTTTCGAGCACAATACAGAATTAAAAAATTTCCTTATTTTCTTAGAAATGTTACACTTTTGTCCTTTCGGTTATACAGAGTTTAAAAATATATTAATTTGACAAAACATCATTTTTAAAGATTAAAAGCTATTATAATTAGTTATTTCAAAGCTGTGTTTTTGATTAATTACATTCAGCAATATTTTTAAAAAAAAAATATTCAAGTACGTCACCACGTGTATCAGAAAACAACAGATTTATTAATAGAAAATACTTGATATCAGAAAGAATCTGTCGTCAACATAAGGGTAACAATAAAATTAGAATTGTAGTTTTTGCTTAACATGCCATTAGTCAATACACTTGTGAAGTTCTTCGTTAAATTATTCATCAACTTTGTGAGTGAGGTCTAGTGAAACATTCGCCATTTGGTTTTTTGATCAATATTTTGTTAATTTTTCCTTTTATTCAAAAAACGGCCAAATACCAAAGTAATAAAAGCAGAAACAGAAGAATGGACAAATTTCACAAATTTTCGTTTTTTGCTTTTATTAATTCATTAGTTAAAAATTTTTTAGTTCAAAACTTGTAGGTGATTGCTACTTAAGGACGGGTATTTGGCCCCTTTTTGAATAAAGCGAAAAAGATAAGAAATATTGTTCAAAAAATGAAATGGCGAAGGCTAAATTAGACAAATTCGTGATTCTTTTCTCCCAACACCGCCAACTTCAAGAATAAATTTATAAATACCATCATTAATCAAGTCACGAAGAACTTAACAAGTGTAATGAAGGTAAATTGGAAGGTGCAAAATATACCACACCTTTCAAGTGTGTTTTATCGACATGTAAAACACACAAAAATATAGTGCAACTTACCGAGAAAATAATTGTTTGAACAAGAAAAGATTCGGATTCGAAATTATATTTAATAATATTGTGTCTTAAATTTTAAGAATAATTTTCCAAGATTAGAAATTACAGATTAAGGCACAAAGGGTATGTCACAATTTAAATAGTTTCTTTCTAGTTTTTAGAGATCGTTCCTAAACTGACAAATTGTTATTACAAAGAGTTCCTGACAAATGCTCATCGTGTATCAGTACACGGATAACTGAAAAATATGAGCCATATATAAATATATACAGGGTTATTTTATAAAAATAAATTTTATATAGTTTGTAAATACTAACAACATATTTTTTATTTAACAAAAATGATTAAAGAATTTATGCTGAACTAATGCACGTTAAAAATATAATTCAATAAGTGGCAATTAAATATTACACTCAAAACGAAAAATTTCAGTAAAAATAGGGTTAAAATAGCGTAAAAAATCATCCACAGAAACCAAACCAAAATATCTAAAAATAACCGAAAGCAACAAGCCAAAATCACATAAAAATAAAATTTTGAAATTTTTAACCGACACTAGCACTAGCAGCATGCCTTCTTTAACCATCAACATTAATCAACATACAGGTATGGCTGGCGATTCCTTGTGTACCATTTGCGTATGTGAAAGTGAATAACAAACATGATATGTTTTCAACAACAGAACAGCAACACGTTACAGACCATTCCACTTCGACTTAGATCAACACCCCCTAAACATGGAGATACCTGATCAGTTATTCACTTCTTCCCGTGGAAAAGCACACTAAGGAACCCTTGGCAGACTTGTATACTGATCGGAATCACCTAATTTAAAAGTTCGGTTTGCATTGATTTGATTATAAAAAAACTTATGACTTATGTTCATATACACAGTTAGTCTATCTACTCTGCTTTGACCATCACACAGACAAAATAGAAATCAGAGTGTAAAAAAATTTGAAGACATTGTATATAGGTAATAATAATATGTCTTTATTTTATTTTGTCTGGATTGTCCGATATTGTTGACAAAGCACACAATTCTATTCAACTCGTATAAGTCTTGAAATTGTCAATCAATAAACGCGATTGATACTTATTGCATATTACACTGATCCAAAGATCAATGATCATTGTCCGACTGGTCGATCAACAAACAATCAACCGAAAACGTAAACAAACTAACTTGTAGATTAAATTATCAATAATATAAACTTACATAGATACTATAAGCGTTTTTAAGCGTTGATCAACGGTTAATATGGCGCTGACCATCAACAATAATGATGTCAGAAGTAGATACTTTCCACTTCCGTAGGTGTTTCCGGTTGACCATAAGTAGGACTCTCGTAGCCCGTTTGATTTTTACTGGGTTCTTTAGGTTTTTGCGCAGAATTTTCCGGATTGGCTACTTTTTCTACGACTTTATCAACTACATTGATGAATAAGTTGATTGTCTCGGTGTTGACGTTGAGCATCTTGCAGATCTGCCCGATAGCGTCTTCGTGACGTGGCAGCTTCAAGCCGCGAACAGCCGAACTCAGGCAGGCTGCTGCGATCACTGAGGGAGGTGTTTGTATCAAAGTTGGTTCTGGAAAAAAAAGGGTTTGTGATTAATATAGAAAACTTTTTTATAAAACTATGGAATGGTAACAAGTTTCTGAGATATTTGGTTATTTTAGATAGTATAGCCCGTCATGTCCCACGTTGCCCTGACGTTGGCTTTGGGTTATTATTGTAATTTATAAAAAATGTAATTAAAAATTATTAACATAAATAGTAGCTATAGATATTAAGCAAAATCTGGCAGGGAGCCCCCGAATCCTTATCGCCCCCTACTGATAGTAAAGTCTGGTCTTGCGATGATATGTAATAATCAATTTGTTGATTACTTGTCTCAACCAAATTGCAAATGGAATAATTTTAAAAAAGTACTATACAGGGTGGCGACTTTAACTGGATCAAATTCCCTAGAAGTTTAGGAAATAGTTATTTGTTTTACTAGGCAGCAATGTAGTAGATTGACTGCCGTGGCCGATAGTTCATAGCCGAGCGTAGCGAGGCTAGGAATTCAGCTAAGGCAGTCAATCTACTTTGCTGCCGAGTTTTTGCTGATTGATATGTGTCTGCAAAATTAATATTTGCTGTCAATCGAAGAAAAAAATATTTTTGAAAAATGGAAAAATACGTCGTTTGAGATTTGGTAGGTATGTGCTACATTTTGGTACCAAAATAAAATGTTACCCCCTGTATAAGGGAAACTTAATAATGAACGCATTTATCTAAAGATAGCGTTTTAATAATCGTTACGCATTTTGTACTGGTCGTACCAAATGTCGTCTTCTTTATTCAAAACTTAATTGTATGCCTTAAAATCACCCAAATGTCTTTTCGGTGGTTAAAGAAGCAACAAAACTCACTGGAGCGTAAAAGAATTACTTTATACACTATGGGGTGGCACGCGTTCTTTTTGTATAATTAAAAAACACTTCCTGGGTCAAAACGGGTGGATTTTAGAGATAAGAAAATTAACAACATAGTTTCCTTCTGCTGTCACCAAATTTTTCCAGGTTGAATCAATTACGTGTGAGACAACGTTGGAATATTGAGCCATTCGGTGATACCAAATTTGTAGTTGTTAAACTAAATTTAACTGATTGATTCTCACGGAATATTGTTGAGAAATTTAAATTTTATGGCTTTAGGCCTGTCATTGAACTGGTTTATTTAAATCATATTTGTCAAAAAGCTCTCAAGTAGTATTGTTAAATGGCAAAAAATCAAAATATAATAAAATGGTTTGTGGCGTACCTCAAGGTTTAGTTCTTGGTCCTACATTTTTTTTAATCTACTTAAACAAAATTCATTTATACTATTTTACAATACAATGAGCTTTAGTAATTATTTTTAGGGTTTGTTCGGGTCTGTTCATGAAGATAACTTGCCCACATCCACTTTTCCATTGGTAAAAAAAAAACTTAATAATTTGCTTTTTTTTTATGATAAAACATCTGCACTGTAGGAAAAATCCTAACCACAATTTAACGCCGTAGATTTTAGTACAACAAGAAATCCACTTAAATTACAGCGGTAATGAACATAGTTAGGACTTTTAAAGGGGTTTCTAGTAATGGTATTAAATAAATTAAAAGTAGGTAATTTTTAATATCACTTTAATTAAAGATATATTAAAAATTACACGGCCATTTTATTTATTTACAAACAAAAAAATTGTTTATGTTTAACGCCTTCCGATTCTTAATTATTATATCCATAATAAAAGGATTTAATAAGGGCTTAACATGTAAATCCTTGCGGAACGCCCTATTAATAAAACGTACGAGGCACGTACCAGCATTTAAAACTCCGCGTGATACAATATGAGGTAAAAAGCTCATATTTACAATAAAAAACTGCATAACGTTATGATTTACAATATTAATAAAAGAGCTCTTTAAAAATTATCGCTCCAGTGGGTTCGTTTTTAAAAGGCCGCGTTGTCGGCTACTATTAAAAATTAAAAAATAACATTTCCCATCCATAATACACACAGTTACACGATAAAAGAAGCGAGAATGGTAAAGGTGTAGTTATTACAAAATTGTGTCTTTCCCAGTCAACTAGCTCGCTAAAATTTGTTCTTCTTGGCCCATTACAAAAAACAACCTCCCCCCCTTTTTTTTAATTATTAAAACCAACAAACGAAAATTTGTGAATGTTGTCCATTTTTCTTTTTCTGCTTTTATTACTTTATAAATTCAAACTTGTTTAACTTTAAATTGTAGGTAATTATGTTTGAAATGTCGGTGTATGGCCGATTTTTCGATAAAAGGAAAAAGTAACGAAATATTGATCAAAAAACGAAATGAAACCAAAGATAAGGACACATTTTTGTAATAAAATATAACTTCAGTTTATCACAATATGAACAAGGATAACTCGTTCTTATATTAGACCAATCGGCAGCTCGTTATTGCCATACGCACACAAAAGTAAACAAGAGCATAGTGGTTTAATACATCTGCTTTATTGATACCCGGAGACGGTCAAAGACGTATGCGTTTGGGTTCCTGACATAAGGTTCCTTAACCCGCTTCAGCATAGCTGCTTCCTCTTCAGAAACAGAGTTATATTATAGCACACTTATTATAGCAACAGGTGTAGTGCCCTAATAGATACTTATGGTGCACCCAGCACGACCCCTGATGGAAATAAAATTAGATAAAAAATTAAATTACTCGATTTTAGACCAACTGACGTTACGTTAGTTGTTGAGGGTGAATTTTATAATAGTTTCAGGTTTGTAGCAGGTGGAAATGAAATGTTTATATATGTAGAAAAGTTTTTAATGTGTGTATTAGAGTACAAATCGTTATACAGTTGACTGGGATATAGGCGTTTTTCTGTGCACACAAGAAAGAAGAATGAATTGTTTCCAAGTCGAAGTCACTCATTTATTACACTATGGATCAAATACGGTTCTGCCTAATTTGCCCGTTGAATAACATTAAGAAAACTTCTGGGTGTAGGATGAGCTCGCAAGGGAAAGCGTTCTGCGTATAATCTGGAAGCAGCATCCGCACTTTGACGACACTCACCGCAAATTAGCACCATATCTACTAGTTTATTGTTTTCAAATTTTACGATTTTCACGTTTCACCAATTTAAAATTAACTTGCTTCAGGAAAACACACCGCAGCGGATTTCCAAATAACTCACCACCGATATAATAAGAGATAAGACAAACAACATAAAGTATAGCAGGCTACGTTTTGATGACCAGGCCCGCACTTAGATTTTTACTTCTGTATCTCGCCGAATTTTAAGTTTTTTTGAAAAAAGGTTTTTGAAAATGTTGTTTATTTTAATGCCTTCTATACACAGCTAAAAAAGAAGTATCAACTTAGGAATCATGGGGCATGAGTAATTAATGTGACTATTGTACAAGGAATAGGGAGTGAAGAATGTAAAAATAAATAAGAATAGTAACATAAAGATTTTTGTTAGTAGCCCAGCAACTTTCAATTATAAACTAATCTCTAAATATGAACACAGGCCAACAACCATGCAACCATCTTAAATTTGTAGACCTATCTGAGACATTTAGACACCTATCATTAGTTGGGGATAATTAAAAAATATCATACTCGGTAAACACCTGTTGTTGGTACTAGATATTTTTAAAAATAAAGGCATTGGAATCTTTGGAACGTCACACATATCCTTCTTTGCGTGCTTATGGGTCGTACCGATGCAACAAGTACCCGATACGGTATGTCAGTCAATAACCAGGAACGGATTACTCAGAAATGTGCAAGAATGTCGAAAAGGTACGATTTAAGGATTGAAATCTTTCGGCCGAATTAACAACCCACCTAGCGTTGGTTTATGTAACGTAAGTAATCAACAAATCACCACAACATAACCTCATTTTCGGACTGCACACAGGTCCACCATACCACAGCAGATGTTAACCGAGGATTCGGCCTTTATTTTTTCAAATTTTAATCGAGCCTATATCTCGCGACTTTGATGCAAGGTGCATGTAACACCGGACGTGGTGGTCGTCTTCATAGGTGTATCACCACGTGGTGCTGGTGCTACCTGCCTTATGGCCGCCACCTGCCACTTGGTAATTATCGACTAAGACATGGATAAAAATTGCACTGTGACATGAACTTCTTAATTGATATGTTATTGGACTTACAAGTATAAAAAGTGAGAACGTACTAAAATAACAAAGAAATTTTTGTCCGTGGACTACTGAATATAAAACAATTCAATTCTTGCAAAGTAAAATTAGGTGGCGGGAATAACTTAAGGTTTATTACTTAAGAAAGAAAAATTTTATATTAAAAAACTAAATGATTCATTCAAGAGTAATGAATGCAGTAAAGTATAATATATCAGCCTCTTTTAAGTACCCTTAAGTGCATTTTTACTGGTTTTGCTCTCGACCTAATTATAACCAGCATTTTTAGAGTTCCCTAACCTTTGTTTCTGACCTCAAGATGGCCAGGTGGGCCGAAACGTTACTGCTACCCCTATATCGTTTTTTTTTTATTTTTTTTTACTTCGGGTTCTTCAACTGTGCTTGCGGTGATCAGAAAGGTGAAGAAACTAGAAATAATGGGCTCAATATTCTAAATTGTCAGAGTATTGTCGTGTTTCGTGGTATACATTGTTACCGATAATAATGACCAATACGGGGGGTTGTTAAAAATTTAAGCTTTTTTGCCAGAAACTTTTCTTGTTATTTTTATGTTGATCCACCTGTATCTCTGGCTCAAATGCAATGCAAAATTTGATCGTCCTCCCCAATCAATATACCTACAGATCGAGCGAAACGACGTGTGTTTTTTTTTAATCATCTAGATACAAAATATAGTGTTCAGACAGGCCTCCCAAATTATGCAAAAATGTGAATTTATATCATGTTTTACCATTGCGGTATACAAATAATGTCTAATTTTAACTTTTCATTTAGTCTCGCAAAAAAAAATTCTGGATCCGCAATCGCTTCAGACAACCTATTCGTGGTTGGATTGATATTGTACACGATAATTCAGATTTGATAAGGAAATGACAGTAATACCTTAAAGGATTGATAGCCTAACTGATGTACTTTCCTATTAGAAACAAGGCTGATCCGAAAGTAACGAAGGATAAAGATCATTCGTTCGCATCAACAGGCAACCAAAGCAACATCAGCCAGGTGGGTGTAACAACAACACCTATCCCGATGGAACAGGATACCTGGTCAAACCCAAGCGAGGGCCACAATTGGGAAACCCTCCAAAAAGCTATCAACTGGAATGTTGTTTATAACGCGCACCCAGCTGAAACAAGTGGTCGTCCTACTAACAGGTCACTGCCACTTAAAAAAAAACCTACGTCGAGTAGAAATTTACAATGGTCCCATTGAATGCAGACTTTGCGGCGAAGAGGACGAAACCGCCTCACATATCATATATAACTGCGAAGCACTGACCCGAAGAAGATTCAAAATCCTCGGAGGAATCCAATGTGGGGTTAACCTCCCGCATGACAAACTTTACTGGACCTTATAAAAGGAACAAATCTTTTCTAGCAAGATAGGGGAGCACAATAAGCCAATAACTAGGCTGCAGTGCAGGAAGCTTGGACCGAACGCCCGACTCCCGCCTTAAACCAACCAACATCATTCGGCACTGTCAATCCGAATGATCGTGCAGGGTATGCAGTAGGCATATCCGGAAAAAAAATAAGTCAGTTATATGGCTACGAGTTACTGTCGAAGAGCACCATACAAAATGTAATAAAAATATTGCCAAAGTTAATAAAAAGTCACAAATAAGAAAAAGAACATCTTTAAAAAATCAAATTTTGTTTACATCTTAAAAATATCCCTCGTATTATCTGTATACCACCGAGAGCATCGTCCTCCAAGGGCAGGTGTGTCGCCCAACTCTTTTTTAATTTTTTACCCCCTAGAAAAACCTGCTGTTTTACATATAAATATATCTACGACATCTAGCTTTCTTTTTCGAGAAAGTCCTCAGGGTTGCCACCCTTTACTTTATTTTCTTTCTTTTGTTACAACGATTTCACCGTAGCGCTAAACGTCGTTAAAAAGCATTTTTTAATTGCCTGGTCACGAATACAGCCCCTTTTCTAAAGTTAAAATGTTAGCAACCCTCCCCGTAGGCATATATCTTCTACCTAACTTAGGTGGTGTTTTTTTTTCTGTTGTAAGAAGGGAGTAGGAAAAAAACAAGGACATAATAAGATGCAAATAGGTTAACGGTTTGAGTTTTTACGATGTTATAATTTGGCCAATTTATCTGGATTAGGTTTTTAATGACGCAAAAAGTTTGTGTCAGGGGATAAAAGAAAAGCTACTTGCAGGAATATAACTAGCGGGGATTTACCATAAACAAATTAACCTTGGGGGAGCAGACAAAAGGTAAGATTTATGAATCAAACAATGCGTCTGTAGACACGGCTGCCATCAGTCATATTTTAGATTTTAGATAGTCCCCCGAAAATGGACTGCGCACAACTCTTCTGCAATCATCAGTTTCTTCATTATAAAGCGTCTTCTGTTAGCGTTTAGAGTAAAATTCTAAGCTAAATTTGTTTTTACCACATATTACTAAACTCAATAATAACGGAGATATTTACATTTAAACGCATTTCCATTGAAAATCGCGAACTTTATTATGTTAATATCACGTTTTAGATAGTCCGTTCCTGTCCATCTTTTCAAATTGAAAAATTAACATTTTTTGAGTATTCATACTTAAATCAGGGGACTTCGATTATGGAAGAAGCAGTAAATTTGCTACTTTTGATGTTATTGTTTAGAGAACCAATTGGGTAAAATTCAATGGGATGAAATTTTAAAATATGAATCAAAAAACTCTCAGAATTCTAAAAACATAAATAATTAAAACAGATGGTTTAACCAAGTACAAATGCTGAAATTTCAAAGAAAACTAAAAAAGGACATTTATTACTAGTTATAAAAGGAACCAACCAAAAAATCAAGAACAAGACTCGGCAGCTGTTCCTTATCAAATACATTCGAGCAAATGAATTAAAACTATCTTTCTTCAAAAAAGTACGTTTAAAATGAAATTGGCTTGCCAGATTTTATACGACTTTTGCCGAGGGGCTTCCTTCTTTGCGGAAACGTTCTATACAATTTTTAAAATCTGTAAGAAAGGGACCAAGATCTTTTGTTGAATTTAGATCTATTGTTGGGTTATATTGACCCAAGTTATTACGTAAAAATTAGGGTGAAGATTTTTTTTTGTTGCGGATTTATTTTTAGAAAAATATCGTGGCAAAATTGATTTTATATTATATGTGCGAAAGATAGATCCATGACATGCTGTCACTGAATTGGTTAATCAAAGCCAAACAACAAAATCAACTAAAAAAAATATTAAATAGGCAAAGTGTCACATGTAAAAATTTCGTCTTAAATATAAAAATTGAATGAAGTTTTGGACTTGAATTGTCTTTATTTGTTTTAAATCGCAATGTTCCAACTGGTAAGTATCTCAGTAGTTTTAAAATGTTTTAATTTAAAACAAATAAAGACAGGGCAAGTAACCTTCAGATAAAAAAAATGTTGAAGTAAAGGTAATATTTTTTTATGAATTAAAAAAAAGGTTTACTAGAATTTCTACATAAAAATCCAATACTTAGTAAAATGCATGAAAAATAATATAAGGTCATATTTTGTCAACATTGTGTGATATCAAAATACAAATCAGATTGCAGTAATTGCACCGCCAAGAAGTCAATACTTTACTATTGGTAGGATGCAACCACCTGCAGACCGGTTTCGAACTCTTTCGTTCTCGTCTGTACAGGGTAGGTGTCCATACCTTCCAAACAATAGTCTTGTTACTAAAAATTACAATATTATCAACCTTCCAGGGTCGTATATAACTTTTAGCGCTATCTCTTGACAGTTCTGATGTACTTGGTTAGGATAAATAATGTGGGAACTAGGTAAGCTAATCTGTTGGTTGCAACATGCCGACTTGGTTGCCAATACTATAATAAAGTTAAGAATACTATTTAGTGTTCAAAACTAAAGAATTTTGTTTAAACCAACCAAATAATAGCTAAAATTCGTTTGGGAAACTAAAGATTATTGTTATCTAGCAAGAAAAAAGCGATGAACTCATTTTTTTAGAGTGTAGAACTGAATTTACAAAAAATATATTTGAGCGCCCTTTTTTCCAAAATAAAATCAAGAAGTTATTAATACGATTTTTCCCAGAAATAAATTTCATATCTCAAAATAGATAAGCAGAACTACGAACTGAAATAAAATTAATTTGAGTCGATATACTACAAAGGGTTAACCAATCATATGATTCGTATCAACAATGCAACGGTATCAATAGCATTAACAAGGTCGAAGAATTAGCAGCTGTCTTTAGCACATGCATGCACCACATATCTTATCCTTACAGTTCCTTAATCATCCTTAGTCCTTTTCTTTAGAAAATAATCTTAGACCGGGACAATGGGGTAGGTTATTGCCATTCTGGCGCTCGTGCCCTGAAGTCATTGGTCGTTTATACCATCGTGTCCAAATGTGGAGCTTTTTATAAGGGAGTCTTCGCAGCTTGAGGTACGTTAAGAATTTGTTATAAGAATAAATAAAAACTTAAAGTCTTTCTTCACTGGTTTATTAAATAGTAAAATTAAAAGGTGGTAGATATTCTACATGTTTTGGGTGTAGTAACACCCATCATCAGGAATAAAATATGAAGAGAAAGTATTTATAAGTGAGAACAGACCCGAACAGACCTAAATGGTGAATGGTAGTGAACCTCGATGGAGCTGTCATCGAGCCATTCACCATTTAGGTCTGTTCCTCTCACTTATAAATACTTTTTCTTCATATTTTATTCCTGATGATGGGTGTTACTACACCCGAAACATGTAGAATATCTACCACTTTTTAATTTTACTATTTAATAAACCAGTGGAGAAAGACGTTATGTTTTTATTTATTCCTATAAATTAACTCCACTTTAAGAATGGATTACTTCTTCAAAATTTGTTATAAGTTATAGGTAAAATTACAGATATAAATAAATGTAATCAGATCATTTTTGATTTTTTCCAGAATTAAGTTAAGTGGATCAGACCGCGCTAAAATTTGCCTTGTTAAATTCTGGTTCTTCTTGGCTCGAATTACCAAAAAACCAAGCAAATTATTGTTTTTTTCACCAATAATTAATAAAAATAACTTTCTGACTGTCGAGTGTATTGGTGAAAAACTACCCGTCTTACACCGAGTACACGGTTCGATGTAAATAAAAATCCAAAATTCGCAAAAACAATGAATTTATATTTATCAAAAAGTAATTTTAAGCTTATAATCGTTTGTATGTAAAATTGAAATGGTGCAAGAAAACATAAATAATTATTATTAAACAATCAAAAGATAAACAAGCTCGCGGCGCCCCAGCAATACAATCCGCTCAGTTTTCTAGAGCTCGCTTTGAGTTGACCGACTAAAAACATAAAAACTATTCCGGAGGTGGCAAGACATTATTTTGATTAACAAAGTTGATAAAAAAATTCGTCACCAATACTTTAGTAAACCATTTAGGTTTTTTAAAAATATATTTATTATACAGTGTGACCAAATATGGCTCTGCCACTGACCTTCTCCAATATCTGTAGAGTCAGAATTTAAAAGTATTAAAAATCCGGTAATAAAAATGGCCAGGGTTCGGGCCAAGGGAACTCAATATGTTTTGTTTCGCATGGAGCTGGTAATCTTGGAGAAGAATTTAAAAATATTGGTCGAATGCACTTAATAAATAAAAGGCACAAATGTAATGTTCCTCCTTTTTGTGCGTTTTGTGTATTTTTAATCAGGGTTGCAATAAATCACGATTTTTTTGAAAAAATCAATAAATCTGATTTTTTTGATTTTTATCAATTTATACTGATTTGTTCCTTAAATATGACAATAATGAACTTTAAAATCACTTATTTCCATTATTTTGTCTCTATTCGCCCAAAAATATTTGTTGTCTAAATACAGTTAGAAAATCTCCTCGGCGACATACAAAATAACTTGTATTAACATGAAAATTTTCGGCAGGGTGCGACCCCTTTTCTGTCGGAACAAGAAAATTCGTTCGTCTTTATAATGTGCGGTTGACACGAGACGGATAATATATCTAAACACTTCGTTTTAAATAAACCATCTTCCTTTTGTTTTTTAAATTTCCTGATGAGTTATTTGCTTCGGCGATTTTTTTTACAGCAATTATTTATAATTTGATTTAAATAACGATTAAAATTGAAAAAATCAGATGATTTAAATCGTCGCAACCCTATTATTAATGAATACATTTTAAGTCAGAAATACAGAGTGGTAAACCCAGCTTAAACCAGCTCCTTTAAGAACCTCGTGCGCAAAAACTCCCTTTCCAACCCCTGTCTCGCCGTTTCCATTGTCCTTTCGCGTCTTAGACGACATGAGCCACCGTGCGTCCTCGTCCCTCCCTCCCCCCCCCTGAAAAATCAGAGACATACCAGGTGTTTTCTTTTTTCTTGTGCAACGGGGGTTTTTCTATTGTGTCTCAGAAAATTGATCCGTCTCGGGACAATCGTTATTTTTTTCTTTTCTTTCTTTCTTTCTTACTTAAGTGTAAGTGAAATCGTATGAAAAAAGGGCACGATGATGAGTTGTACACTATTTGTATTTAAAGCTGTTGAAAATTATTTTTTTTTAATAAAAATAACTTTCTGGCGCTGTCCAATAAGCCAATAACTGTAGAGTCCAAATTTAGTAAGTTTTTGAAAAACCATTAATAAACATGGTCAGGATTGGGGCCAAGAAAACGCAATGTTTTTGGTCTAATTTAACTTTGAAGAAGAATTTAGAAATATTTGTCGGAGATAGAAACGGTAACTACGTCATTGCACTTTTCATGTGATTGATTTTGACTCTAGCTTTCAAATTAGCGTTCTAAAACGTTAGTTTTTAGTGAACAAAACCAAACGAAACTCCATCTGGATCCGGTATATAAAGTAATTTTAATTTTTTGGCTTTAAAGTGTTAGGTCAAACAAGGGGTCGAAGTGGCACACCTGAAAAACATTTTAATGCCAGATAGAGATAATAATAATGATTGTTATGCACTGGCATTAATGGTGCGATATGTAACGCTATGATAATTTAAGGGGGTGTTGTCAACTTAGGGGAGTTTAGAAAAATATAAAATATACAGTAAAAATTGTCTAATAATTGTTTTTATTAGTACCTACTATTGTAATGTTGCTAATTTTAGTTGTTATAATAAAGAGGTGCGACCAAAAAAATAAGAACAAACTGTCAAAATAATGACCTAACGTATCAAAGAGCTCGCCAAAAGGCATAAACGTATTTTTCTCTTGTAATTTTTAGTCTCAAAATGTACTTAGGCCTTTAGAAGAGATCCTCGCTCAATCAAAAAGCATTAATTTGAAAATGTTTTCTATAAAAAAAAAATTGGGTCGAATACCTGTTACTAAATTTAATCACAGACAAGGGCAAACCAGGAACTCTTGGCAAAATGGTAAGTATCACTGATGTTGAATGAACTATGCAGTGTTAATAGCCTAACAGGAGGGTTACTATTATCGAGAGTTCGTATGAATAAATGTCAAATTGTGTTTTTTTTCATTTATCTAAATTTTGATATTTCTCTAATGGGGTGGTCATTATTAAATTGTATACGGGCGGAAAACACCCTAGCGGCGGCTCGGCCCACAAATAAAAATGGTAAAAAAATACGGTTCTAAGTGGATTCGCTAAAATTGCCACGTTTAATTGCGGTTCATCTTGGTCCGAATTCAAGGAAAACAAAGCAAATTATTAACTTTTTTTCACCAATGGAAGGTGGTATCTACGTGGGTGTGGGAAAGTTATTTACATGTAGAAAAATATTCCAAGAAAAAGATATAAGACAATGAAAACCCTAAAAATAATAATTAATAAAAATCAATGTATGTATAGTAAAAAATATTGAAAATTAATTTTTTAAATAAAAAATAATTTTCTGACACTCCAATATCTGTAAACATGGCCAGGATTCGTGCAAGAGAATGCAATATTTTAGAAATAAAACCGTATCCAATTGTAGTGTCAACTGAAAGCGCTAGAGTCTAATAATAGTACGGAATTCTAGGGTCATATTATTAAATCATGTGTATGTCTTGACCATTTTTTTTTATATTGAGAAACTACACAAGCGTATTAATTTATTGAATGTAAAATATTACTACATATGGGTCAACATAACTTCGCTTCCTTAAAAAAAGATAAGAGAAGCAAGTAGCAGCTGGTACCCCTGGCACACTTATAGTCTGAATACGGTACGAAAATGACTTCATTTCCTTATCTAAGATCTTGCGAAGGGCATATGGCCAAAAAGGTGAGCTACGGTCTAATGAGTATTTTTCAAGAAAACGCAAAAAATCAGTTAATAAAAGAGAAACATTATAGAGCTTGAGAAGATCTGTGAAATCAGATAGTCCTTTAAGAGTTTATTACAGATATCAACTTTTTATTTAAAATCAGGAGGAGAGGCGAAATTGAGTGGCCTGTCAGATCCCCAGACCTCACCACTTTGGACTTTTAGTTGTGGGGTGGTTAAAAACTATAAATTTTACAAAAATGTATGTCATTTTGAAGAATAAATCCATCAAACTCCTTAAATTTGTTTTAAGCGACTTTAATTCTTCAAAAATATATAGGATGTAATGTTAAATATAAAAAAAACTACCTCTGTACAAGTACAGAAATGGTTTCGACCTTCTTAGATGTGCTGTTATTATGAATGTACCAAATTTAAAATAAATATATTCAGTAGTTTTTGAAATATTTACCACACTTAAGAGTTTTTTGACATCCTGTCTTTTTTTTATATGGCATTTGGCTAATTAGCCATACAGCCAGTCACAAAGTAGAGAAGACATCCTGTCGTAAGTATTAGTATTTGGAGTCTATTATAAAAAAAATATTAATTTATTTATTTTGAAGAGTGCTCCCTTTATACTGTTTATTCATTTTTTACATATAAGGCAACCTCCCAAAAGCGTGCATACTTATTCTATAGAAATTTGAACTCCGTAATTCAACCATCCTGCTATAACTTAAAATTATCCTGAACACGTTTTACACAAAAAAAAACTAGTCCTCATTGACCCGCCACCCTTTTGGTCTAATAAAAATCAAAATAAATCCCTGCACCCTTTAATGGACCGGTCGTAGAGGCGTCCATATTTTCTAATCCATTGTGGAAGTATGCAGGAGGCTTTTTAGGCCCTTTTTAGAAGCGTTTTAAGATCTCAATAGTTTTCTACCTACTTTTTCTACCCTCCTGCGCTTTATATACACCCTATACTTCGGAATGTATTCGCAGGCGGTCAGATATTTGCAGTGTTGTCAAATTTAAAATCGGCAAGTCCTACATCAGAGCAAGTCGGCCTGTATGTGAACCAAAATTACGTTTTAGGGTTTTTCCCTTTTTTGCTGAAGAGAGAAAACATGACTTTTCGAGATAAGTATGAATTATCTAGTATTGACGTTTTAGCATCTCTAGATGATGAAAAAAGCATTATTTTCATCTTCATAGGTGTGCCAATCTATCGTAAGAGCATCTTACCAATATTTCTTTTCCCCAACGCTACCAGTTTCATGACATATATACAGGATGGCGCATCAAAAACGAAACAGAGACATTTATTGCAGCTCAGTTCTGTTTTGGAAAAACGCTCAGACCCGTCGATTTTGTTTTCGAGGGGGACACAAAATTGGCAAAAAATCACGTTAACACGTGCAGCCCCTGGGCGGGGGTGGCGCCCCCCTAAACTCTTAAATGGAAAGGGGGGTCAAGTGATACCTTATTTTAAAGGTTTTTTAATTCCCTGTATAACTGAACTGGAGTACATGAATTTTACATCATTATAAAGGGAATTGAAAGACCTTAAAAATAAGATATCACTCGACCCCCTTTCCATTTAAGATTTTAGGGGTAGTGCCACCCCCGCTGTCCTCTTGTCCCGAATCTTGGCCATGCTTAATAAAGGATTTTCAAAAACTTTTTAAATTTAAACTCTCATGTCAGTTTGGTTTCTTTTGAAAAGCTATTTGCAGAAGTTGGGGCAGGATTTTTTAATATACAGGAAATGGCGAATAATTATTATGTTCTATATGCCAATATTAGAGGAAAATATAGTCTACAAACTTTTTGTTGCTAATTAGAACGCGCATTTATAAAGTGCAGTGCACTAGTAATTTTTAATTGCAACAAGTCATGCTTTTTCATATAATAATAGGGCGTTCTGCAAAGATTATTCATTAATAAAAACATGCACAGTGGACGGTAAAATATTACGGTGTTTAAAAGGCAACATTTTTATATTATATTATGTACATATAAATGATAATTTCTTTTATTCTATGTACCAACACAATAAATTACAATAATCAGTACACTAATTAAATTTTTTCCTAACCTTTTGACTTCGAATGTTATGTAAACACCGAAAAAATAATATTTGTATTTTTATCTTAAGTCCTACTTAAGGTTTTGGTGTAAACGTACTGTAAAGTAATTTATTTAAAATTTAAACTGTTTTTTAAAGATTTTTTTTTTATATTCATGCTAATTAAATAGACAATACAATAAATATACGAAGAATTAGATAGAGACCACATATATAAATACACTATATTGCTAATACCATAATTCAATGATAGCTCCACTGTAAGCAGATGATCAGGGGCCATTGAGTTTGCGCAGATCGGAAATTTGCTTCTTGATGTAAACATTTGACAGGGCCGACTTTCAAAATATTTTTACAAACTTTTATTTAAATTCACCCGTTTAGTTCGGGTGGGGTGTGTACAGTTTATGGTCAAATAAAACCAAGTAACCAATATTTTACATACCTGCAATACCTTATTCCTGGTATTGAACCGCGATTCGTGCAAAAAAGAATCATGCACTTTATTCTACCCATCTTGAGACACAAGTCGCTAACAATAACGAAATGTCTGGTAAAGTTGTATACCTAAATTCGCACCCAAAACTTAAAAATAATATCCACAATCACACACGGAACATCCGAACGAATACAACGTAAAAAAGATGGAAACTACTAACAACTTACAAACTAACAAAAAAAAAAGTTAAATTTTATAAATATTAACAACCAAAACTTGGAAATTATAACAACAGACGAATGAACAAAACAAAAGATGGCGACTAATAAGAATATAACGGCGAGCCGGTTCTGTTCAAAAGACCTTGGGTTCTGTTTACGTTCTGTTAGAAATCGTGTGGGTTGTCTAATTTTTTCCGTACTGCGCAGACGCCACGGCCCCCAACTCAGGTTATTTTGAATCGCACGATGGGTGTATTATTGCTTCGTGCGGCTGCTTGTATTGACAATATAGTGTATGTATATATGTGATAGAGACTTGCAATAAAGTAAATAGTGAGATTTTGCCAACCAACACAATTCCGTTAAACGATATTCCAAACGCGATTTTCTCTGAAACCACACACACAATTTGGTAAAACCCTGTTTCATATTCAGCAGCAAATATAATTCTTTTCAGCGAAACGGAAATTCAGTTTCAGGCGTCAGCCAGTGTCGAGATTTTAGCGCCTGAAAAATTAATTAGCGGGATTTTGTTGGTTGGCAAAATGTCACCATTAAGTGGATCAGACCGCGCTAAAATATCCTGCGTTAAATTACGGTTCTTTTCTAGGCCCGATTTACAAAAAAAAAATAAGCCAATTATTGAGTTTGTTTTTTTCACTAACGTGGGCGTTTTTCATGTAGAAAAAATCGAAGAAAAAGATATAAGCCAATGAAAACCCTAAAAATAATTACTGAAGTTATAAAAATAACGTTCTGACACTCCAATATCTATAGAATTCAAATTCAAAGAGTTTTTTTTGTCCAGGATTCGGGCCAATTTAATATACTATAGTCTATTTCAGATAGGTGTAGAGTAATAAAAGCTCATTAGGTAAGCAAAGTGACTACAGAGTAACCCACGAATATTTAAGCCACTTTCCTAATTTGGCATTGATTTCATTGCAAAGTTATTTCTTTTCGTCAAGTGCAGGTAGTACTACCCGGGTTTGGGTCAAACCCGGGTGAGTCAAATCAGGTGGTCAAGATCCCACATTTTCTCCTCTTCTTTAATGACATGATGAACTGCTTTTCGCCAGTTCTCTGGTGTCACTTCCTTAATGGCTTGATCAAAGAGTAGCTTAACGTCTTTTATTTTGAATATCGTGTTGTGTCTTGCTACAAATCCTTTTACTTGCGCCCATATAAGTTGTATAGAATTTAGTTCGCAATGATATGGCGGTGTGCGCAGCACAGTTACATTATGTTTTTTAGCTATATCTTCCACGGCATATTTCATAAAACGATGTTTGTGTAAATTTGCTATAGCTAATAGCAAACCTTCTTTTAAATATCCCTCCTCGCTCCCATGTGCGCCTATGGCCGACACCGAAATTGAGCCGAACTGGACGTATTAATACTCTACACCTTTCTGAAATAGACTATATATAGATATATTCTCGCATGGAGCTGGTCGGATGCGCTTAAAGAAGCACAAAAAGCATAGAACAGGCAACGTTAGCAGAAAAAAGAAGTTAATAACAAGTTGTTCGGGTTTGCACACTTAGAAATAGCAAAGTACTGGAGTGTATAAGATGATACACTGGAGATCTGGGCTATAAGCAGAATGATATAAATTCACTTTAATTACAAGTTTTATCTAGAAAAGCAAAAACCTGTAACGGTACAAAATTTAATAGACTGGCCGTAAAATTATTAAATGCCCTTTAAAGTTTAAAACTCTCATATCTACATCTATATTTCATTATCGAAACGAGTACATTGATAACATTCATGTGAACATAATTTTTGGATTTTAAATCAGTCGATAAAATAATTTTATGGTTATTTTAAATCCATGTCAGATTATTTTAAAGTTTTGTTCCTGCTTGCGATCTGGTCCCCTTCCTTATCTATGACAGCCATTTTAAATTTATTATGTTTTTTATATGGGATCTTTAAAAAAACCAAGAGTTTCTATAGTTGTTATAATATATGACCGGCTCGAAAATTCTCCTGAAAACAATTTGCGTCAGGCAGTTTTATTTTCTAGCATTAACCGATAGAGATTTGAATGTAGTAGAAATTTGGTAATAGAAAAAACGCATTTGACATAAAGTCCGTACAATTACTGACTGGATACACGTTACAGTTTCTGGCGTAATTTTTGATTCGATTTGATTAAATCGTACATTTTTTCAATTCTATCGGGATTTAAATAAATGAGCATTTTTTTTCTGAATAATGAGACAGGAAAACAATAATTGTCTCAACAATGGTTTCTTTGGAAATTATCTTGTTGATAAAGTTACCAGAAGAGACCCTTTTAACTTTAAATTGTAGGGTATTTGGCCCTTTTGATTAAGACGAAAAATTACAGTGGCGAATTCAGGGGGGGCGCAGTTTCCCCCCCCCCTCGGAGCCTCATAAAATGGATGTTTTAATCAAAAAACAAAATGGCGAATGTGTCACTAGCATTTACTCTTAATATTATCCTCTGACTAGGCGAGTTTGAGCGGCAATATCATAAAGAGCGGATCTGTCCTTGACAAGCATTTTAATTAATTATTTAACATTTTTTTTTTATTTCTTTTTTAATTAAATTAGTATCTTTTTGTCAAAGTCACTACAAACAAAATATTTAAAAATATATTAGTATATAATATAATATTAGTATATTTTCTTTAATTTAAAACAATTATTATTGATAGACCAAAAAAAAAGTATTTTAAGTGTGGTACCCAAAAAATTTTCTTATTTCTCCTATGTGAAGAATTTAATACAAAAATGGTTTGTTTTTTTTGTAAAAATGACCCCTCCCCCTAAAACGAAGTTCTGGATCCGCGCCTCGTTCTAAGCCTCATAAAGTAACAATGTGTCACCAGTTTTATGTCGGTAACACCATTATTCTTTTTCCGCAGCTGACACTAAAAACTAGATTCCCAAAAACCACCTCCTGCCCGAACAAACACAATCGGAAATTATCATAAAGCCAACAATTACACAACTGCACACCCGAAAGCGTTCCTGCATGGGGTGTTGTGCAGGAGGCACGTGTCGAACAGCCCTTTAAAAATGGCGTTGAAATTTAAAAGTCCACCACACTAGCAGCGGCATGTGCACCTATGCGATTTGCACCTGGATGCCGTCGTCGTCACCGAAAAAGAAAAAATAAATAAAATAATAATACAGTCGAGGCATCTGCCGGTGGTCCTGCCCCTAAAACTGGTCCTGCGAGCCGGCCGGATAACAGGATTCGTGGAGCGGTGTTGGCGGATTGTGGGGGACATCAGTAGTATACAGATTTAGTATTCTTTGTATGTTGGTGATTATTTCACGATTGCAGTGTAAAAACGATTGGATTCTAAAGCAATTGCTGCGAGGTAGGTAAGCGTCAACTACTTTAACTGATTTTACTAGTGACTAAAAGAAGTGGATACGAACAACATTTCTAAATTTTTTTTCAAAATTACCAGCTCCATGCGAAATGATGTCTATATATATTAAAAACATTGCATTCTCTTGAACCGAATCATGTCCATGTTTATTGATGGATTTTTAAAAACTTTGGACTTTGATATTAGAGAAGGTGAGAAAGTTATCTTTGTTAAAAAAAAATAATTCCCAATAATTTTTACAGTACAATGGGATTTTATTTGGCTTATATCTTTTTCCTCGATTTCTTTTCTGCATGAAAATAGTTTTTTTGTAATTCGGTTAAAAAAACGCCATCCAGATCCACTCCGACGATTTTTTGTAATTCAGGCTAAGAAGAAACTCAACTTAACATGGCAAATTTTATCGCGTTCTACACCACTTAAGCCCATCGACTACGACAGGTTTCAAAAATCATTTCTGAAAATATTATTACTTAAATCAGTGTTTTCTTCCAGCCTTTTTCTAGTAATGTTGAAATAAAATAATATTATTGTTTGTCGCATATTCCATCTCTTGGTGTGAACATTATTTCTATACTAACTGGACATCGAACGTGTCACATTGCCAAGCCAGATCACTGATGAGCACCCAGAATCAGAAACAGGGATGACCTCACATTTCATTTTAAGTGAGACAAGGAATGTTAACATCAAATTAAATGACAGGCTTGCCGTGGTTACCTCAAAACCCGACGGCCCGCAAAGGGTCTGCGCCTATAGATGGTCTCGCGTCTCTGATGAGTCCCAGTAGGACGAAACAACGAAAGGATTGAGATGTTAACGGAAGAAGACAGGGCATACCGCTGTTAGCAGTCTAACCGACCGATAAACTGCCATTCCCCACTGACAAGGTGAGGGGACAGCGGGTAATAGACGAAGGGGTGCACAGCGTGCAAACCCCGGACGCTCAGCGCCGTAGCGGTCTACCAATAAACAATTTTGTTTACCGATAGGTACGTACGTCCATCGGGTTTTGAGGTAACCACGGCAAGCCTGTCATTTGATTTGATGTTAACATTCCTTGCCTCACTTAAAATGAAATGTGAGGTCATCCTTGTTTCTGATTCTGGGTGCTCATCAGTGATCTGGCTTGGCAATGTGACACGTTCGATGTCCAGTTAGCATATTGATCCTCTAGACTCCTTAGCTCATTGTTGTCGGTGATTTATTCGACACATGAGAGGTAGGCAGCTTGGCTGCTCCTGAGTTCTAGTTAAGGCTGATTAAGCCTTCTCTTTTCGATCAAATTATTTCTATACTGTTGTGAAATAAGTGTCTAGTATATTATTTATAGAAGATATTTGAGTATTTTGAGTGGACAAGAACGTATTTACACAAAAATCACTATTTTAATATTGTCGGAGGTCATAGACCCACGAACAATGGCATCAAGTAATAGGAAACACTTGCAAACTTGAGGAAATAATAAAAATACTTGCTTTATTCATTCATAGAGAGTCGCGCAAATTTAATTTTCAAGGACTTTGCGATCTCTTTAGTTTTGGCGACTGAATCGACATTTATTGCTAAAATTAAGAATAATCCTTAATAATTCTTATATTCTTTATCCTGGTGTCTGTTTGAAGGTTGGAGTCAATGATGTTTCTTGAATGATAGAATAGTTTTGGACTTGCATTGTCTTTAATTTGTTTTACATCACAACGTTTCAACTGGTAAGTATCTCCAGTCGTCTTCAGGTGAATACTAAATAAGTAAAGTAACTACAGCTCTATTTATACTAGCTAGATGTACTGGAGCATGACTGAGATGGGTGCAGTCATGCGTTTAATTCTTGTGCGGTATTTTAAGTTTACATCTACTTAACAAAGGTTTCCAGATATTTCTTATATCTAGTGAGGGCTTACTAAAACAATCTGGGTTCTGGTATATGATAGCAGCTTCCTTGAACTTCCTCTTCCTCCAATGTGGTTCTTTGTGCAGGATTCGAGCTTCTGTCCACTTAATGTGATGACCGTGTGTCCAGGCATGGTCAGCTGCCCCTGATTTTTCGGTTTCTCCTTTAAGCGTGTTGTGTGGCCTTAAGGCCACTTGAAACTAGGGTCAAGGAACACAGAAACAACACGCTTAAAGGAGAAACCGAAAAATCAGGGGCAGCTGACCATGCCTGGACACACGGTCATCACATTAAGTGGACAGAAGCTCGAATCCTGCACAAAGAACCACATTGGAGGAAGAGGAAGTTCAAGGAAGCTGCTATCATATATCAGAACCCAGATTGTTTTAGTAAGCCCTCACTAGATATAAGAAATATCTGGAAACCTTTGTTAAGTAGATGTAAACTTAAAATACCGCACAAGAATTAAACGCATGACTGCACCCATCTCAGTCATGCTCCAGTACATCTAGCTAGTATAAATAGAGCTGTAGTTACTTTACTTATTTAGTATTCACCTGAAGACGACTGGAGATACTTACCAGTTGAAACGTTGTGATGTAAAACAAATTAAAGACAATGCAAGTCCAAAACTATTCTATCATTCATTCTTTATCCTGTTATCACTGCCTGCGTACGATTTCGGGATCGTATGTAAAATAAACACACTTTTCACCGTCCGCTGTCAGTGAATTTTTTTTGAAAGACTTATCCTCTAACTCTTGTTTCTCATATAGGGAATTTTTAGAGATACCTTTCATTTACAAAATATTCCTTGATTTTTGTTAGTATCTTTGGATCAACTTTATAAGAATGATTATCTCCCAAAAAAACCCTAAATTTAAAATCTATTACAAGACAAAAAACGTTTCAACCTTTAGCTGATAATTGATACCAAATTTTCACTTGTTTAATCAAAAATTAAAGGTATACAGGGAAAGGCGAACCTCTGTAAATAAGTTTGAAATATTTATCCCAGTGTTAGTTAATGGCACAAACCTCAAAGATACAAAAATTACTTTAGTATCTATAAATAAACAAACATATCTTCATGAAATGCCGGTATATCGTGTAGCGAAATATTGTTACACTATCTGCATCGGCTTTTCGTGAAAAACATTTCTAGTCATATTGACCTAATTACCTCTACACAATCCGTCGTATTTAAAACTCCGCATTTCGTGAAAATACGGTATATCAGTCAGATAGTGTTTAGTAACATCTCATTGTTTATTCGTATTTTTGTGAATATTGAAATGAAACAATAGCAGAAAAGATAGAAGCAAAATTGTTTGTGGAACATTATAATATTTTTTATAAAGATAACAAATAAACATCCATATAATAAACAACAATTAAATATAAGCATAAGCATTTACACAGCAAATAACAAGGGATAAATCCAGAAATACACAGAACGACTTGGAAAAATGTGTTTTCGCGTACTTATTTAGTAACTTATAACACGCATAAAATAGTAATTCTGAGACGTAATTGTCCGCTTTATTTAAAATAAGTATACTTATAGCAAGAACAATAAAAAACAGAATAAGTAGTCGCTTTTAGCTTTATCCTAACCTTAAAAATGTATTACGTTATGTTTACTTCTTACCTCATTTAATTGTTGTATATTTTAGGTACGAACGCTTTGTTATTTTATTTTATCTTTATAAAATATATTATATTGATTCACAAACAATTCTTCCTTTATTTTTTTGCCATTGTTTCATTAAAACATTCACAAAAATACAAAGGGCCGTTACTTAACACCAGCTGACTGATATGATACCGTATTTTCACGAAAGGCAGAGTTTTTGATACCGGCGGATTGTGTAGACATAAGTTCACTATATGACTGAAAATGTTAGGCATTTCGTACCAAAAGCCTAGACAGATAACGTAACCAATATTTCTCTACACTATATGCCGGCGCTTCATAAAATGCCTAGGCTTTTGATCAAATTACGGATTTCACAATACGACTACGACATACATACCTTGTAGTGGCAAAGGTAAGGCTTCAAAAACATTACTTTTACAGCTTCCTAGCAGCGTCCGTAAATGTAATTTACTGCCCGAATTATTAGCAAAACATGACCCAAATAAAACCAATCAATCATCCATAAACCGACCCCATGACACAAATAATAATATAGTGGTGGTCATCTACGCAAACACACCTTTTACCCCATATCCCGTTCTACCCTTATACGGGCGGGTAAGTGCATTTTAACACCCTTAAAGCCCTAGAGAACCAATAATAACATTATTCGATGACTTTTTGACACGCTGACCGGCGAAAATTTCGACAGTGTATATATATTAGAGGTATGTCGCAATTGTAAACGATAACGCTATTTGGAATCCCTGATTATTTTGCGAATTTCGTGTATAAATCGTTGGCTACGTTCCTCTAAAAGTTCTGGTTTTGTTACGTAAACTTGGGTTTTTAGGTGACCCCAAAGGTTTCTAGATTACCAAAATGCAAAAGTAAATAGTGAATCGTGTTCCCTTTTTATGTCATAATACATACCTTTGACTCGAAAGAAAAAAAAGTTGGGGGAGATTTATACCCCAAAAGGAGGGGTAAATTTCATGAAGACACGAAAAAAAGTAAGCCAAACTAAAAATAAACGCAATCGTAGTTCTGCATTTTTTCAGCAAATAAAGAGGCTTCCTAATACTGAATTTATTCCAGTATCATTGCGAACTAAATCCTATAGAACTTATATGGGCGCCAGTGAAAGGATTTGTAGCGAGACACAACACGACATTCAAAATTAAAGACGTTAAGCTACTGTTTGATTAAGCCATTAAGGAAGTGACATCAGAGAACTGGCGAAAAGCAGTCAATCATTTCATTAAAGAAGAGGAGAAAATGTGGGACCTTGACCACCTGATCGATCGGACCGTCGACCCGTTAATTATAACGTCGAGAGGAGATGTCAATTCCTCAGATGACGCAGAATATTATGATTCTTTAAAATTTAATTTCTGTATTACAATGTATTTTTTGTATTTTGTATTTGTCTTATAATGTTTAATAAAAAATAAGTGCACCTAAAACTATGTACATAATGTACGCCTTTGTCACACCACTTTCAGTGTTTGTGAGTGAATACCAATAGGCAAAACCCATAAATTGACCCAAACCCGGGTGGTACTACCAGCACTTGATGAAAATAAAGAATTTTGCAATGAAATCAATGCCAAATTATGAAAGTGTCCTAAATATTCGTTGAGTCACTCTGTAGTCCCGTTATATACCTAATGAGCCTTTACTACTCTACACCTTTCTGGAATATACTATACAAAATTATAATTTTGGGCTCTGCGGTGCTTCGTTTCTTGTAAAAGTATTGTGGTATACTTGATATTAATCAGCGTTTAATATCTCTACAGTTGGTGCACAAAGGCGAAGCCCTATATGTGGTGGCAACGCAAAGGGGCCTGCATTTTTATATACTCGGTGGACCAGGAACCGGGCATACCGCATACTATAAAGCTGCCCGAAAAAATAACTTTGGTGTGACATAATGCGAAATTAGCGTGACATTATAATTAAGAAATACATATATTATTAAAAAAAATACATTAAACTCGCTCAAAGAGTACAAGAATGAGGATACTAAAGCTAAGCCTTTTCATATTAAAAACATTCTCAGTTACAATTAATTTTACAAATATTGAGGCGTATTGTTAAACATATAACGAGATATCAGCTAAAGTAAAATATAATTTAACACGACATTATTGCCATAGAACATCATGGAAGTACTCAAGATGTCTGTCATACACTTTTCGGAATCCCGGGGGCTTTAAAAAATGTTAAAACAGTTCCTGTATCGGATTACCGCCTGGCAAAGTTGTGTTTCGAACTTTAAAAGGAAATTAAACTGAATTTATTTACTATTTAACGATAATAATACCAAAGTTTTATTTTATTAAATCAAGTTCTGTACCATGGCTGTGCTCATAGTTTTTTGGTCTGGAAGTCTTCTAGTCATTCTGCAGGTCCTAACAATTTTTTTTAATGGGTCAATTATTTATATTTTGATACGTTAAACTGCTAGTTGTCATTTGCTAATGTTGATAACGATACCTTTTAAATTAAATGTTTATAAATATTTAGCAAACCCAAAATTACCCAATTTTTAGGAAATTATCTTTTTTTAAATCTTAATTTTAATCAACAAATTTTAAAAAATAGCTTCAAGTTATTATACCCTACTACTTTCTTATCACAAAGTATATGAACTATGTTTTTTATTATTAATGTATTTTAATTTCTTGCCAACGTCTCGATAGTTTGATTTCTACCTTCTTCAGGACTCAATTAAACGTTAGTAGAGTCGTATTCTGAAACACTGCATGAGGGTACTCAATAATATACAATTAAAAAGGCAGATTACAATCAAAATTTTGAAATAAAACAAGATGGTAAGTTTCCACCGTTCCGTTAGATCACATAAGCAACTCCAACAAAAGTTTTGATGGCAAGGATTTTAGGGAGGGAAATACGTAGTTTTTAGAAGTCACTTTGGGTAGGAAAAGAAATTTCGGGAGGGAAACACTTTTTTTCAAGTCACTGGGTCGAAAGAAAGTATTTTTAGAAGTTACTTTTGATCGGAGATCAACGAATGAAATTTAGAGAAGATATAATAGAACGGAGCATAAACTCATAACGATTCCAGGTTGTATCAAAAGGTTCAGTGAGTGAGTAGATATTGGAAGAAATAGACTACCAAAATATAGAAGTATAATGCAAGAAATTTAGGAATAGTCTTGGACACCGACTTAAGGTTTCGTGACCATTTAAAAAAATTGTTTCAAAAGTCCTATTTGGCTCTAAAAATTCTATATTCTAGCAGATATATTCTAAACGTTAAACTAAAAAAGATGCTGTGTGAGTCACTTGTACTTTCAAACTTTAATTATTGCGATTTTGTTTACGGTTATTGTATAGACAATATTGGGAAGTCCCGTATTCAAAAAAAGCAGAACACTTGCGCAAGATTTATATATGGCCTTAGAAAATACGACCATATTTCTCATACTTTTTCTGAATTAAATTGGCTGGATGGTCGTAGACTTCTGCACCTTAATAGTTTTATTTACAAAATTTTAAACGAACCTGACTCTCCCTCCTCTCTTCGTGAACGCCTAATTCCTCGATATAATATACACTCTATTAACATTCGCTCTGTGAGTAAATTAACTTTACCACATCATCAGAGTGCTTTATTCCAAAGGTATTTTACTTACAATGCAGTAGTTTCCTATAATGCTTTACCTGGTGAATTAACTGATGTCTCAACTGTTGAATTATTTAAAAAAAGATATAAAAAGTTTCTTTTAAATAAACAAAATAAATAATTTCGAAGTTTTAATATGTCCATGGGTGCTTTTGTTTAACTTCATTTAGTTATTGATAGACGATCAATGATCAACGTTTTCTTTTTAAGATATATAGTAAGGTATTTTTAATAATGGATTTCTTGTTACTGGTATTGTGTCTTTCTACCTGTAATTTCTTAGTTTTAGTATAATTATAACTTTTAATATAGTTTTTTTCTAATAATTATTGTCGTATGGTTCAGTTGAGTAGCTATTTACAGCTAGACTGCGCCATGCTACAGTAAATACAACCATAAATACTTTTTTTTTTCATTCTTTTATTGTAATCATCATTTCGTAATATAAAGGCATTATTTATTTATTTATTTATTTATAATGTAAAAAAAAGAGCCTTCTTAAAGTTGATAGTATTTACCAAGCTTGACATACCAGAGGGATTTAGTCTAGAACTTAAAAAGTTGGTATGCGAAGAAAGTAATAGATAGAAATAGGGACTTTTTTAGTTCCAGACTAAATTCTTCTTGCATGTCAAGGCTGTTAAAAACTATATACATAGGCCTTAAGGAAGCTCCGTTTTTACATGAATTCACCATTCAAATAACTTTTCATAAATATAACAGTGGAGGACGACTTAGAATTTTTCTTTTCATTTATCAAATTTTACTTACTTAAAGACGCTGGTTTAGAATGATGATCGTTTTTTTTTGGAACACCCAGTATCGAACAATGGCGCCTCGGCCTTGATTTTTCCACGTAAATTCCGTCTAAAGAATGGACCCCGGACCGGTACCTGCAGAAATCTGATCTGATTTCGCAAATTCGTGAGAACGATTAAGTCATCTAATTTAGGCCCATATTTTCTACCGAAATATCAATTTAATCCCGTGACACTCCCTTTTTAGGGGTGATTTATTTTCGTCCCGTTTAGAAAGGGATTTATAACTTTTTCCATTGTAATATTTCTTCCACATTATGAGTAATAATTAAATATTATAAATAGACTGATGGTAGGTAGGATTGAGGCCTAAAATAGGTTGGCGTTTGTGCGTCTTCACAAAAGTAATAAACATTTTTTTTTGGACACGAATAAAGTGAAGAATATAAAGTTGATGTAGAGATTGTACCATTTTTTAAAAAGGTTTTGCACTTTCTTATAGAGAGAATAGTTCCTTGACAAAATAACAGTAAAAGTTATTATTTAGATTGTGAATCCTATGAACGATTGTTTGGTAGTAAAAGTATTTAATAAATGTAAAAACACTAAATTTAATAGTCAGAGACATCGTAATAATATTTTTAAAAAAATGGAATTGCAAGTATACAAGGTTAATTTGTCGATGCAAACATCTCAGAAACTATTTTGGTTATAAATCAGATACTTATCACTTTTATCAGCTTTATAATTTCATATGTCAGCTATCAGCTGACATAAAAAAAAATAAGTAACATTATATAAAACTTACCGGTTGAACAAATAGAGACTAGAGTGTGGGCGTGCCGCCTAAGGAGGTGGTGTTCTCTACTCCACGAACACCTTTCGATGACTTGGTCGATGTAGTCGTACCCCGTCACCGCCGAGAGATTGTACTGGAGTTTCGAGAGGACTAGTTGTTCCCAATTCTGTAAAGAAAATCAAAACCTTTGAATTCCAATCCGCTCAATCTTAAACAATTCAATACGCATCAAGTACATATTTTTGTATCCAATAATGGCATGTACAAGACGAAAGACGACTAAACCGAGATATATATAGTACAATTGGCGCAGTTCACAACATTTTGTAGATCATGTAAATATTAAATAGAGCCGATGGAGGAGGGTTAGAAATTACACGGCACGTAAATGAGTAAAGACCCCTAATTGTCCTAAATAGTTTCTAGTGTTTGTATCTGAGATAAGATTGAAATCTGGATAGACATGCAAGACGTTTCTCTCCACAAATAGTTTACCTGGTCCTTTTGTCTCGTTCGTAATTTAAAGTAAATAACATAAATTCAAACTTCGGTAACACCCTGTATGCAAAAAACCGTTAAAAATCATAAATATTTTGTAACTTTGCAATAAACTTTATTGACTTTACAGGTTGATAGTTTAACTTTCGCTGGTGGTGTCTTCCGGCATATTATCAAATGTGTTAACTGTTCATCGTTCATTAAACAAATAATAAAGACAACAAAACAAAAATAATTGTACAGTTCAAAGCAGTGGCGTATTTAGGAGGGGGGGGGGGGGGGGGGGGTGCCGGGCTGCAGCCCCCACCCTCCTAGCCTAGGAGTTCGGGTCTAAAAGTCTAATTGTAACTTAATTTTTCGTCTCACGCTTGGACTCTTAATTTAAACAATGTATTCTTGGCTTAGATTACAAAGGTCTTGTAGGAAACGTTAAGTTTTTAAACTTTTCTTTCTAAAGGTCATGTTTTATATAGAGGTTAAGGTTTCGGACGCATATCATTTTAGGTATTGATTTCTAAGGCAATTTTATAGGAAAACGAGTAAAATGAATAATATTTTATAGTATTTTTCTGTTATATACTTATCTGTTCCGTTTTCCCTTTTTTAGAACTATTTTAAATCAACAAAAATATAACCCAATGCAATAAAATATTTTTACAACAAAAACAATAAACAATTAGGTATTTATTTTTAAAGGCAAAAATTAAAGTAAAAATTTTCATTGAAACATTTTTTAGGGAAGAAGCGTATATAATAAAAAATAGTGCGGAAAAAAACGAGAATGCTTTATTATCAACATACAAAACGGCACTTAAGAAGGAGTATTTCAAAACCTAAGAATTTGCACCAAAAAACAAATTTTATCCAACCATGCAGAGGGGAAGAGGTAATAATTTAATTTTCGAAATTTGATAGTAGTTACATGTAGTCCCGACTGTCCCTTTCTCCAGAAAAAAAAATGTCCTACTTACGTCCACTGAGGCCCCCCTCCAGCATATTTTCTGGCTACGCCACTGGTTCAAAGTTATTTTTAAAAAAGTCATAATCCCATAAAAGCTTCCTTATATTTCCTCTATTGCAAGATAGTTTTTTTTACTTGATATGTGTATTATCTACTAAAAATGGTTAAAAAATCGTCTAGGTACCTAGTTTAGAGTCCATGCATGTCGTTTAGACTATGGCACTGGTCACTTTTCAGTCGTTTCACGACCTCGCCTGTACCTATATTAAATTTTGGACCAAATTCTTCTCTACCTTAACAGATCCTCACGTCCGTACAATTCAAGGTTAGTGACTTACCATACGAATCCTGCATCCCAATTTGATCCTTTCTGCTACACCACACATTCGTTTCATCTTTCACTCCCACATGGATCAGATAAGGATAGAGGCATTCTTATTACTCGATTTGCGCCCAGTCGAGCTTGTGTTAATCGCAATATTGGAACTTTTTATACGTTTTTCGTTTACTTGTGAGATTTCAGATTAGTCTAGGGTTCGACAGTCGCAAATTTTCCTGGCATGTTCCGATAAATGCAATGTTGCCAGTTCCGTTGCTTATATGACTGGGTTAAATCGAGGCAGGAAAGTATAAAAAAATATTATCGTCTACTACCTACAAACTTTTGTAAATTCAGTTATAGAATAAAATTATTGTGGATAATTGTTATTTTTTATCCTCAGTAATATTACCAAAGTTTATGGTGAAATACCGTAAAGTAAGTTATATTTTTAATAAATCACATTTACATGAAATCGTGAAGTAAATTACCGCTACAGAGGTATTTCTCACACAACTTGACAACAACAAAAATTGTGACTGTGAGGACGCACCCGCTGATGACTTGTGCACCACACACGGCGGCAACTTCAAAGTAATTATAGCCAATCGTCTGCGAAATGTCTAGACCAAAACTGGGTCAATACCTCGTGTCCAGCGATTGGTGCGACTCGGTTTCGAATGTGAGAAGTTCACCCTCAAGTTTTGGCAACATTTTTTTTGGTCGATTTGGTGAAGTAACAATAAAAAAAAAGTAATATGAATTAGGGGGTCTATTCTCGATACCCGAGTAGAAATGTGGCATCAGATCCGCAGGAACTTTATGTTTGAAATTCAGCCAATTTTCTGTTTTCAAATTGAAAAAAAAGGTAAATATCACGCCCAAATTGATGATTTCTTTAAGAATAGATGCATTTTGGGGCGTAATTTATGAATATAAAAGGATTTTTGTCAGAAACGATGAGTTTTTGAGATATTCCTTCTTACGTGCTGTTTTTCTTAGGGGTTATGTCCAATATTCCTTCTCTATTGCAAATAATCACTATATTTGTGTGTTACACAATGGGAATTAAACTTCTTCCGAATTAAAAAATCGAAGAAAAAGGCGAATTTTGTTGATATTTCAATTAAAATATTCATTTCAAAAATGAATGTCTTCATATTATTGCATCTAGGAGGTTGTCAAAGGTTGTCACTGTATGTTGAAGGAACCGAAGGTTATAATTTGGTTAAAGAGCCCCAAAGAAACAAAAATAGATGAAAAAGTACCCAACTGTATGGAACATGACCTGTTTTAGGCCTTTTAAAAAAAATCAGAAGCCCGTATAAATACGATTAGGCTTTGGAAACCTAACCTCCATAAACAGGTACTGTAAAATCGTTTTTAGATTCGTGATCTACGCCCCAAAATTTATTATTCCTGAAAAAATCAATTTTGGCGTGGTGAGCATATAATTACTTACTTATCGAAAAGTTTTCAAGATGAACCTACACGTTGTAACTAAAAAACAAACCAGAACCAATTCTGTTATGTACATGACACAGGCTGCACATTTGAGTAGCAGGTAAAATTCGTACAGGTTAAAATAAAGAAAATTTAAAAAAATCAATGTTCAAAAGGTGAGTGATTGTAATAGGTATCACAGTTTAATCCAGTGTCCAACAACCAACAATCGATTTTCTTTCGAACCTTGCCTGTTGATGGTCTTGTTGCTCCGGACCAACTTTTTCATCACCTGTATATTTAGCATAACAGAAAACTCGTTCACCTTTGACTTCGGTTGTTTCCGAGAATACATTATCCTACTTTTGATGAATGAGCATTCTGTCAATTACCAACGGCGAACTAGGCAATATAGCGAAACTCAAGATTTGTTTGACAAAGGCCTGCTCTAGAGACTTGAAAGAAAACCGCGCTCGCCTTGAAGACAATATTAAATGTAAAAGATTACCGGCTATAATACAAGAAACTGAATATTTGAGTCATTCCAAACTAATTCAGTTTAGTGTGTCTTAATTTTTTTCGTGTTAGAATATTCAGTCGCAAGTCGAGAAACTCCAAACCTCCGTATTTATTACCAATTGTAGGATGAGATGAGTAGAAGACGTGCTCCCTCCATAATTTATCCTATTTCTACTAGGAATACGCGCAAATATTTTCGGAGTTTAGCAGGACGAGAGAGGGACTCGATAAATTCCTGCGAATTTCTTAGCCACATTTTATTTTTATGTCGTTGATTATCAAGATCATTTTCTTTCGGAAAAAAAGGGGTGGGAGTTTTTTTAGAAAAGAAATTTTTAAAGAATGATAAAAAAAAAACTAGGTAACAAATGGGGGGGAAGTACCACCCCCCATCACTCCTCTCCTTCTATATATATATTCAGTCGCAAGTCGAGAAACTCCAAACCTCCGTATTTATTAACAATTGTAGGATGAGATGAGTAGAAGACGTGCTCCCTCCATAATTTATCCTATTTCTACTAGGAATACGCGCAAATATTTTCGGAATTTAGCAGGACGAGAGAGGGACTCGATAAATTCCTGCGAATTTCTTAGCCACATTTTATTTTTATGTCGTTGATTATCAAGATCATTTTCTTTCGGAAAAAAAGGGGTGGGAGTTTTTTTTAGAAAAGAAATTTTTAAAGAATGATAAAAAAAAACTAGGTAACAAATGGAGGGGAAGTACTACCCCCCCATCACTCCTCTCCTTCTGTATACGAGCCTGATGGTGCAAGACAATGGTTGATGATTGACACCTAAATGAGATTGAGCTATGAGTATTTGAATTTTTTAAATTCTTTTCTGTTAATATAAAACCATATTAGCTTGGAATGACCCATTTTCATATAGTACCTAGCAAAGTGTAAAAAAATCAAGGTTAAAATTTGAAAATGATGTCTATCTGATAATTTAGCGAGATTTCGAGGAAAATAATTATTGTGAGTTGGTAGCAAAACGTGAGACACATTTACTTACATTCATTTTCATTGAAGTATTTACCCAGATTGTTTGCTCGGGAAGATAAAAATTGTTATAAGCCTCTTAAGGTTTTATTAAATAGGAGCCATAGTCATTGATTCATTTAAAAAATCAAGATAAAAGTTACATTGCCAAAAAAAAGTGCATGCGCCTAATGTTCCATACTTTTAGAGAATAGACAACCGAAATTAATACAATTTTCATATCCTGAACTTCAAAAGATGGCTGAATAGCTGCACAGCTCAAGCCAAAAAAAAAATGAACTTCAAAAAATATAACATTTGTGTTATTCGTCTGGATCTGATATTGGTATTTTTATGAGTACTGAAGTTTACAAAAGATTCCTTATTTGATAGTACCCAATATGACCGAAACCAGGTTTACCAGATGTCCGGATTAATCCGGTCATGTTCGGATTTTTAAAAACAACCGATATAATAAAGTCACCGTAAAATTAGCTTAACTGGCCTATCTTTGTTTGCGTTTTGATCCACGCGTACAATTATCGCGGAAATATTCTTTGATGTGCAAGTAAAATATCTAAAGGCCTTTTTACATTGGGTGCAATTGCAAGAAAAATGGCCTGAAAGCATGCGCTTCGACGACGTTTTAATCAGCTGATGCACGTTTTCCCATTTAAAACCTGCATCAGCTGTTTAAAACGTCGACAAAGCTCATGCTTTCAGGCAATTTTTTCTTGCAATTGCATCCAATGTAAAAAGGCCTTAAAACTAATAAAATCACTCTATTAAGAGCATCATACCAATATTTCTAAATTCTTCTCCAAGGTTGCAAGCTCCATGCAAAATTAAATCTATTTATATTAAATTAGACCAAAAACATTGCGTTCTCTTGGCCCGAATCCTGGCAATGTTTATAATTTAAATTTGGACTTTTTACATACAATAATAATTTTTTTTAGGGTTTTCATTGGTTTAATATATATTTTTCTTCGTATTTTTTTGCTGCATGAAAATAACTCTTGATGATTGATGAGAAAAAAACTGAATAGTTTGTTTAGTTTTTTTGTAATTCGGGACACGAAATTTAACTTGACGAATTTTATTGCGGGCGCATTCACTAAATGACTGTGATGAAATTCGGATTTTTAAATTTTGTTGACCTGGTTGGAAAATCTTTTATATGGTAATCCTAACCTGACAGAGAAGTTAAAAAAACTCAATTTGAAAAATGAAATTTTAGTTTCCTTACACACAACCAGTGTTTTTAAAAGTGTTAAATCTGTTTAACAGTCCAGTTTATACTGCTGGGAATTTTGCCAAGATTTCCTCCTCATAGAAATATTCGCATGTAGGTTACTAAACTACCTGAATTCTTTTGTTAATTGATTAAAATCACAATCAGGTAGATTTCATGGATTAATCTCCTTTCATTACGCCGGGTTCACACAAATATTGCACTTAGGATAGGTACCTACAGTCTAAGAATGGGCTGGGTTAATTTCCTCGATACCATTTCGATACATATCGGTAAGTAAGTTGGACTAAAAGAAGTAATTATATATCATTAAGTATGATATTATCAATATTTCTGTTTTTGTAACATATACTTTTTAAATAATTTTTTCATGTTAAAAGTTCTAACAATTGTCATTTTATTCACGAAAAAAATAGCATAAATTTGTCAAAACTCTTTACAGTTACAAGCTCTTTATTTGACAGCCTACTTCAGTGGCTTAACCAGAAAATATGCTCGGGGGGGGGGGGGGGGGGGGGGGGGGCTCAGTAGGACATTTTGTTTCCGGAAAAGGGACAGTCGGGACTACATACATGTATTTCATGATCTTGCATCTAGTGAAGGTGAAAAAGCGCCGGTGGCAAAAAATTTTCGGGCCACGCCCAAAGTTCGTTTAAAATTCACCTAACTACTATTAAATTTCTAAAATTCTGCATGTTTGAATTAAATTTGTTTTTGTAAATGTTTTTTTTTTGATTTGATATTCCAATATGGCACTTTATTAAAAAAAAAAAACATTTTTATATTTGTGAAAAATATGAATATTGGTGTCAATCCAAAATTTTAACATAAGACGTATGTATGACTCTAACCAGCGTTTTTCGGGCTCAGTTTTTCATGATTAAAAATAAAGTAAATATCGCTCACCACGCCAAAATTGATGATTTTTTCAGAAATCATGTATTTCAGGAGCGTAGATCTAAGAGCAGCTTGTGGTGCAAATGCTTCTTAAGTGCCGTTTTGTATATTCATAAATAATAAAGCATTCCCGTTTCTTTCCGCACTATTTTTTTATTATAAATTATCACACTCCTAATATAAAAAATGTTTCAATTAAAAAAAATGTTTGCTTTAATTTTTCTCTTTAAAAATAAATACCTAATTGTTTTTTGTTTTTGTTGTAAAAATATTTTATTGCATTGGGTTATATTTTTGTTGATTTAAAACAGCTCTAAAAAAAGTAAAACGGAACAGACTACGACCCAAACAAGAAACAAAAACGTAAGAAAATCTCAGGGTATAATAGAAAAATACTATAAAATATTATTCTTTTTACTCGTTTTCCTTTAAACTTGCATCATAAATCAATAACTAAAATGATATGCGTCCGAAACCTTAATCTCGACATAAAACAGGACTTTTAGAAGGAAAAGTTTAAAAACTAAATGTTTCCTATAAGACCTTTGCAATCTAAAAAATGACATTATTTAAAAATTTAAATTAAGAGTCCAAATGTGAGACGAAAACTTAGGTTTCAATTAGACTATTAGACCCGAGCTCCTAGGCCCCTCTAAATACGCCACTGACCTACTTACAATGGATACATTTATTTTTTTAAATTTTTTATAAATAAATTCGACCGCGCTAAAATGTGAAAGTGCGGCCCTTCTCGGCCCGAATTACAAAAAAACGAAGCAAAGTATTGAGTTTTTTTTTGTCACCAATAGAAAGGTGTTATCTATGTGGATTTAAGAAAATATAGTAAAATTTATGTTAAAAGTAAAAATACTACCCGATATTATTTTAAAAACTTTAAAAAGTGGGAGGAGCAAGGATACGCCTCTGTCTGTAGCAGTGCCGTACAAAAGCATTTTCTCATCCATAAATCTTAGAGCGTTTTCACACGGCACCATATATCACGCGCGACAAATGGTCGCAATATTGCTTTTACACCAAATTATGTGTTTTCTAATGAGTCTTTTTCACACAGAAGCGATATTAGAGAACACATAATTTGGTGTAAAGCAATATTGCGACCATATATCGCGCGCGACAAATGGTCGCAATATTGCTTTTACACCAAATTATGTGTTTTCTAATGAGTCTTTTTCACACAGAAGCGATATTAGAGAACACATAATTTGGTGTAAAGCAATATTGCGACCATATATCGCGCGCGACAAATGGTCGCAATATTGCTTTTACACCAAATTATGTGTTTTCTAATGAGTCTTTTTCACACAGAAGCGATATTAGAGAACACATAATTTGGTGTAAAGCAATATTGCGACCATATATCGCGCGCGACAAATGGTCGCAATATTGCTTTTACACCAAATTATGTGTTTTCTAATGAGTCTTTTTCACACAGAAGCGATATTAGAGAACACATAATTTGGTGTAAAGCAATATTGCGACCATTTATCGCGCGCAATATATGGTGCTGTGTGAAAACGCTCTTAGCGTCTTAGCTATATGGTTGCGACAAACATTTTAGATCCTAAATTAGACTATCTATATCGACCAGCGAAAGTCGATATCACACATCGTTCATCTCTACCCTGAGCTGAGACCCTTCTCCATTATGGTTACCCCGGTACTCTACCTATTTTAAGAGGAAAAGAATAACATAAAGATTTGCGGTGAAGTAAAAGGGCTCTTCCTACACAATAGATAGAAATCATGGCTTTTACTTTAACAGCGTGAGTTTGGAGGTGGTACTTTTGTTTTTATGGCGCCGCCCGGTATTCTCGGAAAAAGGGAACCAAAAAAGGTACTTTCGAGAAATAATGACTCTGGCAATTAAGAGGTAAATAAACAGGTTCTATTTTTGAGATATTCGCAGCGAGTGGTATATGGATTTTTCTTTGAAAGGTGGGGTTTCACACGTTCTTGTAGAAATTGGTGATGGAACCATTAAGATACTCTTAAACAACACCTTTTGTGGCCCTATTTCCCAAAATGTTGTCATTGAAAAGGCAAAAATCACCAATTAAGTTGGATAACGGTAAAAAAAATATGAAAAAATTATACCAATTTAAAAAAGTATATTTATGGACACTGACAGTGGTGTAGGCAGAAAATATGCTCGGGTGGGGGCTGGGGGGGCGTAAGTAGGATATTTTTTTTTGATATTCCTAGCTGGCTCTTTATTTAAAAAAAAAACATTTTTTATATTTGTGAAAAAATACAATATTGGTGTCAATCCAAAATTTTAACATAAGACGCATGTATGACTTTACAACCAGCGTTTTTCGGGCTCAGTTTTTCATGATTAAAAATAAAGTAAATATCGCTCACCGCGCCAAAATTGATGATTTTTTTCAGAAATCATGTATTTTAGGAGCGTAGATCTAAGAGCAGTTTTTGGTGCAAATGCTTAGGTTTTGAAATATTCCTTCTTAAGTGCCGTTTGGTATATTCATAATAAAGCATTCTCATTTCTTTCCGCACTATTTTTTTTATTATAAATTATCACAATTCTTCCATAAAAAATGTTTCAATTAAAATTTTTACTTTAATTTTTCTCTTTAAAAATAAATACAATTAAATAAAAATTTAATCGTTTTCCTTTAAAACTGCATCATAAATCAATAACTAAAACGATATGCGTCTGAAACCTTAATCTCTATATAAAACAGGACTTTTAGAAGGAAAAGTTTAAAACTAAACGTTTCCTACAAGACCTTTGTAATCTAAGCCAAGAATACATTATTTAAAGATTTAAATTAAAAGTCCAAGAGTGAGACGAAATATTAGGTTGCAATTAAGTCTTTTAGAGCGGAGTTTCTATGCTCGGGGGGGCTATAGCCCCCCTAAATACGCCACTGGACACTGAATAGTACGGAATACTTGACCCCTTTTTCCGATTATGCACAGTCTCAAAAGTAGTACTACTGCAATCAGCTGATTTTATTGCAAGTCTATTTAAAAGGCCGGAAGAAATAAATAAATATTTGCCAATAATTTTCGATTAAATATTTTTGTTATCGTTTATCGTAACGCTTTGTAACGTTTCAAATTCCAGGGATGTTTTAGATCCACTTTCATTTTTCAAATTTTTATAAAAAAAATTGCCCATCATCGATAATAACAAGTATTACCGACGTAGGGTATATTTTAAAGTTTTGTTCGGTTTGAAATATATAATAACCAAACCAAGCTAAATTTCAGCACTCTAGGTGGAAAAGACGATTTTTAGTTTTGTTATTAACTAACGCAAATATAAAAAATTCAAAAATAGTTGCACATCACAAAACATCACCAGTATAATTTAATAAAAAGAAGTATATGTACATTTGCATATCACTGGATAAAGGCTCAAACGTTGTTTGTCATTTGAAATAGATGTTTCATTCAGTTTCTTAGGAAAACCTAATTCCTGAAGATGGTCTATTTATACAGGGTGGCCCAGTCTCAACAAAGAAATTAATTCCATTTAAACTACCTAACAATTTTAAAAAACATAGGGAGGCATTAATTCCAAAATCTAAAATTATTTTAAATTATACAGGGTCTCCCAAATAATCTGGGAATATCAAAAATACTTTTTTTTTTGGATGGAACACCCTATATTTTTATATTATCTTCTGATTCCCCACAAAATGTTACGCCTATTTTATATAAAACGCCATGTGTCTAAATTCAATTATTGTTTTAGAGATAACTAGTGAAAAAAACCAAAGTAAAACAAAACATTGCAAACAACAACAAATGGTTTGATCGTTGTGGAAATGGATGATCGGGCCCAAGGCCCCTTGATCTTGGGGGGCGTGAGGCCCCCTGAACTCGGGGGCCTTAGCCCTGCGACGATTTGCGCTATGATAACTACGCCTCTATCAATCAGGTACCAAAAAAAAAATTTCTTAGTGATTTTCTCCAATTCCAAATGCACTTTTAACAGATTTCGGTGTTGTGAATGAGAAAAAACTGTTTTAAAATGTTAAAAGTCATTGAGAATTTCTTTAAAATAGTATACCTGACCTGTAAGGGATAGTCCTTCTGAGAAATACTGAAGTCGACCACCCTTGGATAAGAATTCCAGAGAGTAAACAGTTATTTTCGGGCCTCTTTTAAAACTTGTTCTTGCAGTAGAGATAAGTGGCTACGTTTACAGCGCAAACAATAAGTCGAATGAAGTCGGCCGACCGACAGGCACAATAGCTAGGCAATGTGTGGCACATTATATCAAAAAGAGGATTTTAATGTCCACGAATTAGTAGTTTACTAATAAAAAAGTTCTCTCATATTTTTGAATTAGTTAAATTTTTTTTATCTATCCAGACTTCTTTTCTAACTATCCAGATATGTAAAATGTATGTTGTGCTGTTATTACTTGACGCAGATCAAAATGTGCACATCTAAAACGGAAATATTTTTAAAAATTTTTGGCATGGCACATGTTAATAGGTGGGGCAATATCAAGAAAAAACTAAAAAATATACAAACGTGAGCCCAAAATGCCTGCCACCGCTTTCTCACTAAGGCCCGTATTATTAATCTCCTGGTAACTTTACCAGCCAGATAATTTCTATGGAGACAATTGTCTTAACAATGGTTTCTTTGGAAATTATCTTGCTGATAAAGTTACCAGGAGATGAATAATACGGGCCTTAGTGGAATTCGCTACTCCCCCCCCACCCTCAAATTCCTCTTTAAATCAGCCCCTGGCGTATGTTTTTCAGTATAAGGCGCCAAAAGTTCGCCTGTAAAATAATGTATTTGGCCTATTCAACCCTATTGCAGTAAACCTAGTCAGGGGTGTTTTTTAGCGTGGGAAACCGAAAACAAAGTTGCACATATTTTATAAGATAATAAAAGGTATCAATCCGATTTTTTAAAAGGCATTTAAAATTTAAAATCCACCCTACTAATGATCTGTAATACATTGTTGCTAATTGGTCTGGTCGAGTCTTTTTACAGAATACTGAAGTGCAAAATTTAATTAAGATTGATTTAGCGGTTTAGACAAAAGCAAATCTTTGCCAATCAAAAATTCCCTAACTCCCGAAACCTGATTTTGGGTATCTGAAAAGTTGCTGAATATGGGACAGGTTTTTACCAAATTGTATATAGTATTGTTTCAGAGAAAGTCGCGCTTGAAATATCGTTTAGCGGAATTATTGGGTGACAAACAGGGTTGCGACGATTTAAATCATCACTGATTTTTTCAATTTTAATCTTGATTTAAATCAAATTATAAATTGCAGTAAAAAGAAGTTGCCGAAGCAAATAACTTGTCAGGAAGTTCAAAAATAAGGAAGATAGTTTATTTAAAAAGAAGTGTTTAGATACATTATGTAAGTGTAAAAGTAAAAACATAGTTAATCGTCATCAGTCCAGCGTAAAAAATATTCATAAATTACGCTGCCGAAAATTTTCATATCAATACAAGTTATTTTGTATATAGCCGAGGAGATTTTCTAACTGTAAATCTAGACAACAAATATTTTTGGCCGAATAGAGACAAAATAATGAAAATACGTTATTTTAAAGTTTATTATTGCCATATTTAAGGCTAAAATTATAAATATAAATCAAACAAATCACCATTTTATCGAAAAAATCAGATTTATTGATTTTTTCAAAATAATCGTGATTTATTGCAACCCTGGTGACAAATGTAATTCCGACAGTACAATTATTTTTGATGGTTAAATTTTGCAATTGTCAGCGTCATATCTTAATAGGGTATTTTTTAACCGAATGTTAGGTCGTGCAACAAATTTTTGAATTTACAAACAAAATTATTAAACCAAGTTATCAATTAGAATAACTTATCAGCGACTAAAAATAACTTGGCTAATACTCCGTCGCCGCGCCGCTACGTAATCATTTCATTCATTCATATTATTTTCGCCTTCGAAAACTTTTTAATCTTACGCGGAAAAAACGTTTATCTTAAAGTTCGGTTATAATTTGCATGTTCTAGTTTAGAATAATCAAAAGTCAAAATTACTAAAATTAGTTACTTAACAAAAATAAGCTTTTTTACTAAATTCGCTATCGCTGAATTTCTTCAAAGTGACACAAACGTACCGATTTAATTGATATTAAAAGAGACAGAGAGATTTTCCAGCCTCATGATTTCTTTTCTCTCAATTACTTTTCTTAAGATTTCAAATTTATTTTGTAGAACAGTTCAAACTAGTTTTTGAGATATTAGGATTTAAAAAAATTACATTTTTTGATACTTTCACAGGCTGTGCATCTTATACATAAACGGCTTTCATGTTTCTATCTTAAATTTTTTTTCTACTAAAAAAATTAACCTCTTTGGATGTTCCGCTAAACAAGAAGTAATAATAATCGAAATATAATTATGGCGTGTCGTGTTTCGAGTACCATCATCAGGTAGTTATATGGATTTTTATTTTTTAATACAGTTTCGGCGATTATGTGTCTAATAGAATAGTGATGCAATACTACTTTAATGAAATAGCAACGTTTGGACCTAAATAACAAGCACTTCAATCTTTATCTGTATAAATGGTAGAATATATGTACATCCAAGATTAAATGGCGGCAAAGTTGAACAATTTCAAATAGACTGACATGTCTTAAGGAAATTTAAAATATCCCTAATATTTTCGTAAAAAACACAAAATTGTCTTTTGGGTTTCGCAAAGTTCAATGGTTAGAAAAAGAAAATAATGTGCAAGTCGGCTTTCTCTAAGATGCAACGTTAAGATGTTATGGCCTGCTAAAAGTCGTATAAGGGTCATTTTTCAAATGCCAATATCTCAAGATGCTTAGAATCTTGAGCAGAAGCCAAAAATATTTAATTATATTTAAAATAACAAAGTTGACATTATACTTCCGGTGCCACCGGAATTGTTAGGAAAACGTCTATATTTTAGTTTAAGAGAACATATCAAAACATACATCTTAATGCAAATTTAAAAAAATATGTTTTTAGAAGTTTTCTCAAAAATTGTGGGGATTGTGAGGATTTTCATGCGTGGGAACGTAAAAAAAAATTAAGTTATGCTCTTTAACAGTATCATCAATTTACCTAATATAATAGAAGACATCGCGCGGTACCCACCCCGGAACCACAACCCACCACAGTCAGTACTGTAACTAATAACACGTAACCACAAATTGACATAAAAATAATCGTCAATTACAGTCGTATTTCTTCCGTTCTTCTTCTTGACTTCCTCGCCGTGAGGGGCGCCAATTGATTTTTACAACCCCCGTTCACCTCGGCTGATTTTTAAAAGATCGTTATTTCCGAATAAAAAGTCGAAGAAAGGTGGAGAGTTCGTTTCTTTGCGCGCCAAAGACGTCGAGTGACGTACCAGATGGGTCGGGAGTTATAACTATAACATAACATAACATAACGAATAACTTTTTGGTCTAGTTGAACCAACCACAAATAGTTTTTGAATTAATTCAGGTAGGTATACTTATATTATGTGTTTAACGATGTCTAGGCGGTGTTTATTTTTTAAATACCAACCGTGGGTCTAAAGCGGCGCCTTATTATCGGTGTTTTATCTTTATTTAACACCTCTAAAAAAATGTAAGATGTTAGAATACAGGGTGCTATGAAAATGACTTGTTATATTATTTAAACCCAGCAAATCCTGGGGGCTTAAAAAATAATACAAACATTTGTTTTGTCGGGCTGATGGGGTATTAAATAAATAAAAGCAAATAAACCGAATAGGGCTAATATAAGTCCGAAAATTGATGTCTACTATGTACTATGTTGTAATAAAAGCGATTAAAAAACAGGGTTTGTATAGAGAAGCTCTACTAAACATTTTTTAAGTTGATCCAACCGCGCTAAAATTTGCTGTCTTAAATTGCGGTTCTTCTAGGCCTGAATTAGAAAAAAAAAACTGGGCAAAATATTGCGGATTTAAACAAAACGGGGGTGTGTGGGGGGGGGGGGGGGAAGTGGGGGAAATTAGTTCCACGTATTGTAAAAAAAATTGAAAATCGAACCTCTACAAAACGGCACTTTAAGAAGAAATATTTCAAAAACTAAGCGTTCGGCAAAAACGGCGTAATTACGCCCCAAAAAACATCGTGCCTTAAAAAAATCATCAATTTCGGCGTGGTGTAGCTATAATAGATAATTAAGTATATCCTTATCTAAATGTCAGTTCAAAATTATGCCCTCAATTTTTGGCTAAAACAGATGCAGGCAAGTGTGTATTGTGGTACGACGCATCAAGTGCAATTTGTGAAATCTGAGATGTCTAGGATTTCGGCTTTTAAAAAGAACTAACCTTGTCCTTCCGATATTACTAGGAACAGGAAGTAGGAAGCTATAATTCTTTCTTTTTCGTAGAAATTTTAATCTACTGGGTGGCCCTAACTAACACTAAACATACAAAATTAAATTAAATCGTGTTTTTTTTTATTTTTATCAATTTATACCGATTTATTCCTTCAATATGGCAATATAAAATGAACTTTAAAATCTCTTATTTTCATTATTTTGTCTCTATTCGCCCAAAAATATTTGTTGTCTAGACTTACAGTTAGAAAATCTCCTCGGCGACATACAAAATAACTTGTATTGACATGAACATTTTCGGCAGCGTAATTTATGAATATTTTTTACGCTGGACTGATGACGATTAGTTTTTAGACTTTGTATCTAAACACTTCGTTTTAAATAAACTATCTTCCTTTTTTTTTGAATTTCCCGATGAGTTATTTGCTTCGGCGACTTGTTTGTACAGCAATTTATAATTTGATTTAAATCACGATTAAAATTGAAAAAATCAGTTGATTTAAATCGCCGCGACCCCGATTTATAGAGTTTTTGTTGAGGGAGACTATAAATCCCTGCTTTATCCCTAGAAGGTTTTACAATAGGTCACCTAAGGGTCAGGTGCCTCGCAAATTCAAAAATCCAGGTAAACAACGTGCAAAAATTCCCACACTCCAAACTTTTTCACCCAAAATTCATCCTCGCATCCCAAAACTTTACATAATGACAGCCCCTATACGTAATAAGGCCATAACCTTACGATATTAGGTATACACCTTTTCTTTACGCCAAACTAGTGTGAGAAAAAAGTTCGTTGCACCTTTTTCTTTTCAAAACTTGCACAATATTATCGGTTTGGATTCGTAAACGGGACGGTTTGGTCCTAAGGGCTCTATAACACCTATATTATCATCCCTTAACCGTTGTTAAGGGGGTGAAAAGGTCCCGAACGAAACCGGAACAACAAGAAATATTATAATAGCTGGAAGGAAGTGTATTCCCATAGTTTGATTGGGCATACTTAATTCTAGGTAGCTAGATCGGATTAAATGTTATATGTATACCTATCACAAAAAAAAGGGTGAAAAAAGAAAACGTTAAAGAAAATCCGTTCTGCATATAAAGAATGCTAGAAGAAATAAACTCGTTTTGAGGGAAGCACTAAGGATGCACGTGCGCCGGTTTTTTATCTACTGGTAGTATTTGAAAATATTAATGGTATAGAATCAATTTTGGACTGAAACTATTTCGAAAAATATTTATAGGCACTTTCGTACAACCACTACACTAAGCGAGTCTAGTCCCCATTCTGTCAATAATGCCTCCATATCTTACATAAGGATGGCTCACACTTTTAAACTTACAATAAATAAAATTAATTTTTTTTATGATACACTCACCCTGTATATAACAACCTATACCCGGTTTTGAGCAGCATTAATACCTAATCCACATACAAAATTTCGTCATTCCCCGTCAAGTAGTTCTCGAGTCACACAAACTGACAAGACAGAGGGGAAATATCCTATAATATCTGGAATATATTTTTTTAAGATTACAGCTTTCTTTGAAAGGAAAGTAAAATTGTAAAATAATTTATTTTAATCCTTAGTTTTCATAGGGACCGAGAAAAATGTATTTTTAATAAAATAAACCAAATTAATAAAATAGATAATAGACACAAAATTTTAAATAAATAATTCCTAAAAAGTGATTAACTATAAATATCAATAGATAAAAATTCCAAAATATTGGAGTGACGTTTACAATATTATGCAACTGAAAAAAGCAATAAAAAGCACATAAGCAGGTTAAGGCCTGTTAGCTTTTTTGATAACAGGAGATAAAGGCGACATTATTTTAACCAAAACAACCAAAATAAATATTGAATAAAATGTGTAATAAGTCACACATTATCGATATGATACGCAATCGGGTCCCTTTAATTTTTAAAATATTATATTAATTACTCGTATTGACATAAGGTTTAAAAAATGTATTTTAAATTATTTTATTTTTCAAACTGTATGTAACTTTTACATAAAAATAATTTCTTAAAATATTACGTCATTTTCTTTAATAATTTCTCGAATAATTATTGCTCAATAGAAAAAGAATATTCAGAAATTTGAAAAAACCCCTTAAAATTTTGGTTTTCTTTACTTTTTTCTTTCCAGTGTTTCCTAAAACTCCCTGCTGTGCAGTATTTTAAATTTAATAGTTTTATCAGATTTTTAAAAGGAAGAAATTATACATCCTCAAAATGACCAAGACACGGAATCTACCCTCCGCCTCATATCCGTTCAAGGCAATTTTTCTTATTATCTTTTCATCAGCATTGTGTATAATGGCACGCGTCCCCAAATGTCAAAAGTCACCTTTTAGCTCCATTGTTTTTTTGATTGCTCAGTTCCTTTGATTTTGAAATCGTCTTATACCACAAATTACCGTAAATTCTTATATTAAAAAAAACTAACCACCTTATATCCTGTCAAAAAGGTCTTCAAGATCGTGATATACATATTCGTACATCCTTTTTATATCCAAAGAAAATGGATAATTGAGGATAACAGAAATTATTACCTCAGAGTAGGTAAAGGGTTCATTCTGGCAACAGGCGCAACGAGTATGATTTAGGGGGGAGGGTAGGCTTAAGCCCTAATGATAAACCTTTAAAAAATTGCACGACGAACGAAAATTTCATAAATATGTACATGTTAATGTAAAAATATCTCAAAATCATCTACTACTGCAGTACCCCAGTTAAAAATAATTAATATGATCATGATATGCTCAGCCAATCGCCAAATAAAAAATATATCATAAGAAAAGGTTGGCACACAGGGTGATTCCTAAGTAGATACTTCTTTTTTAGCTGTGTATAGAAGGCATTCAAATAAGCAACATTTTAAAATACCTTTTTTTCAAAAAACTCAAAGATAAGGTAAATACATTCATTTATTACACTATGGATCAAATACAATCCTGCCTAACTTGCCCGTTGAATAACATTAAGAAAACTTCTGGGTGTAGGATGAACTCGCAAGGGAAAGCGTTCTGCGTATAATCTCGAAGCAGCAGCCGCACTTTGACGACACTCGCTATAATTTAGCACCATATCTACTAATTCATTGTTTTCAAATTTTACCATTTTCACATATCACCAATCTAACTTGCTTCAGAAAAACACACCGCAGCGGATTGCCAAATAATTGATTACCGCCCCGTAAAATGCATGACTAATAAGACAAAAACAACATAAAGTATAGCGGGCTATGTTTTGATGACCAGGCCCGCACTTAGATTTTTTACTTCTGTATCTCGCCTATTTTTAAATTTTTTGAAAAAGGTATTTGAAAATGTTGTTTATTTTAATGCCTTCTATACACAGCTAAAAAAGAAGTATCAACTTAGGAATCACCCTGTATAATATATTATTATATAATGGGTTAACACTAAAGAAACTTTCAGAAATAATTAAAAAAACTTCCTGCACAAATACCGTCATGTGGCTGAAGTAGAAATTGTCAAAAAAAAAACTGTGTGAAAAAAATTCTAAATAATTCGTCATATCGACAATCAGATGACAGATTCCATAAAATTATGGGAAAAAACGAAATTTTTTCTTAAAAACACGCGATTTTGTCATTATCGGCCTGGTCATCTCGCGGTGGTTCGCGGTCTCCATAACCCATGGGGGTTACAATACATCCACCACAATAGTAATTGGCTTGACCACCATATGTACATTTATTCCTTTAACCCTATCTGTGACAAATTTTATGTCTGGCCCTGTTATTTATGTAGTGGAATGGGAATCCAATACAGAATGTTGTTATTGTAAGGGGAATAATAGGCTTTACTAGAAAAGGTCGCGAAAGCACAGAGGCGGAGATAAACCAATAAACTATAAGAAAACTAATAGGTATGTCTATGACATCGATACTGCCAGTATTTAGTCTAGGAGAATATGTTGTCTGAACCGTTTAAAGTTTAAATAAATAATAATACAAAATTATTATATAAATAAAACAGGATATTTTTTAAATCAGCTATAACACCCTTTTTTAAGTTTTAAGCTTTCTGAACTTGCTAGGAAAACTAGAACAATACTGTTGTCGAAAGAGTATAATAGTAGATTCTGTAACGAGGTTGGAATGAAAATTTGATCCGAGTGGAAGATTCCGAACGCGAGCGTGAGGAACCACGAGTATCGAATTTTCATTCTAACCGAGTAGCAGACTATATTTTCTCAGTTCCATATCTGATTCATCCGATTTTTCACTCATATTTTGACTTGCACTAAAATTTGTCTGCTGACATTGACAGTTTCGAAATTCATGGCAACCTATGTCGTTTAGATCAATTACAGAATATTCATTCCGTATCTTGTTATGGAATGAAAATACACGCAAAACGCATAAGAGGCAAGTGTTTCAGAATAAATATTCTAACTCAAGAGCGAGCATTTTTACATTCTATTATCAAAAATGATTTTCGAATTATTGCATTCGGTAATGGTTGTGGAGAAATGATTTTCTATAAGCACCCAGACTAAAATTCTTCTTTGCCTGCCGATTCTTGCTGTGCCTTGGCTCGTGCCTAGACTTTTAGTGAGCGTGAACGAGTTATTTTAGTATATTAAGAGCATCCAATCAATATTTCTAAATTCTTCTACACAGTTACCATCTCAATCCGAACCTATAAGATAAATGGATCTAATTTTTTTTTTCTATATAAAAATTTTCCTTGTAAAAAAATTAAGATTTGTCATTTAGAAAAGTTAGTTGGTGGTCAAAATCTTAAAAAATATTAATTTTACCCAAGAGTAGGTACTACCTTAATTTTACGTATTGTCACGATAGGGAATCATAAGATCATAACATTTCATAAATCAATATATTTTCCATTTTAATATTTTAATCATTATTCGCGTTTACCGCCGGCCATTCAACGCAACATGAAACCGGCGACGAGTTTATTAAACAAATCTAAAAAGTTGCAATTATGAAATGTTATACGTACATCCCGATCTAGCAATGATTGTGGCGTCATCAAGTTGGTATAGAAACAAGGTATATGACCTAAGTCCATTGTCTCCCTAAAGTGGGAAAAATCGCTGACTTGATGAAACTACACATCGCGCTAGAAAAATATCGGACGGCACTAGTGCTCGAGTCTGTGACGCATCCACGTCGAAATATGTGAATTTTTGTTGGTCCCAAATCTCAGCGATGAGTCCAAATTTAAGTAAGTATAATTTTATTGTCAACTGTCTTGTAAAGGTCTAAATCCAAGTTTGTTATTTTGATTTTCTTATAAGCCCTTCAGGTGATTGTTATTTTTATCATTTCAATAAATTTGTTTTCAAAACCGCTTTGTTTTTCTGATAGTCGCCAAGGTCCCGCGCTACCTTACGTCCCTCGTCACACCCCTAAAATCTGGGCGTGACAGTATTTAAGGAAAATGTCATTGGGAAATGTTGGTTAGAATTACCTTTTTCGTCATAATTCAGAGAAAAAATTTTTTTCTTTAAATCTTCAATTATGACTAAAAAGGTAATTCTAACCAACATTTCCTAATGGCATATTCCTTAAAAACTGGAAATTAAAGTAGTTTACTCTTGGATAAAATTAATATATTTTATGATCACCCTGTATAGAAAAACTAAATTTTTTAATGACAAATATTGATAGATTCACACAATGGTATAGGTAATCCCATTCAGGGACACCCTGTATATATTAAATTAGACCAAAAACATTGCATTCTCTTGGCCAGAATCCTGGCCAAGACATAAATTATAGTTGAACTAAATAATTATATTTTTTAACCATTTGAATTCGGTTGTTCCTGTACGAAGTAAACCGCGTCAAAATGTCAACAAGAAGTGACTGAACGGCTAGACCTAATAGATGTTGTGGTGAAGATTTGACCTAGATATTTCAGCACTCCCCCTAATAATATTCTGATCAATGAACGCCGTCTTCCAAACAATTCCCTTATTTCCCTTGAAAAACGCGCGTTCTCATTAATGAGAACACTCAAAAATGTGTAAGGTGTTTACAAATACCGAGAGGATACACATTTATGTATTTACAACCGCCCGTTTTGTAAATAAACGCTACTTTTCGGTATAAACAACCCCCGAATGGGGTGCGTGGGAACGACAATATTTTTGACATTAATTTATGAAAATTGAAACATGAAAACAGAAGTTTTATATACGATTTTTAATTTTCTTTGTGATTTTTTTTTAAGACTAATATTTCTAAATTCTCCTCCAAAATTAACAGCTTCGAGAGACATTATGTCTGTACAGGGTGATTCCTAAGTTGATACTTCTTTTCTAGCTGTATATAAAAGGCATTAAAATATACAACATTTTCAAATACCTTTTTTTCAAAAAACTTAAAAATAGGCGAGATACAGAAGCAAAAAATCCAAGTGCGGGCCTGATCATCAAAACGTAGCCTGCTATACTTTATGTTGTTTGTCTTATGTCTTATTAATCATGCAATTTAGGAGTCGGTAGTCAGTCATTTGGCAATCCCCTGCAGTGTGTTTTTCTGAAGCAAGTTAATTTTAAATTGGTGACACAAGAAAATAGTAAAATATGAAAACAATGAACTAGTAGATATGGTGCTAATTTATGGTGAGTGTCGTCAAAGTACGGCTGCTGCTTCCAGATTATACGCAGGACGCTTTCCCTTGCGAGCTCATCCTACACCCAGAAGTTTTCTTAATGTTATTCAACGGGCAAGTTAGGCAGGACCGTATTTGATCCATAGTGGAATAAATGAATGTAAGTATCTTATTCTTGAGTGTTTTGAAAAATGGCATTTGAAAATGTTATTTTAATGCCTTCTATACACAGATAAAAAAGATGTACTAACTAAGGAATCACCCTGTATAATATGTATAATTAATTAGACCATGGATTTTTTAAACTTTTTAAATTTGGACTCTACAGATATTGCAGTGTCAGAAAATCATTTTTGTTAAAAATAAATAATTTTCACAATAATATATACAGGACGTTCTAATTAAAATAAAAGAAACCGTTATTACTTTTTCTGACTAGTACTGACAGAAACCTGTTTCGCCCTTCTTAGGTGTGATTTTTTAAACTATTATACATGTGCCAAATTTCAAAAAATTATATCCAGTAGTTTTTGAAATATTTACAATATTCCAGACCTTCTTGACACCCTGTTTAATTAAACCATTTCATTTAGGATTCCCGATATCCGATAAGTAGAAAGTGGATAATAAATATTCCTGCAGGAATATCGACAATAATAAATCCATATTTGCGCGAAGAAAATTTGCAGTTACGCCCATGTGCTAGACCACCGTTAAGAAAGGGTCGCGACAATGCAAAAGGGCACAACAATAAGTCTCGCCTGTGGGAAAAAAGAAGGGCACAGGTCGCGCCGTCTCTCAAAATTTACATCTGATAACGTCTAGCTTCTAAGGGATGATTTTCGCAAACGTCAGTTAATGAGAAAACTGCCAGGATAAAAATGTATGCCTAAATTTCACACCAAATTTTTTTTAAAAAAAAAAATAGTCCACACTCTCAAAGTCAAGCTGTTTAGATCAGTGGTTCTTAACCGGTGGTCCGCGGACCACTGGTGGTCCCTGGAAGCACCCGAAGTGGTCCGCGAAGCCCATCGGAAAAATATTTTATTTTATCCTGTCCAGTAAATCTACTTCCCCTGTACTCATTAGCGGCCGGTAAATGGAACATATAACGTCTCTGATACTGTAATGTGTTGCCTAGCAATCGCATGATAACTATATAGGTTTTTAAGGGTAATAAACTTCATTAAAAAGAATGCACTTAACACTCGTCTCTTCAAGAAATTGTGCTCTGATATGAACTCTGAACACGAAACTCTGCTTTTCCACACAGAAGTGCGCTGGCTTTCCAAAGGAAACATGCTGTCGAGGTTGTACGAACTGAGAGAGGAAGTACAAACATTCTTAACTGATAAGAACACAGAGTTGCTGGATCAGTTCTGCGATTCCCAATTTAAAATACGTTTTGCTTATTTGGTTGATTTTTTCACACAACTAAATAAATTGAATCTTCAACTACAAGGGTCAGGAAATTTGAAGTTGCAAGGCACGAGCAGTATATTTGCATATGAAGATAAAATCAGTGCATATATCGCTAAAATCGAGCTATGGATCAAAAAAGTCGAAAAAGAAGAATTTTCTGCGTTTGATAAGCTAAATCAAATTATTAACGGACAGTGTGCTGAGAATAAAGGGGAAATTCAAAAGAACATTATACACCATTTAATAAACTTAAAAAGTGAATTCAATCGCTATTTTCCTGACTGTGAGGACGAAGGTATTCGGAAACTGATCCGCAATCCTTCCATTGTCAAAGTTTCTGAGGTGCCTGATGGAATTCAAGAAGAAGTGATTGAAATGCAACACGATAGTAACTTGAAAGATACGTTCGAGGCAGGAATTAATCTTGAAGATTTTTGGAGCCAAAAGGCACTTTCTTTTCCAAATATTCGAGAAATAACTTTGTTTTCATCGACATATTTATACGAGCAGGGGTTCTCGGCGCTTCTAATAATTAAAAACAAGCACCGAAATCGGTTGGATGCTAGTGCCGACATGCGTTTGGCTTTGAGTAGCACTGAACCAAGGATTCAGAAGGTAGTAAAGAGAATGCAATCACAAAAATCGCATTAAAATATATATTATCTCTTTGTTGTTAAATTTTTGTAAAAAATTAAAATATTGTTGGCTTTGACCAGTAATTTACATGTTTTATTTATAGATAGAACAATTTTATTAATTTTCATTTACTGTATTTACCCCCAAAGAGTAAGTGGTCCATGTCAACACAAAAATGTTGTCAAATGGTCCCTCATTACTAAAAGGTTCAGAACCACTGGTTTAGATATATTATGTAGGTAAAGAAACTCACAGTCTTCAGAGTTTTACTCTGTCGTCTTTGGTCTTCTTCACAAATAAATAATCTATTGTGGATAAACCCGATGAGTTACTTTACTTTATGATTTTTCTAAATATTTTAGGTTTGGGTAATAAATAAATAAACATTATAATAACCTTAACATAAATAATTTTTTGCGTTCAAAAACACTTGTAAAACTTTTTAGGTGCGATGCTGTTCAAAGATGAAGTCATCATCGCCGTTTTCAAGAGTTGAATGAATTATTCCTCATCCGCCATATGTTGTGTATAAATATTTTTGATTTAAAAAAATGTTAATTAGTAAAATATAAATTAATTCGCAAATGTGTGTTAGGAATATTCCGAAAATTACACATTTCTAAAATGATCGAAAAACAAAACAATGTTCTCTTATTATAGCTTTTAGCCAAACAAATTGTTGCTATGTTACCGGTAATAACACAAAGTTTTCGGTACTATCTCAGGTTGTGGTACGATTTTAGATCGGGAAAATGATGAGACAAATAAAAGGATGCGAATGTGGAAAAGTTATTTTCATGTAGAAAAAAAATCAAAGAAAAAAGTAAAACCCTAAAAATAATTACCAAAGTTTGTTGTATTGTAAAAAATATTAAAGATTTTTTTTTTAAATACAAATAACTTTCTGACATTCGCCAACATCTGTGGTATCCAAAATTAAAGAGTTTTCAAATATCCAATATTAAACATGGCCAGGATTCATGAAATTAAAATCAATAATTTGAGTGCACCTAGACTACACTAGACTTAATCGAAGGGTTAACCGTAAACTCCGACTCAAAAAACCAACCCTTAATCCATTGTCTGCCATGGCACTGGTGAAATTAATTGTCCCTTCCTTTTCGAGTACTTTTTAACTGTTGCAAATTACATATTCATAAACTAACCAGGTTATATGAGAAAAAAAACAGAGACGCAAAAATAAAAATTTGCATATTAATACGAAAATTATTTTTATTTGGGGTTGAGTGAAGATGACTAGACACATTCCTAGACCCTTAGAGAAAAAGGAACAGCCTAAGATAAACATGCTGTACTTGTTTGTATTGATTTGGCCAGTTAGACTGGGTGCTTTGAGACGCCTATACTTTGTATAGATAAAAATAATATACATTACAAAGTTGCCTTCTGGAAACCATGTATCATATCGGTTAAAAATGGAGGGAAAAATTTGTACAGGGTAATTAAAAAGTCGTAAATTTTGAGAGGCCACTCGAGAAAACCGTAAGTCAAGGCTCTGTGGAGTTTTCGGGGGAAAGAACAATTGAAGACGGTTTTATAGGTAATTTTTCAAACATAAACATCACATTCCTGTTTTTATTGTTCTCTAGTAGAAACACTTTTCCTCGGAAACCGTTTGACATAGAGATTTGAAATTTTACATGTCTATTGTTACGTATTATGTGTTCAATTTTCGAAATAATCAATTATGTATATTATTAGTTCTTTGCTGGTTTTCAAATTTAACTTACATTCATAATATATAAAAGTATAGTGTCTGTTTAAAGGTTGTAGACAATGACGTTTCTTGAACGGCAGTAGAGTTTTGGACTTGCATTGTCTTTATTTGTTTAGAATCACTACGTTTCAACTGGTAATTATCTCCACGATACTTACCAGTTGAAACGTAGTGATTCAAAACCAATAAAGACAATGCATGTCCAAAACTCTACTGCCGTTCATATAAAAGTATGTCTACCAAAAAAACTAAGTGTTAGGTTGAAAAGTGATGTTTAAAATGCCAACATATAAAAGTATGTCTACCAAAAAAACTAAGTGTTAGGTTGAAAAGTGATGTTTAAAATGCCAATGTCAGTCTTATAAATAAAATATTCATATACTTTCCAAGAGGAAAGTTGCAGCTTGCCCGAGGAAAACAGTAGCTGAAAATTTTAGGACTGACCAATATTTCCTAAACCTGGCTTGATTATTAAATAAAAAATAAGTGTTTTAAGAGCATCCGATTCAATTATTCTCCAAGGTTACCAGTTCCATATATCTATATATTTTAAATTAGATCAAAACATGCGTTCTCTTGGCCCGAATCGTAACCATGTTTATTAATGAAACTTTTTAAATTAGGACTCCAAAATCACATAACTTGATGTTATGGCCCCAGTCATGATATTTTTAATGGGTTATTTTTCTTCTTGACCGTTTCCGGTCAAACATCGGCGCAAAGATCATTGAGATTTACATTGCAATGTGTAGATCTGTGCGAAATACAAAGTGTTTGTGAATATTTTTAGCGACTGACTGGTTTTAAAAGTCTCCTCGTACTAAAACGGATCAAACAAATATTTTATACAGGTCAATATTTCGCAGAAGTTTTTCCAAGGCCGCTCAGATTTTTCTTGACTTGACTACAAAATTTATATTTCCGGTCAGTCTTTATCATAATTGACTGGCAAACGTTATTATTAATTTTAATTCGCAAGAAGCCATGTTAAAAACCTTATTAAAAATTTAAATGGCCGACTGTATAATCGTTAGACATTCCATTGTTTTTTTTTAAGGATTTTATCGATGGTTTTTGGCCCATATGAATCGCGGGAAACTAAAAATAGATACGGCTTATCAGTCTGAGGCGTATTCGCCGTTTGGTTATTTCATTAATGGCGACATGCTGCCAACCAACAAAACCCGCTAAACGATATTTTAAACGTGATTTTCTCGAAATCCACACAAACAATTTTGTAAAAACCTGTTTCATATTCGGCGGCAAATATAATTTTGTCCAGCGAATCGAAAATCCTGTTTCAGGAATCAGCCATTGCCGAGATCTTAGCGCCTGAAAAATCGATTAGCGGGATTTTGTTGGTTGGCTAAATGTCACCATTATTATGTTGCTTCTGTTTTATCCGAAAATCGGTCAATTTTTCGAGCACCTTCAGTTCCAAATTAAAAATTTTTGATCAGGTAATATAAGGAAAAGAAAAATTGGCAAATTGGAGAACATTTTTTCGTTTTTTGCTTTTACTAATTTATCGAACAAAAATGTATTATTTGCGACTTCGTTACCTAGTATATGCTAACTTCACGCACATGTGCGTGAAACAGTAATCAATACCCGTGTTTGGGTAATAGGAGTTAACGAAAATGTTAAGTGACAGCACAGTTACAAAATATAACCATAACCAAAAATATAATATGTTACATGACTCTCTCCCTGCAGAAATTTTGAGACCTTCCTTATTTAAAAAAATCAATTTTGCATAAAAAAATATAACTTAGTTGCCCATCAGTTACAAACCTGATAATAAGCTATTCATAGTTAAACGATATTCATCTGGACCACTATAACTTAAAAATTATTTATATTACACTTTGATAATGGTCTTTGTAGGAAGCTCTTTGTCGGTATACCTTTCATCGAAGGACATTTTTTCTGCATAAATTAAATTCGGAATAATTTTAAAAGAGGTACAATAACTATAATAACGTCATTAATTAATTATTATTAGTCCAGTGTGGATTCATTAAACAGATTTTCTAGAAAATTACAGGGATGTATAGTATAAGTGTATTCGATTCGAACGTATATACATCAAATAATATTAATAGTTTCTCTAATTATTATTATAAGAGAAAATTAGATTAGACAATGTTTTACTGCTCCTTTCTCTTGTATGACCTTAAGGCACTAATCGCGGAATATAAATTATTTTGGCATGTATACTTAAAAAAGTAGATCATCCCCAATAGTTTTCCATAAAAAATGTACTGTAAAATCTTACAATTACCAATTTACTCGCCAACAATCACTCTTTATACGGTAAAGTACAACCCTCAAATGCCACATCGGAAACGCGTCGGCAGCCGAATGTTGTGGTGGTGGTAGAGGTAGACGCACTGCTTGAGTGGTAGAATACCAATAATAGGCCAATTATTTTAGATTTTAAAAAAACTGTACGTAAATTTTACGTAGGTTGGCAATCTAGGGTTAAAAAAATATTTTTTACAATACAATGAACTTAAGTAATTATTTCTGGGGGTTTTCATGGGCTTATAACTGTTTCTTCGACATTTTTTTCTGCACGAAAATGTGTATTTTTTGCACTAATGAGTAAAAATTATACAAAAACGTAAAAAATTGTACTTACCGCCACAAGTTCATAGGTAACACTATAGTCTGTATAGGCACAAAGGAGGTCTATAGGCAAAAAGTTCGTACTCCTAAGTTTAGACGCTATAAGAAGACAGGTAGCACCTAGCAACTGTAGATGTTGCCGTTTTATTCTACAAACACACAAAAATCTGTCCATATAATTTACTGCTAGGGGTAGAATTTGTTCTTCGCATATCTGTTCTTCACAGACCTATGGAAAAAAAAATCCTATAATTTATTGCCGAAGCAAGGGTAGCCGTAGTGGCTCAGTGGTGAGTTACTGGCATTCGACCGTGACGGTCAGAGTTCGATCCTTGGAGACGGCATACGGTTAATAAAAAAAGTATGACCGGAATTTTAGTGGATCATCAAAGAATGCAGTGATTTCTAATATCGCGACCTCTGGGGGCGTAAAAAGGATAACTAGTGCATTCGTGGTTCGGATTCCACGCTAAGCTCTAGGTCCCGTCTGGCTGACAATACCCAGACGATAGGGGATACACTGGGCCTCATAGGCCTAAGTATACTGGCTCTTCCGCCAACCCCAGCAAAAAAAAAGGTAGCCGTACGGTGTACGGTAGAAAATTTAAGGGGTATATCTTAAAACCAACAATTTTGGCTTTTCACTTTAGAAAAACAACCATCGTATTCTTACTTATTGATCGGATCCCGTAACGCCGATCTGTAATCAGCGGTGTCACGTTTCAAAGCGCCCCCGTAAGTGCAATAAAATCATATGGCCGGAAGCGGTCCCCCAGACGTTGTTGACTTTTAACACTGTGGAATTTCTATTTCATATTTATTTTAAAAATTCTAGTAGATATTACTTTGAGAAAAGCTCACCGAAAACATGAATGGATAGAGATATGACCACACAGAGCTATGTTGCTTTGTAATTTTTAAAATCGACAAAGGTGCGGGGTAAAAATCGGGGGTCTTGTCTGGAAAACAATTAATTAAAAAAAATGTTTTAAAAAAGGCGGCGCTTGGTGCTTTTCGTTTTATCGATTAGCTTAAATAAACGTCAATTAATGAAAGAATAACGCTATAAAGTTCACATTTTTTCATGTTTTTCGTCGGAAAATCTCTTTAGCAAACTGACTGACTACGATAAAGCCAAATAAGTCAGTTCTTTACCAAGGAAATTTCCACGGAAACCATAAAATACTTTTGTGCAATTGTTTAGTTGTGGCAAGGCTAACCTGTTGCCTGTTGCAGAAAATGCGATGAAAAAGTTGAACATCGACGGGAACAATGAACTTTTGAATCGGTTGCCATTTTGAGTACCGGCACATTTTCTCGTTAAATTCATTGGGTTATTTATAGTTCCCACGTTCCTAATTATATATTTTTTTAAGTTAACTAGTTGTTTTCTTAGATCCGAGAAAAAACATCGCTCTTGTGATGTTCTCTGGATGTGAAGACATTTCAGTCTGAATTGACATTCTTATTGGCAAGTAAGTATAAGCACAAGCGAAATTTCCATTTGTAAGTTTTTCCTCCCTTAAGATGGTCAAAAAAAGGAGAAAATGGATACATTTAGAGATATCGTAGTTCTAGTTACCAAGGGGCGTATCTGAATATTTACATTTTCAGATTAGCCAGTTAAGAGCATGCGAACTTATGTATATCTATATTTAATTTGCGTTCTCTTGGTCCAAATCATGGCCATGTTTATTAATGGATTTTTATACACTTTTTATATTTGGACTCTACAGATACTGGAGAGGATCAGGAAGTAATTTTAATTTAAAAAAAAAACATATTTTCAATATTTTTAGCAAAAACTATAATAAATACAGTTACGTCCGTTGGTAATAACATAAAGACTACTAATATCAGTCTCAATTCAAATGCAATTTGTCAGTTACGTCCATTGGTAACGGAAACGATTCCAAGTATATAAATAGTATAAAAATGTCCCAGACGCCGTTCTGCTCGACTTCTTATGTATATGAGTCTTGTCTTGTTTAAACTGATAATTACAAAAAATACTTGTACTAATATTAAAACTTGATAAAAGCCATTTGCCAGTATTGTACGTACTACTACATACATTTTGCGATAAAACTATTTATGCATGCTAAAGTTACAAATTAAACCTACATAGTAACAAAATCAGTTTGTTCTATGATGTATACTCGGTTTTTTACCGCGATATAGCACAAAAATAGTCTGTCTATCCCTAAGTACATTTTACAGATAAGAAAAAGATACAAATATATAGACCGCATAAGTTTTTCCAATGGTAGACGACGTTATTATTTTTGTACCATTATTTACCTAGCAATTACAGACGTTTAAAAGTCCGCTAAAAATAGAAAACAACATTAAATGCGTCGTCAGAGCGGTGGACACGAAATTTTAAAAATAGTAAATGGATTTAAAAATTTAAAGGGAAACGATGACCGAATAATGTGGGGCGTGAACCAATTTCCCACGATGCTCTGTTATTATTAGTGTTTTTGAAAATAGACTATAATTGTCGAAGTCTTGTTCTTTTTAAAATATGTGTTTAACATTATATTTTTGTATTAATAAAAAAAGAGACCGCTATTTTTTTGTAAAAAATCTATACGTTCATTTATCTAATAGGTACCGCCCGCCTCTCCTTTACAGTAGCTAATAATATTAACAATTTAAATTTTGTGGGTATAACGTTCACAGCTGATTTTTAAATGCATACGTTCAGATTTACAAACAATCGTTTAAAGTTAATGGTGACGAAATTATGTTTTTTTAACAGCTGATAACAAAGGGCAAAGATGAATTTCGAGGAATGTAGATTTGCAAAAATGTACCTAGTACCTAAGTAAGTATACACACGCCTACAACATTTGGTCGCCATCATACAACATACATTTTCAAAGTACTTAACCATTTTTCTGTCAAACAGAATCATTGAAACTGAACAAGTGGGTTGGTTACCTTCACATGCTCCGCAGACGCAAGGTTTAAGTTAACAATCCAAATTTAAAATGGCTGTGAATTATCGTACCTATACGTTAAAACCTATTAAATCGTTTGATAGAAAAAATGGACGTTAATAATCAACGTGGCCATGCAATTATACACGTCAATTGATCTGTCATATTATGTCTATAACTAAACGTCAAAGCTCAAATGACGCAACTTTTTAAGATTGAATAAAACGTAGAGGAACGAAAATCGGAGTGCGGCCATATTGGATTAGGGTAAAGTACTTGTCGAAGTGCCCTTGTAAACGTAATTTTTATTTTGACAATCAGATGATAAGGGGATGGTAGAGTAATGTGGAATTTGTTGTTGACGTGGTATCGATACAAATCACGGCAAAAGAAAATTTATTATATTTTAGTGTAAAAAAACTTTTATCGAAAAAAATTATTTTTATTTTTTAATTAAATCTATGAATAGCCAAAGAAATATTTGAATTTTCCGATACTTATATAACGCTATACATTTTGGAACTCCAGTAAAATGAAAACATTTAAGTCATATAAATGTTTTCAAAGAACATCAAAGTAGGCACATTTCATCTTTCGTCTCCAGGCCGCGAGACAAAAGAAAAATTCCGCGATCCAACAAAATGGCAACCATCTCAGACATGACCTATTTCATCCATCGTTTTCTGCACGAATTTTGCAAAGACACAAGGCGATAACGAAAAAATTGTGTCCTTAGACGTTGCGGAAAAACTTCTCAGTAGACATAATTAGATAAATAAAAACGTGTGAACTAAAAATAACCGGGGATTTCAACGAGAAAATGTGCCGGCTCTCAAAATGGCAACCTTCGAAAGTTCATTGTTCCCTGGCAAAATTAAACCTTTTTCGTCACAATTTAGCAACAGGTTAGCCGTGCCACATGGTGACAATTGCTTTAAAATAAATTATACGTTGTTTTTCAAGGGATTCTTGATGGTTTTAGCTAGATAAAACAATGTTTTTTGTGCAAAAATTTAAAGAAACCCAACCGTTCTTTCTGTCACTGTCAAAAACAACCTGTGGAATGTCAGACTTACCTCCAACATCCAAGTCGTCACGACCTTTCGCATGAATGGCTGAATATCATTTTGTACTTGTGTAAAATAATCACAATTAGGAACATAAAAAACTTCGTCGTTTAATAAATTGTTAATCACCCTGTCGTCTTTAAATATCGCCCTATCTTTGACAGCTCGTATGCATTTGTTTGACGTTTCATGACACGCTAGATCCATATTTCGTACACGATGCTACACTCACTGAGAAACACAGACTGAGCGATTTTTAAAAGGCGGCACATGGTTTTATAGAATGACGTATGTGCGGGCGCAAGCGTATTGGCTATCACTTGTACCACCACCTGGCTTGAGGCATAAGGGCAGTTTTAATGATTTCTTGCTTTTTATTATCCTAGTTTTGTCCTACCTGGAATAATTAAATCGCTTTAGTTTATTTTTATATTAATAAATTTGATGTGATTTCATTTAAAGTATAGGGTTTTTGAAATTGATTTTTCAAAAATTTTTGAATGAAAAGGAATTTTAGAAAGTGTATTTATGCATCTGTATATATTTTTCTTTTATAAGATATTCTTCATTCTTGGGATATCAGAGAAAACGTAAAAGTTCGATCTAGTAGGTTATAAATTCAACTTTATTTATTTTTGATAAAATTTCGAAAATTTAGGGACGTTGCTAAACTTTAAAGATATTTTGAAAATAAGGTTTTGAAACCTATGCATAATGTAACTCTTTTATTAATATTCGGTATCTGTATTAAGAGAAATAAGGGGTCCTTTAAAAAAGGGACGTCGGCGCGTCGCGACGCTCTTTGGCGTTTCCTTTATTTTCAATCTCAAAAATACTATATATAAATAGGCACACCATTCGATGAGGATTTAAAAACATTAAAACTTCTGTGCTTACAGTTGTATTTTCAGATTATTTGGTTTTTAGATATAAAAATACCTAATATATTATTTGATTATAGGTAAGTATAATATTTATAGTATAATATAAATTACTAAAAATTTACAATTTTCAAAATTGCAGAAAATAATGTTTTTTTGTTTACATAGTTTTTAGCAAGCTTTAATATTATTTTTTTCACATCACTTACTTATTTGTTAATTATATTTATGACCATAAATAATAAGTTAAAAAATGTTTTCCTTCAGTTTTCGATAAACCCTTGTATTTATATTTACCGAATCCATTTCCCAAGGCTATGTAACCCGCAATATTTACGGTGCTTTTACGGTTGTCTATATTTGTTTTGTTTACGTTATTGATTTCTGTCAACATTATTGTCAAAATGTCAAATTTGACAATACGTGATTGTAAATTCGATGAAAAATATTTGTGTTATTAAATTATGCAAAAATTATTACCCCTTTTCTACTTATTTTTAAATAGTTTTACTTGTTTAGATGCTGTTAATCACTGGATAGTAACACAATCCGGAAAAGTTCAGGCATTTGTGAGTAAATTCTATGTTTAGCTCTGATTTTAAGGTTATATTTTTGTATATATTAACAATTTTTGTTGAAATTCTAATATTTGCTCGTTTTATTGGCACCTATAACTAAAAACCTAACTCCAATTCCTTCTTACACAAAACTAGTAAGATTCTATGGTTCAGTAATTTCTTGTAACTTTCAGTTGGAGTCCCCATTTGATTTACGCAAACCAGATGATCTGTTGGCCCTGTTAGAGCAAGAAAACCGGAGAAATGAAATAAATGATGTCTACGAAGATCTCGTTACCCGTAAAACAGCCATAGAAAAGAAATGGATTGAAATAGAAAAGAATTCTAACGTTGGGGTTACATTAACACAAGAGGATGTGGATTGTCTGGCTGCAGAGCAGCTATTTTCCGACTTGGATCTATATAATAACATTGCTACCAATGGCACCGAACGGAGAATAGTTATAGCAATACCTAAAAAGCTAAATTTTGATAAGACTGATAAAGATATGACCGTACCACTGTGTATGAATTTCACTGATTCAAAGCGCTCAGAATCTCTAGTAAACAAGACAAATATAGCTATTAAACCTGAAGAATCTCTTAGAAAAACATTTTTACCAGTTAAATCTTTGGAACATTTCGGAAATTACATTGTTTTGTCACTCAAAGACAATTCTACTTCTTGGGTGCACTATAACTTGGCCTCTTTTTATTGGAGAATAAAGGGTGAAGGAGATAAAGCTATTGATTGCTTGAAATTGGCTATACAGTTTGTTACAGGGTAAGATTTTAAGAGACCGAGAGCATGCAAATTTATATTAATTTTGACTGTCTCTGACATTTATACCTTGATCAAATACCTTTAACTCACTCATTATTTATTTTCTATTTTTTAGAAATTTTCAAGATATTCCTCTTCACAATCTAGCTGGAATTCTACACCAATCACGACATTCGAAGGAAGCTATTCAAATTTTGAACAGTGCAGTCCAGTTTGCACCAAAAGAACCCAAACATTATTTGGCTATGGCGAATATCTACGCTTCAATGAGAGAGTTTAATAAATCTGTAGTATTCTATGAGAAAGTACTGGAGTTTGATCCTTCAAACAAGGATGCAGCGAATAATCGGCATGCTGTGTTGTGTTACTATAAAACGGAAACTGCCCTTACTGCATTTCAGATGTATGTGATACTTAATGTTTCCCTATGTGTCCATTACAAATATAAATACCTACATTTTAAATTTTTTTCAGTGATCTTCAAAACATTCTTGCAGAACTGCATGATTACCACAGTCTTCAGCAGCAATGGCTACGTCTACAGGAGCGCCTGATGTGGGAAAGAGCATCTTTTGATTATCAGTACGATCCTGTGAATTCAGACATACTTGATACACCAAAGAAGGTAAAATAATTTAAAATACTAAACCAATCAATGTCAAAATTCAATTTTAGGTTCAAAGATGCATTAAAAAAATGACTGGAGGTAAACCGGTAATTTCGTGTGATTTTTATGAAAAAAATCCTGATATGGGTAATTTAAATCTGCAAAATCTCTTTCAAATAGTGGAGAATGAAAAGTATAAGCTCAGCATTAATCATCCCATGAATTTAAAAACTGACGAGTTTGGCTCTAATGGCGTCCACAAAAAAGAAGGAGCTCCTAAGATGGTTTTTCCAAAGTTTCCTACTAGCATGTCTACAAAAGGTACCTATGCAAATCTAACGAAAAGATTATAGGTGTAAATGTATGTAAGATAGAAAAATAACATACAATTGCTGATAGAGCACTCTAGTGTATAATGGTACAGATTTGAAAACTCTAGAAACATCTCAAAATCTTGTGGTAACAAAAAATAAAAAAATAGAGTCATAAGAACTTTATCTCTAACCCCTGATTAAAACATATTGATAAAATCTGATAACGAATTCTGAATAAGAACTCTATCTATCTCTAAACACTGATTAAAACATATTAATACATAATTATATTCTACAATTTCTAGCACTCTAGTGTATAATGGTACAGATTTACAAACTCTAGAAACATCTCAAAATTTTGTGTTAAAAAAAAATTAAAAAAATAGATTCATAAGAACATTATCTATCTCTAACCCCTGATTAAAACATATTGATACATAATTATATAAAGCAAGGCTTCTACAATTTCAGGAAAAGTGAGAGAGACACAATATGAACCTGTTTATAAAAAAAGTGAGAATTTGAAATTTACCACAGGACTGACTCCCAGCTTTCTGCAAAAAGGCTACGACGAGGAAAGATACAGACCAAATAACTTCAGAGAGACGTCGCCCCACTTGCTCTAGTCTCCCTCCTCAAATACTTCTCACTCCTTTAAAATAGAGAAAAGATTGACTTAAGTTAATCATGTACAAATTGGCTAATCATTTGATAAAACTGTATTGTTTTTAAGGTGATCAATACTTTGACATTACTGGATGGCCCAGAAAAGAAAAGTGTCTTGAATGGAACTTGCCTATAGAGGAAAAGGACAATGTAGACTTGCCAGTGTTCTTGCCACCAGATAATAAGGGATATCAGTAGGTTTTTTTACAGATATTTAAAAATCGGACCTATTTTTTGTGGTAAAATCCAGTTTTACTGACAAAAAAATACAAATTACTCCTAACTTAATTTTCTGCAAGACAGGGCGATTCCTAAGTTAATACTTCTTTTTTAGCTGTAAATAGAAGGCATTAATATAAACAACATTTTCAAACACCTTTTTTTTTTTAAACTCAAAAATAAGGTACATTCATTTATTACACTATGGATCAAATACGGTCCTGCCTAACTTAAACAATGTTTTCAAATTAACTAGCTTCAGAAAAACACACCGCAGCGGATTGCCAAATAACTGACCACCGACCGGTATATCGCATGACTAATAAGACATAAAGTATAGGAGGCTATGTTTTGATGACCAGGCCCGCACTTAGATTTTTTACTTCACTATCTCGCCTATTTTAAGGTTTTTTTGAAAAAAGGTATTTGAAAATATTTATTTTAATTTCTTCTATACACAGCTAAAAAATAAGTATCAACTTAGGAATCACCCTTTATACAGAGTCCGAAGAAGTAGTCCATTTCTCAAAGAGGCTTATTTAATTTTCAAAAAATGAGAAAACTTCTTTCAAAAAAAAAGGAAAAAAAATAATTCTTTTTTTTAAATTTTACATCTGAATGTTAGGTCTGATGATAGTTTAGGGCGATACATGTCAATTGAATAAATTTTAAGACATGTTTGAGACTAAGACTTGGAGTTTCCTCATTTTTTGAAAACTTTATACAGAGTGTTGTAAACTCTTTATTTTCAGATTAAAAACTTCTCTATCTGAGTACCTAAACTTACCAGACGGTTCGCAACATGACTTGCCATGGTACCCACCGATTTGCGAGGGCGAGAAAATAAACGGCGAGAAATTTTTACCTGCAAACGAGAAGAATCTTTTGGATACTGAGTTGAAAAATACAGAGTACTTGAGGAAAGAGTTGCTGAAATATGTTAATGATGGTAATGCAGATGAGCATGAGATTGGACAGAGGATTATCAGTGCTATGGAGAAGGTAAAAACTATTTTTTTTTGTTATATTCTAATTTAAAAAAAATGTGAGAAATAAATTTCAATTTGTGACACAAAGTTACTACTCAGTTACTAAAGTGATATGGTACCAGATGCTGGGAACATCCCAGTTTTATTTGTGTCAAATTTTAGTTTTTTAATGTGACTTTTGTTGTATTTTGTATATTTCTAACTACTCTCACTCTATTACACTCTATTAATGGGCTTTTTCACTATAATCATATTCAGTACTAACATCCTGAACTAAAACCTATTGAAAATAGAGTATCGCAAACCATTTCTAGAAACAATTAAAAACACGGCGCGAAAGCAGGAAGTTTAAAAGCATAAGATGAGAAGAGATGTAACTACGTAATTCTTTTAATTGCGCAATTCTTTTATTTTTGTCAGTCGTGCGGCCAATCATATTGTTATCTTTGTTTCAATAAGTTAAATATACAAAGACAGTTTAGAAACATGAAACCAGACTCGAGAAGTCAGTCAGGTCGGAGTGCGTCATTCACAGAGCGATGGGCTGTGGCCATTGCATGGAATTGTTCTGACGTCAGTAAGTAGTTTCGAGTTTTTTTTTATTAGAGAGCGTATTTTGTTTAATTACATTCTCAGTAAATAGATGAAGAATTTAAAAACTGAAACCACAGAAAGTTTTATTTTCTCTTGCTCTATAAGATAAGAGTCATAATCAAAAGTTAGTGAAAAAGTTCATTGAGCTCTGAAGAAAATGGAAACCAAACTACCTACCGACAAAAAAATAAAATATATTAGTAATAAAAAGATAGTTGAATCTGCTCATAATGTTTTTTTCCCAAATAATATACCTGAACGTGACTTCCTTACTAGAGAATTTTAGGGAATATAGAATATCGCTTTATTTGTAGTGGCTTAATACTTATTATCAGTATAAAATCAACCATTATTTAAATAACAATTTTTTAAATGTTTTTTTTTACAGAAAACGGCGCCAAAATGGGTATTAGGCACTCTAGCAAGTTTATACTGGCGCGTAAGAGGCAATGCCAAAAGGGCGCTTGATTGCCTTGATATGGCTTTTCAAATGGCCCCGAAAGACCATACCGATGTAGTTTTAGTTTCATTAGGATCGACTGTGTACCAACTTGGTTTAAGGGTAAGAAATCGAGCAACTAAAACTTTTGTAGGGTTCCATCTACTAGACTTAGATTTTTTACAATTTTGATCTGCCCTCTTTACAAAAGAAATGGTATCTTTTATCACTTCCGGAACTAGCTGTTCTTTCTTTGTTATTTTAAAAAGAATAATATGATTATATTTATTGCAATTTTGTATTTTTTTATAACAGTGGCGTGGACACACTTCTGTCCTGATAATGTATAATATTAATACAGGTATAATTTTATGTTAAGTTTAGATCATTATTTTATACAATTATATTGGCGATTTTATACCCTTTATAAGACATTTATAAATTATTCTACCATCAAAACACACAAAACCGAAGAAACTACATTTGCAATAAAAAAATTGATTTTTTAATAATTATCGCTTTTCAAACAATTCTAAGGCGCCTCTAAACGTTGAATTATCCAAAAACAGTTGCTTTGACAGATACTAACTTTTCTCAGGTACCTATTCCATAGAGCATTTTCTGAAATAAAATTATTTCCGTCCAATTTATTTATCAAATCCAAATGAAATACCTAGCAAAAGTTGGGGAATGTTTCTTTAAACAGCAATCCAAAAAAATGTTGAGCCAGCGTGTAGAGATGCCTTAAGAAAATTGAAATTCGAATATTTTCGGTGAAATAATATATTTTTTTAAATTTAAAAGTGAGCCTTAAATAAAAGATCTCTAACATTGTACAGTTACTCATTTTTAGCTTCAAAATAGTTTTCTAAGCGAATAGTATATTACATAACAAGTGATGAAAGTGATACTTTTTAAACGAGGAGATTTAGCACATATTTAACTTCAGCTGAGTGCGGAAATTTTCCTAGTTTTAAAATAATCACTTTCATACGAGTAATGTACACTATTTTTCCTACGACCACAAAGAATTATTGAAAAAGCCTTTGATTTGTGAAAAAAATATTTCAATACTAGTGTTGTGGGTATCATAGGAAGAACTAATCCTGGATTAACTAGAATAAAAATTTTTAAATTTAATCAAGGAAGGATGCATTAAACATAAATATAAAAATCCACCCAACAAGGAAGATTTCAATTCAAAATAATTCTATAAATTATTTAATGTTTTTATAAAAAGAAGTCAAATCCTCCTGATGGGATTTGAACTTTTGACCTTGCGATCTGTAGGTTAGAGCTCTATTCTCTACGCTATCGCTACCGATAAAGATTTGTTGTTTAATACATGACACTCTCTTCAGCGCGATTTGTTTTTTCTGGTAATAGATTTTCCAGTATGTTATTAACATTGTTTATAATTTCAGATGGCGTATTTTTACACTCTAATTCTGAATCACTCAACAAATACACGATAAATAAGTTAAACACTTTACAATTACTGCTTTCTAAAATTTGTTCTTTTTAATAAATAGGGGGTTGTCTGTCAAATTGGCACCATATGTTCAAATTAAATAGTGTGCCTTGATATTTCAACACTAGTGTTGAAATATTTTTTTTCAACACGCGTGTGATATACGGCACTTTCTAGCCAAATTAACCGTGCTTTTTTTTTCATTTTCATAGGTGGTCGTAGGAAAATAATATTTCGTAACGTATTGTCGTACAGCATGTGTATGTCTTGACTAGTTTTTAATTGTAGGAACAAGCTCTGAAATTTGCATCTTTGGCTTTTAAAGTAAATTACGTCGAACCAAGCACAAATTTTCTATTAGGCATTTTGCATTACGAGAACAATAATCCCCTGTTGGCCATGTATTATATGAAAAACGCCCTTAGAGTAGACCCGGGATATTACAATGGAATGGCCGAGAAGCTGTTGCAGATATGGGCTTGTAGAATTAAATTAGGAGCAGGTACATACGTTCATTTGTATATTTGTACCAATTTAACCACATTATTAAATTTAAGAAATGGGGTGTTTGGCTCATTATCAACAATTACTAAAAATTTTCTTTTCATGATTTTATTGCAACAATACAGGGTGATTTACGTTGAGTGGCCTATTAGAAGATCTCGGAAACGAGTAAACTTATCTCTCTAAAAATTTGATAGCAGTAATAGTTGGCTTTGAGCTTTTAAGACACTATATTTTGACGTTTTTATTACTTCCGGTTATACCGGAAGGTAATGCCAACTTTGCTATTTTAAATGGAACACCCTATATATTTTAGCATTTTTGATTACCTTATTAAAATCTAAATAGCTTTTATTAATAATAATCTATTCCTATCTCTAACCGTTTTTGAGATATGAATTATAAAAGAATTTTTTTGTGTAAAAACGTTCCGAAAAGAAAGTTTAGTAACTCTGAAACTAATAAAGGTAAACATTTAAAATTTTGTAGGCTTTCAAGTAATACATAGATCTTTAGTTTAAATTATTTAGGTTTCACGTTTTTTATACAGGCAGTTCTTAAAATTGTGCCAATGTTTCCAATTAAATAAATGTGTCAATTTTTGCAAATAGAACACCCTATTTTTTAGCTTACTAACGTGTAGAAAATTAAATTTCCTATCTAAATGCCTTATATGTTGCAATCCACATTTTTAGTCCTTTTGGAATTACGAGCAATTTAAATAAAAAAATTTAAAATTTCTGTTTGTGTTAATGCGACATTATTTTTGAAAAGAAGGCTTCGACTGGGATTTTCGTTTGACTTTGAGCTTTGTTACCATTTGTTATTAAGTGCCTATGTTCGTTGCTTAGCTATTTCTAATTTTTAAGGTCAAACGAAAATTCCAGTCGAAGTCTTCTTTTCAAAAATAATGTCGCATTAATACAAACAGAAATTTTAAGATTTTTTATTTAAAATGCTCATAATTCCAAAACGGCTAAAAATGTGGATTGTAACATATTTAGCATTAAGATAGGAAATTTAATTTTCTACACGTTAGTAAGCTAAAAAATAGGGTGTTCTATTTGCAAAAATGGACTTATACACATTTATTTAATTGGAAACATTGGCACAATGTTAAGAACTCCCTGTATAAAAAACGTGAAACCTAAATAATTTAAACTAAAGATCTATGTATTACTTGAAAGCTTACAAAATTTTAAATGTTTACCTTTATTAGTTTCAGAGTTACTAAACTTTCTTCTCGGAGCGTTTTTACACAAAAAAAGTCCTTTTATAATTATTTATATCTCAAAAACCGTTAGAGATAGGAATAGATTAATATTAACAAAAGCTATTTAGATTTTAATAAGGTAATCAAAAATGCTAAAATATATAGGGTGTTTCATTTGTAATAGCAAAGTTGGCATTACCTTCCGGTATAACCGGAAGTAATAAAAACGTCAAAATATAATGTCTTAAAAGCTCAAAGCCAACTATGCCTGCTATCAAATTTTTAGAAAGATAAGTTTACTCGTTTCCGAGATTTTCTAATAGGCCACTCAACGTGAATCACCCTGTACAAACTCTGAATTAAAATGTTGTCTAGATTTTTAATTTAATACGCACTTTCTGTGCAAAATTTAATCAGAATGACGTACTTTATTTGACATTTTTTATTTTGTAACTTTAAAAATAACATTTGTTGACACGTTGCTTGAAATGTTAGAGGAGGACGAGGAGGTCCACAGCCTACTAAAAATAATAAATATTTACGCAACAGCTTATTTTATTTTAACATTTTTTAACAAACTACATGTTGATATTTTGAAAGGTAATACTGTCATCTTTATAAGTTTGTCAACGTGGCAACGTCGCGTCTGTTATATTTGGAATCTGATGGTTGCCTACCTGTTCTAGTGGCTTTCGGACAAGTAGTTTTTTTTCAGCATGCATTATTTAAAGTAAGCGTTTTGTGACTTTATTAAATTTACTGTATAGTGTGATAAAATGGCCCGGCAGTTTTACGGGTGAGAACAAAATCGGACCTGTTCGTGACCTGACGAATGGTGGCACTTTACAACTTGTATTTCCTCCATTGCAGCCACTTCTCCGCGCGTCGATTGATCCCTCCTTTTAAGGGTGGGATACTCACTTGTAATGAAATTGTACTATTAACTATGTACCTATACACAGCAATAGCTTCCTTATGAATGAAGTACTTTTGTCTAGGGTAATGGCGTAGGTTTAAGCTTTGAAATGATATATCTTTCCTATTAACAGATATCGGATGACAATGTTAGACAAAGATGGAACTACAGTCTAACTGCTATATTTTACGGTTGTCAGTATACTTCACAGGATAATAAATTAGTTTTATTACAAATAGTGAAAACTATGCCAATGTCAAGGAATTGATCTACAATCAAAAAAAAAATCCATTCAAATCGGGTCACACGTTCAGAACAAATATGTTGAGTATCATGCGTTAGTTTTTGTACAGAAGTTTACTATAAAATTCTCCAACTTAATTTTCAGGTCCAAAATTATCCAAACCCGTGCCTGATACAAATCTCCCCTTGTGTCCCCACCGACAGTCCTTAAATGGGGAAGCCGTATTCTGCGATGACAAAAACGAAAATTGTAAACATGGCGATGTTCAATGCTTTAAAACAGAAAAACAAATAGTTTTCGACGGTCCTAACCTGGATGATCCCCTAGAAATGTGTAATAAGAAAATGGTTAAAACTTTAGGTAAGGAATTGGACTTAATATTGATGGATGTGGATATTATTTCTGATTAGCCTGGCCAATTCTGCCTAAAAATGGTCTCTTGCGTTTTTCTCTTCAGACACAGCGTTCTTAATTAAAATAATTAAATTAGCACGTCATTAAAGAATACCTCCACTAGAGTTGCCATCATCGGCGTAATTTCAGCTTTTTAACTGAGGTGGCAAGGTCTGCCCCTGCCCCCGACCCCTGGCCTGGGGGCTATGAAAATGTCTTTTAAATTTGGAGTTAAAATAATGTAGTTTAACCATACTACTATTAAATTTCGAACCTCCCCCGCTCTGTATGGCTGGATTAAATGTGTTTTTGTAAATGTTTTTTTACTGTTCCTAACTGGCTCTTTATTTAAAAAAAATTATTTTTTATATTTGTGAAAAATATGAATATTGGTGGCAATCCAAAAGTTGGGGGCTGGTTGCAGCATTTCAATTCTGATATTAGGAAAGTGTCAAAGCTCAAACAATGTGAACTTTACCGTTTTGTTTGTAATTGTAATCTTTTTTCTACCAAAATAAACATTTTAGGTCAGCAAATTATGACTTCTCTTGTAGCAGCCGAAGGTCCGGACCTGGATTCTGACCAGTCGGAGCCGGAGAAAATTAAGTCGCCCACAGATGGGTATTATTATCCCCAAGTGCATCATCACGTCCATATGGGGCTGTCTTTGGGGGCGGAACACCCCTTGAAGGAATATGCAAAGGTTGGAGATTTTTATGGTATGTAACAATACGATATAACTTTTTCACTAAATTTGGATTTTGGCCCTATCGTATTGAGCAAGAAAAAATAAACATTTTCAGTTTTTAAATTCTCCAATTCGGAGGAAATAATTAAACAAAATACGCTCTCTAATAAAAACACGTAAAACAACTTACCCACGTCACAACAATTTCAAGCAATGGCAGTAGCCGATCGCTTTGTTAAAGACGCGCTCCTACCTGACTGAAGTATCGAGTCTGATTTCCTGTTTCTAAACTGTCTTTGTCTATTTAAGTTATCGAAACAAAGATAACAATATAAATGGTCGCATGACTGGCAAATAAACGAATTCGGGCCGGTTAATAGGATAACTTACAACTCTTCTGATTTCTATTATTTATTTTTACTATCCTAGTATTCTTTTTTTCTAAATCCCAAATTAAACATAATATAGGTACAACATAACATTTTTGGGAAATATTTGCAAACGATGACATAGGGTTAAAATCAGAGTTGCGACGATTTAAATCAACTGATTTTTTCAATTTTAATCGTGATTCAAATCAAATTATAAATTGCTGTAAAATCAAATCACAGAAGCAAATAACTCATCAGGAAATTAAAAAAAAGGAAGATAGTTTATTTACAACGAGGTGTTTAGATACGTTAAGTAAGTGTAAAAATATTACTAATCATCATCAGTCCAGCGTAAAAGTATTCATAAATTACGCTGCCGAAAATTTTCATGTCAATACAAATTATTTTGTATGTCGCCGAGGAGATTTTCTAACTGTAAATCTAGACAACAAATATTTTTGGGCGAATAGAGGCAAAATAATGAAAATAAGTGTTTTTAAAGTTCATTATCGTCATATTTAAGGAAAAAATCAGTATAAATTCATAAAAATCACGATTTAATCGAAAAAATCAGATTTATTGATTTTTTCAAAAAAATCGTTTTTTATTGTAACCCTGGTTAAAATATGAGATTAACATTGATTAGCAAAAATAATTACGGTACCGGTTTTGGGAACCAATTAATTTTTCCGTGTTAGTCACACACCGCAATTGATATATTAGTAGAATTTTTAGCAATTTTGATTAAAATTATATTTATATAATACACCTGATACAAATAAGCAGAAATAAACCCTGTTACTACTCCGTCGTTGTAAAATAGATGCGCCAGAAAATAACAAAAACCATCCCTATAGTAACGTCCACCGGCAAATTTCTAATAGTTAAAATATCTCTTTATTCTTTCAGTGTCGTTGGATAATAACGAAAACCCCGATAATGAACAAAGACTTCATATTTATGACAAATACGGCACCTACACACTGTCCCCCAAGGTTTGTAAATATACGAACTTGGTCACTCCTTTCAAATATGCTCAGTTATGGAATTATATAAGGGACAATACACTGGAGTAAGTTGAAAAAATTGGTCTTCTCCTTAGGTGGATCCTACCGCGCTCAAATTTGACCGTGTTAAATTGTTGTTCTTTTTGGCCCGCGTTACAAAAAAAAAACAAACAATGAATTTTTTTTTACCAATAGAAAGCCGGAATCTACGTGGGTGTGGGAAAGTTATTTTCATGCAGAAAAAGAGTTCTCAGAAAAATATAAGCCCATGAAAACCTTAAAAATAATTACTAAAGTTCATTGAATTGTGCAAAATATTGAATATTTAAGAAAAAAAAATAGCTTTCTGACACCACTCTCCAATATGGTAGAGACCAAATTTAAAAAGTTTTTAAAGGTCCATTATAAACATGGCCAGGATTCGGACCAAGAGATCGTAATGTTTTTGGTCTAATTTAATATTTATAGATATAATTTTGCGCTATATATAATTTCGTATAAAGCTGGTAACCTTGGAGACAAATTTAGAATGGGTCGGATGTTCTTAAGATGTAGTGACGCATTCGCCATTTCATTTTTTGGAAAATTAGCTATGGCTGTGTACACGTTGAGTAGGAAACTTTGCATTACGTATAAATGTTTTTTTTATTAATATTGTTGCAAAGCGCTTTCGGCATCATCAGTGCTTCACTAATAGTTAATGCAATCCTGATAGTGGCGGATCCAGAATTTTGCTGAGGGGGGTGGGAGGGGGGGGGGGGGGGCGACTAAAAAAAGTGAGCGTATCCCGGCTCTAAAAATCTTTTTACTCTCAAAAGTGACTTCTAAAAAAAAAAGAGCGTATCCCGGCTCTAAAAATCTTTTTGCTCTCAAAAGTGACTTCTAAAAAAAAAGAGCGTATCCCGGCTCTAAAAATCTTTTTGCTCTCAAAAGTGACTTCTAAAAAAAAAGAGCGTATCCCGGCTCTAAAAATCTTTTTACTCTCAAAAGTGACTTCTAAAAAAAAAAGAGCGTATCCCGGCTCTAAAAATCTTTTTGCTCTCAAAAGTGACTTCTAAAAAAAAAGAGCGTATCTCGGCTCAAAAAATCTTTTTACTCTCAAAAGTGACTTCTAAAAAAAAAGAGCGTATCTCGGCTCAAAAAATCTTTTTACTCTCAAAAGTGACTTCTAAAAAAAAAGAGGGTATCCCGACTCTAAAAAATTGTTTACTCTCAAAAGTGACTTCTAAAAAAAAGAGCTTATCTCGGCTCTAAAAATCTTTTTACTCTCAAAAGTGACTTCTAAAAAAAGAGCGTATTCCGGCTCTAAAAATCTTTTTACTCTCAAAAGTGATTTCTAAAAAAAATTCTGACTCTTCACACGCTCTACAATTTTTTTTAAGGCTCACAGTAATAAAGCACCCACAGTAAGGCTCAAGGGAGGAAGGAAAAACTGCCTCCCCCCCCCCGGGTTCCGCGCCTGTCTTGAAGCAAATAAACAATCCCGGGATCTTCGGGATTTCTATGTAAGTTTCGGCCTCAAAATCAGAAAAAAAGATACAAAGTCTCGGTCTCAAAAATCTCAGAATTATCAGGTCTCTTTGAGTAAACAATGGACGAATTCTTCGAATTTTATAAGACTTTGAGTTTACATAATGAAATTTTTGGTAATATCATGAAGAGCGATTTTTTTCGATCTCGAGATTATATTTATAGTTCCCGGGATCGAAAAAATATGGTAGAAATGGTGGCTATCCCGGGATTGTAATCCCTATTGACTAGGCATAACCCTTAAGAGCATCCGACCGATATTTCTCCAAGGGTACCAGCAAGAGTAATAATAATTATGGTCTATTATAAAAAAAATACCTTTTTCAGCATCGCACCATTCGTAAAATACCCGGTCACTAAAAACCCCAAAGAATTCAAGCCTTACTGCTTGCAAGTACTGAATGTGAACATGCCCTACGGCCTGAACGAACTGACGCTCAAAGTCCTGGGGCTGAAACTGCCCAATTCGCACGACAAAGAACTGACTGAATTACTGCAGCTGATCAGCGGCAATCAGAAGCTGAATGTCAGAGAATTGGGTATTAAGATTACGCAGGCTTTGGCTGAGGTAACGATGTTTCTTTTTTCTTTTTAATAATCCGTCTATACAAATTCGAAGTATCAGCATAATTATCTCGGTAACTGCAAGAGGTAGAGAGTTGATTAAACGGAGGCAAAGTTGAAAAATTGAATGCTAAATATTCTGTTAAAAAGAAATTTAAAAAATTCTGATGACTTACGGAGATATTCGGAAAACCCGAAAAAATAAATTTTTTTTATTTTTTTCTTACAAGATACTGAATATCTTGAAAAACGAAGAGCACTTTTTGGCAGTACTTGTCTCTACTCTTTTAGAAAATTATTCTATTTTTTAGATAAAACGTTTCGTTTTTTAGTTACCCAAATACATTTAATATAAAAAAAAAATAAAAATCATCAATTTTGGCATGGTGGGCGTATAGTAAATTTTTACAAAATTTTTTCCCCATTTCAGAAATTCATTTTTATGATTTTTGTTTACGAAATTGTTGAATCTTTCTTTTTAGGACGAGACAAATTGGCAACTGTTGACGGCCTCTGCCATCTATTGGATAATATACGGCAACACCGAGCAAGCTGTGGTGTGCCTTCGGGGAACCATTATAAAAGCTCCACATTCCCAATTGGACATTCCATTGACGTTTTTGAGCCATTTACTGGGAAAGTAAGTTATACCGGGTGTTCCTTACAATGACATGCTAAGATTTCAAGGTGTGATTCCTCAGGTTATTTTATGAAAAAAAGTTTATATGAACAATGTTCGCAACGACTTAAAATATTCACATGGAAGAGTGTCAGTGGCGTACTATTTTTTTAATAAAAAATATCAGGGCATATTTGCAGGGACGTCATTGGTAGAGCAATAAATACACTTTCCAGGCTAAAATTTGTGGTATTATATTCTATTAAAAGATACCAAAATTGAAAATAATCTAAAGTACTTTGGGGGAGATATTATAAAAAAATAACGAATGTTTAACGAGCGGTAGCAAAAAGCACGTCAATAGGAAAATACCCTGTATAAATATCGAATCGAGTTTTATAGTTAATTAATTGTTTGACATCAAATAATGATTTTTTTTCTAGTCTCGGTCTACATAAGGATTCTTTGGACATTGCCAATTTGGCACTAAGTGTCAACTCTAACATTGTTTGGAACCACTTTAGAGTCGCCGATATTTATATTAAGGTGGTAAGTATTTTTTTCCGTCGAAAATTACTTCATTTAAAATGATCATTGTTTATTGAGCCTTTTTCAAGTAATTAATGAGAATCAGCAGCAGTAATTGGATACCGCCACCCTTTGAATATTGTTTGTAATATTTTTTTTTTGATTCTAAATAAAGGCATTTATTATTATTATACAGGGTGTTATGGAATGGGCTTTTCCACTAAATTTAGGTTTTGACCCCTTCGTATTGAACAAGAAAAAATAAAATTTTCTACAGTTTCAGTTTTAAATAATTATTTACTAAGAATATAATTAAACAAAACACTTTCTCTAATAAAAAACACACAAAACTACTTACCGACGTCACAATAATTTCAAGCAATGATAGCGGCCGATCGCTCGGTAAACGATGCACTCCTGTCTGACTGAGGTCTGGAGTCTGGTTTTCTGTTTCTAAACTATCTTTGTCTATTTCACTTATCGAAATAAAGATAGCAATATAATTGGTGGCATGACTGGCAAATAAAATAAATTAGCAATTAATGGGATGACGTATATCTCTTCTCATCGTACGTTTTTAAACTTTCTGCTTTCGCGCCGTGTTTTTAATTGTTTCTAGAAAAGGTTTGTGATACTCTAGGAAGATTTTTATTATTGATATATATTTTCAATAGGTTTTATGCCCGGTTTCTCAACATTCGACTTCAATCAAAATCGATGGCTATTTGTAAGATAAAGTTATTGCACCAATAACTTTATACAGGGTTCCACCATTATGTAGAAATAGCAATCCATTAAGATATCTTGTTTTTACATTAAATTGACAGCTTTGTTTATCAATATGTTTCTGATTCTGACGAACTAGAAAAACATTTTTTTTTCAAGGAAAACCATATGGTTTTAAAAATTCAAAAAACAAACAATTTTTATCCTGTCCTAATCAATATCACCATAGAAGAGTTTGATTAGCAGCCATAAATGAGGTTTGCCTTAAGGTTATGAGAGAGATATTTGCCAATTTTTCATGAAATATCCATTACAAAACTTATGGAATATACAGGGTGATTCCTAAGTTAATATTTATTTTTTAGCTGCGTATAGAAGGCATTAAAATAAACGACATTTTCAAATACCTTTTTTCAAAAAGCTCAAAAATAAGGTACTTACGTTCATTTATTACACTACGAATCAAATACGGTCCTGCCTAACTTGCTCGTTGAATAACATTAAGAAAACTTCTGGGTGTACGATAAGATCGCGATGGAAAGCGTTCTGCGTATAATCTCGAAGCAGCAGCCGCACTTTTACGACACTCACCGTAAACTAGCACCATATCTTTTCAGATTTTACCATTTTCACGTGTCACGAATTTAAAATTAACTTGCTTCAGAAAACACACCGCAGCGTAATGCCAAATAACTCACCATTGCATGACTAATAAGAAATAGGACGAACAACATAAAGTATAGCAGGCTACGACTTGATGACCAGGCCCGCACTTAGATTTTTTACTTCTGTATCTCGCCTATTTTAAATTTTTTTGAAAAAATGTATTTGAAAATTTTTTTTTATGATAAAACACCCGCACTGCAGGAAAAATCCCTCAAGGCGCTCTGGGAGCGGTGCGAGTGCGAAAAAAGCGATTAACGTTGGTCTTGAAACGTTGAAGATTGTATTCATTGGGAAACACGACCTCAGGAAGATCATTTCACAAAGATGACGTTCTCCAGATGAAAGAATTCTTGAACAATGAAGTTCGAGGAGTACTAAGCTGAACAACATATGGATGAGCGGCAGTGGTTTGCCGTATATTTCTGTTTTGCATTGCTCTAGGTGAAATCAAGTGGGCAATGTCAGTCGAACACCTGCCATGGAAACATCTGTAAAAGAGAGCCAAATCACCAACCTGTCTTCGATGCTCCAGGCTATCGAGGGTCTTGGTCAGCTCGGGGTCGCCGATCAGACGAACGGCTCTCCTTTGAATGGAATCCAGTAGCCGAAGGGTGTGCTTGGGTGCAGAGCTCCAGACATGAGAGCAATATTCTAATGATGGTCGAATCTGGGCTTTGTAGAGTGTCAAAAGTTGATGAGGTGTGTACAACCTTTTGGTGCGGAAAAGTACACCAAGTTTCTGTGCAGCTGTCTTGGCAATTGCGGCAACGTGATCATGCCAAGACATATTACCTCCCAGATTGACCCCCAGCAAATTAATAGACGGTGCCAGGGGAATTGCGTGTCCTGCCATGACTATATCCGGTTCTGCAATGTTAACCTTTTTGGAGAAGACTGCTGCCTGTGTTTTCTTAGCATTAAATTCGACTTGGTTACTGTCACCCCAAGCCAAAATTTCTTCCAGGTCATTGTTGAGGCGCAATACTTCATGCTGCCTGCGAAGATGTGCGTCGGCAGCGGATGTTTGGGGAGTCAAGGTAAAAGATGAGACAAGTGTGCTGTCATCAGCAAAGCTATAAATTGGATTTTGGGTTTTCACTAAAAGGTCGTTAATATACAGTAAAATGTTTATTTTAATGCCTTCTATACACAGCTAAAAAAGAATCGCCCCGTATAGGCAGTTTATTGGCTTTATGACTTTATTAAACAGATACCTGGCGCTTCAGAAACCCGGTATTAGTGCAGGATGTTAGTGCTGAATTTGATAAATTCGATTATAGTGAAAAAGCCTTTTTCAAGTTTTATTAAAAGAAACCTAAAAAATGGTACCGAAGTTACCACGGTTTAAGGTACATTCAAAATCATACATTTTTTAGAACGGTTACGAACAAGCAGTTCCCTTTCTAAGGGCCAGTCTTCAAATCGACGATAAGTTTGACCCAGCAAGAATAAGGCTCAAGGCGGTACTTTGCAAACTGCTCTTCGAAGACGGTTACAATCATGGAAGCATTACTGCAAAAATTGTCGACAATTAATTTAATTGATTGTTGTATAAATGTTAAATCACGTGATTTGCTGCTTAGACGTAAGTGGTGTGCATTTCAGGATATGTATCTTAATAATTCCACTCTAAACCAATTCCACGAATTTATCCTTAGATGGTAAGAAATGTGATTATTTTATTTTTAAGCCAAAAAAGACCAAAGATTTTTTTTTTGCATTGTTTTTTTTTATTTTAAAAAGCAAATGGCGACTATGTTACTAGTTTTAGCTTTAATTTTAATTGTAGGTGCTAAAATATGGTTCGCTCTACCACAAACGTTCTGACTGTATGTTGTTAATGCGTTTGCTGCAGTTAACAAAATAGTTTCTAACAAAACTTCTTTATGTAAGTAGGCTGACCAGACGTACTCTTTTTAAGAGAACAGTTCTCTATTTATCACTTCAGTACTCTTTGCTCTTCTTTTGTTAAAATTTAGGTAAAAGTTCTCTTTTTCCGTTTTACAACTTTAATGTATTGTTTTCGAGCCTTGCGAAATCTTTTCGAGGTGCCTTTAGTGATTAACTTTCGCTTTTCACTATTAAATTTCTAGGTTTTAATAGTCCAAAAAAGGGCGTGGCACCTAAAAAAAATTTGCCTGCGGCACATTTTTCAAGACAGAAAGAAAGAAACTCTTTTGTTTTCAAAAATTTCTGGTCAGCCTATGTAAGACCCACACTATAATTCGCTTATTACACAGGGTTGCGACGATTTAAATCGACTGGTTTTTTCAATTTTTATCGTGATTTAACCCGTAACCCGTACAGAGTCACTTTTAGGACATAAGTCGTACTGTGGGGTCTGTGAGACACCTAGCCATATATACATATATATATTTTTGTAAGCGTGTGAAAATGGTCAGGCTATAAATATACATATATTAGGAGTTAGCTTGTGAAAATTTTTTATGAAATAAAGTCATGTTTTTACGAAAATATTTATTTGATTTTTGAAAAGCAAAAAGTAGTACATTTTTAAAATTTACATGTTTTTTCTTTCAAAAAGTAACATAAACATGTCAAACGATATTTACCTGTAAAGGAACTAAATGAACAACAGTAAAACGAAAAAAATTTCATAAATTTTTATCAAGAATTACAAAAATAACAATCTTTATTTTAGAGGTAATTTTTACACTCTTTATATAGGAAAGGTGCCCTCTAAACATATTAGGTTTTTACACATAACACATAAGTACTGGGTTCTACGTTTAAGTCTTTTGGGACACAGTCTCTTCAAACTGTTTGTCACCATACCGAACACGTTTGGACGGCCCCGGAGCAGAATCCATTATAAACATTTTTTTTTAAAGTTACTTAACCCGTATAAAGGGGTCTCACAGACACTTCCGTACTTTAACCCGAAATAACTTACGCGTATGTTCACCTATTTCGCTCAAAATCTTCAAGCACATTGCTGTCTGGCCTACAGATGATATAAGAAAAAGTTGAGGAGCAGCTGAGCGGTATTTGTTGACAAGTGTCTCCCAGACCCCATGATACGGGTTACGGGTTAAATCAAATTATAAATTGCTGTAAAAACAAGTCGCCGAAGCAAATAACTTTTCAGGAAATTTAAAAAAAAGATAGTTTATTTAAAACGAAGTGTTTAGATACATTATGTAACTGTAAAAATATAACTAATCGTCATCGAAAATTTTCATCTGAATACAAGTTATTTTGTATGTCGCCGAGAAGATTTTTTAAATGTAAATCTAGACAACAAATATTTTTGGGCGAATGGAGGCAAAATAATGAAAATAAGTGATTTTAAAGTTTATTATTGCCATATTTAAGGAAAAAATCAGTATAAATATATAAAAATAAAAAAAAATCACGATTTAATTGAATAAATTCGATTTATTGATTTTTTCAAAAAAATCGTTATTTATTGCAACGCTGTTATTACGTAAATAATTTTTATTAATAAAATAATTTGTTTACAATTTATTTATTCAAAAATATACCTGAGGCTGATGACGGGACCTGGTCTGGGTCTTAGAAAAAATATTGTATATCACACGAACGTAAGGTTCATAACAGCACTCGTATGGTTGCTACGACCACTCGTTATGTAATGAACATCATAGCGTACTAGTAATATAAATAACTATGATAATCCTTAAACCCTTTTTTGCGTGAGATTTTGACACACTTTTGTGAATTTTATTTTTCTTTGTAGCCACAAAAATAAAAATTATCTTTGGTCTTTTTAAATATGTTTAAAGAGAATCGAAAAAATCCATAAATAAATATTCATTAATTATTTACAATAAGTTATACAGGTCATAAGGAAACAAAAATTGCGATTTTTGTGATAATTTTATTTTTAAACATAATTTTCCGTATATTTTTGATAATAACAATATACTTGCCACCTACATTTTTTAAAGTCTCTTTAAGAGTGCCGCATAATATTCATATCAAAAATTAAAGAAAAAAAATCAGGAAGTATGCTCGGACTCGACAATTTTTATTTTCAATTGTATATTTTTTGACCAAACTAATCATCATCATCATCAACCAGCCATCTGCGTCCACTGCTGGACATAGGCCTCCCGTAATTGATTCCATGTATGTCTTTCCTGAGCCACGTTCATCCAATTCGTCCTGAATTTTCTGATGTCGTCTGACCATCTTGTTGGTGGCCGTCCTCTACTGCGATATGCGTCCTGTCGCGGTCTCCATTCCAGGATTTTTCGAGTCCATCGTCCATCCTTAAATCTTGCCACGTGGCTGGCCCAGTTCCACTTTAGAGTGCATATGCGTTCTATCGCGTCAGCCACCCCTGACATCCTGCGTACTTGGTCGTTTGGTACCCTGTCTCTGAGATAAAGGTTTAGCATTGCTCTTTCCATCCCTCTTTAAGCAATGCGTATTTTGTTAATAGACTGTTTCGTGAGGGTGAGGGTTTCTGCTCCATAGGTGAGTACAGGCAGTACGCACTGGTTGAAAACCTTCCTCTTTAAGCACCTTGGGATATTTGACTTAAAGATGTATCTTAGTTTACCGAAAGCAGCCCATGTTAAGCCTATCCTGCGTTTTATCTCGCATGTTTGGTTATCCCTTCCAATGCGGATTTCGTGACCAAGATATTTATACGAGTGTGACTGCTTTATGGGGATTCCGTTCACTGTTATTTCTTCGCTCACCACGAGGTTTGTCAGGTACTCGGTCTTGTTGATGTTTATCAGTATTTGATGCATTTTGTAGTTTATGCAGCATATTTCTAGCTTCATCGACGCGGTCTGCAATTATGACGATGTCATCGGCAAATCTTAAATGGTTCAGTTTTTCGCCATTTATGTTTATGCCCATTTCTTCGAAATCTGTCCTCTTAAACATATACTCCAGGAGGGTCGTGAATAGTTTTGGGGACAGAACGTCCCCCTGACGGACTCCTCTTTCGATATGAAAGTCTTGGGTGCTCTCGTGAATTTTAACACGTGCCGTGGCCTTTTCGTATATGTTCTTGATTACCGATATATCATCAATCATCATGAAACAATCTGACAGTTTTTTTTAAGGAACCACCCCATTTTTTTTAGGGTTTTTCAAAGTCTATGAGAAATTCTAAGTATACAGGGTAGCTCGCTCTCAACGCAGGATTCCATATAATCTAAACTACATAACTTTTTATTCTTTTTCAAAAACATAAATAACTATTATTATCTTATAAATATTTCAATTAAAGTAATTATTATATATTATTTGTCAAAAAATACACAATTGAAAATAAGAATTGACGGGTTCGATCATTTTTCCTTTTAATTAATATCAATTTTATAAGGAACTTTTGGATGACCCAATATATTTTTTAATTATTGTAGCTCAAAACACACATCTTAAGAAATAAGTACTTAACTAGTTATTTGGAGAAATTGACGCACAAAAACACCGGTTCTCTTTGTTTCTTTATTGCGACATTTTACCGGGTTCCGCGATAAGGGTTGCCCCCACCTCCCAGATATTCAGGCAACGTCAACCAAGGCACGGGGCGCCTTCTTGAAGCTGTGAAACCCCCGCATGGCTAGCCTTACGGGCTCCTTGTACCCCCCCCCCCCCCCCCCACTTCGTTTTACATAATTTTGTCTGTTTCTCCCCTTGACTTCTTTCTATTGCTTCTTCAGGCTTTGAAACATAGTCGTATTTAATAGTTAATATCCATATTTGTGTGTGTTTTATGATGGGAAAATTGATTATTAATCAAAAAAATACGGAATTGTTTCGAAGCCTGAATAAGCAGACAAGTTCTGCGAGACGTTGCAATAAAGAAACAAAAAACACCAGTAGTTTTTTATGTGTCCAGATAACCAAAAACTTCCTTAAAATAATTGATACTTGTGGACAAGAATTTTACTTAACTAGTTTAATGCTAAGTACTGATCCGGGATTAAACGAGAGGCGTTCAGGAATTTTTAATTTCATTAATTTTAGGTTGAAAAAACTGTTTTTTACCAATTTTTAAATGCTATTGTTTTTGGTTAAGGATAGGGAGTATCTCGCTTTTCTTCTTATACTTTTATGTACTACCCACTATTTTTCTGGAAAGTTTAAAAATACTCAATTTTTTGGTTTTGAAATGATTCTCTTTAAAAGTACACAAGACTTAATTAGTGTTAAAAATGTCGATCTCTATTCTCCTAATATGCAATCTTCCTCCAATATAAATGTTGATATACCTAAATATTTTTCCTAAATGTATTTTAAAGATTATACTCACAATAAATGTGATTTGGAACGAGAAAAACTGTCTTTAATTTTTTTTAGTTGTCAATTCCTATGTATGTCGAAAATTATATATTTTTTTCGTTAATTTCGTTAGTGACTATTGCCCCTGCTGTCCGCCCTCTAGAAGCGGCCCTGCCGGATCGAAAATTCATGGAAAAAAACGAAATTTTTTGTAGGATTCGATTATGAAAATGCACGAGTAAGAAAACGTTGACTTTTTCCAGAAAACTTAAAAGTAAAAATTTAAATTGAAACATTTTTTATGGAAGAAGTGTGATAATTTATAATAAAAAAAATAGTGCGGGAAGAAACGAGAATGCTTTATTATGAATATACAAAACGGCACTTAAGAAGGAATATTTCAAAACCTAAGCATTTACACCAAAAACTGCTCTTAGCTCTACGCTTCTAAAATACATGATTTATGAAAAAATCATCAATTTTGGCGTGGTGAGCGATATTTACTTTATTTTTAATCATGAAAAATCGAGCCTAAAAAGGCTGGTTAGAGTCTTATGTTAAAGTTTTGGATTCACATCAACATTCATATTTTTCACAAAAAATATAAAAAATGTTTTTTTTTAAAAAAGGTTTTTTTTTTTTTTATGATAAAACACCTGCACTGTAGGAAAAATCCTTTAAGGCGCTCTGGGAGCGGTGCGAGTGCGAGAAAAGCGATTAACGTTGGTCTTGAAACGTTGAAGATTGTATTCATTGGGAAACACGACCTCAGGAAGATCATTCCACAAAGATGACGTTCTCCAGATGAAAGAATTCTTGAACAATGAAGTTCGAGGAGTACTAAGCTGAACAACATATGGATGAGCGGCAGGGGTTCGCCGTGTATTTCTGTTTTGCATTGCTCTAGGTGGAATCAAGTGGGCAATGTCAGTCGAACACCTGCCATGGAAATATCTGTAAAAGAGAGCCAAATCACCAACCTGTCTTCGATGCTCCAGGCTATCGAGGGTCTTGGTCAGCTCGGGGTCGCCGATCAGACGAACGGCTCTCCTTTGGATGGAATCCAGTAGCCGAAGGGTGTGCTCCAGACATGAGAGCAATATTCTAATGATGGTCGAATCTGGGCTTTGTAGAGTGTCAAAAGTTGATAAGGTGTGTACAACCTTTTGGTGCGGAAAAGTACACCAAGTTTCTGTGCAGCTGCCTTGGCAATTGCGGCAACGTGATCATGCCAAGACATATTACCTCCCAGATTGACCCCCAGCAAATTAATAGACGGTGCCAGGGGAATTGCGTGTCCTGCCATGACTATATCCGGTTCTGCAATGTTAACCTTTTTGGGGAAGACTGCTGCCTGGGTTTTCTTAGCATTAAATTCGACTTGGTTACTGTCACCCCAAGCCAAAATTTCTTCCAGGTCTTTGTTGAGGCGCAATACTTCATGCTGCCTGCGAAGATGTGCGTCGGCAGCGGATGTTTGGGGAGTCAAGGTAAAAGATGAGACAAGTGTGCTGTCATCAGCAAAGCTATAAATTGGATTTTGGGTTTTCACTAGAAGGTCGTTAATATACAGTAAAAAGAGGGTAGGCGACAATATGGACCCTTGAGGAACACCGGCATTGATGGTGAAGGTGTCTGAGAGAAACCCGTCAATCGCCACTTGCAGAGAACGGTTCTTAAGGAAGCTGGTTAACCATAAACAGAATCCATTAGGCATACCGTAGGATCGCAATTTACTTAGAAGTCCATCGTGCCAAACACGATCAAAAGCCCTAGAGATGTCCAGTGCAACAGCCCGGGATTCTCCATGATGTTCGATGGTGTTGCTCCAAAGATGGGTGACATATGCCAGAAGGTCACCTGTTGATCTGGACTTACGAAAACCGTATTGATGGTCGCTGATAATGTTAAGCCCTTCCAGGTACTTTAGGAGTTGTTGGTTAATAGCTTTCTCCATTACTTTTGAAATTACTGAAAGCAATGCGACGGGTCGGTAGTTGCTTGGCAGGGTCTTTTTACCTTTCTTTGGAATGGGCTGGACACGCGCCGACTTCCAGCAGGATGGAAATATTCCTTTTTTGTAGGATAAGTTGAAAAGTCTACAAAATACTGGTGTAAGTTCATCGGCGCATGTCTTGAGAACAATGATAGGAATTTCGTCTGGACCGGAAGCTTTATTGACGTCGAGTCCTTTAAGAATCCGTTTAACAAGACGCTGACGAAACACGATTTCAGACATTTGCGATTGAACTGAGGGAATATTGGGTGGTGGTTTTCCCTGAAAGTCTACAGTGGAATGCGAGGAAAACAGTTCAGCAAGTAGGTTTGCTTTATCCCCGGCTGTGGTTGCTATTGTGCCGTCGGAACGTGTTAGAGGTGGAATAGTTGACTTTGTAAAGTTTTGGCTGACGGCCTTAGCGACTGACCAAAAGGACCTTGATCCGTTAGGACTGGCAAGAAGTTTGTTTTTGATTCTCTCGTTATGAGCTTCTTTGCTTTGGTCTATCATTTGCTTACATTGGTTTCGGGTGGTAACAAAGATGGCGCGATTTTCAGGAGTAGGGTTTTTACTCCACTGTCGGTAAGCCAGGTTTTTAGATCTGACAGCACGCTCGCAATTCTTGCTAAACCAGGGCTTGCCGTTAGAAGGGCGCTTTTTGGAGAAAGGAATAAAGGCCTCCATGCTAGTTAGAATGACGTCGGAGACCTCCTTTGCACAGACAGATGGATCATCCGAAGAAAAGCATACGCTTAGCCAGGGAAAGTTGCGAAAATGGTCCTTTAGGTCTTCCCACTTAGCTGATGTGTAGTGCCAAATCTTACGGGGTTTAGGAGGTTGTTCAGAACTAATTGGCAGCTCGCTTAGGGTTGAAATAAGTTTGTGATCGGAAGAGCCCAATGGTGGTTGTACGGTGACCGTATATAGGTCTGGATTTGAAGTTAAAAAGAGATCTAAAAGACTAGCAAAATCCCCAGCTCGGTCTGGAACCCGCGTTGGTTCTTCTACGAGTTGAGTTAGACCAGAACTGATCGCAAAAGATTCGGCCTCTCGGCCTTGCTCATCGTTGGTGTTTGAGTATTTAAGCCAGTTGACATTGTGGACGTAAAAGTCGCCAAAGATTGCAACTTCGGCATTCGGATGATTGGTTTGCAAGAAGTCGATTGTGTTGGCTAGTGATGAGAAGAGGGCCCTGTAATGCATGTCGCTTGGAGGACGGTAAAGGCAGCATATAAACTTAGTGATTTTTTGTGAAGATATTTTAAACCACACAACATCAAAGTCTTTCGGTTCCAGTATCTCCTCCCGTTGGCAGCAAAGATCATCTCGAATGAACAGACAGACCCCAAAGTTGCGTCTAAAACGGAAGTGAAAATCATATCCAGGATATAAATAGCTGACGGTGTTCGTTGACGCTCTGACTTTTGTCTCGGTCAGTGCAAGCACATGAGGCTTGGAAGATTGTAAGTGCTGGTGGACTGAATTGATGTTAGTGTTAAGCCCTCTAATATTGCAGAAATCAATTTTGAAGTTGTTACTTTTGGGTCTGTTAGCAACTGCAGGCGCCACACCATTTCCTCGTTGAGTGTATCAAAAAAAAGTAAAAAAAAAACATTTACAAAAACAAATTTAATCCAACCATGCAGAGGGGGAGTGGTAATAATTTATTTTTCGAAATTTGATAGTAGTTAGGTGAATTTTAAACGAATTTTGGGCGTGGTCCCGAAAATTTTTCACTAGGGGTATGTTAGCGTGAAATACGTGTAGTCCTGACTGTTCCTTTCTCCAGAAAAAAAATGTCCTACTTACGCCCCCCGAACATATTTTCTGGTTACGCCACTGGCTAGACCAATAGTGATTATAATGATTATATGTAATATTCAGATACATACCTGCCTTTTTTGCAGCAACCTTAATCGTGGTTCATACTTCCAATGTCTCGGGTCACATTTTTCGTCTACCAACCTACTTTTTCTAAGGTGCAGATTGTAAAGAACCAACGATGACAGACGAACAAGAACACCCACAATAGCCGCTGTCACACGCACAAGAGTTTTTAATATCTCTCTTGTGCAGCGTCCAGCAGCTGTAGTGGGTTTCAATCACCGATGATGGTTCTAAGCAGCTGAAACGTCGCGTCGAATTGAGTTCGTGTTTTTTCGTCGTCGCCTATTTCAGGGGTTTGTTGACGTTTGCAAGATGTGTTTTGTCCTCGTCTGAAATAATTTCAAATAAAACTAATAATTCTTCATTGTACCGTAAAATAAATTAGTTTTTGTCCACCACTGTCACTGCCTGCATCTAATTTTGAAAAATTTGTTTGGGCATTTTCGTTAATAACACAAAACCCAAATGTACATGGTAACTATTTTCGGCCGGGCGTATTTAGAGGGGGGGGGTAGTGCCAGGCTGCCCCCCCAGCCTAGGAGCTCGGGTCTAAAAGTCTAACTGCAACCTAATTTTTCGTCTCACGCTTGGATTCTTAATTTAAATCTTTAAATAATGTATTCTTGGCTTAGATTACAAGGGTCTTTTAGAAAACTTTTAGTTTTTAAACTTTTCCTTCTAAAAGCCCTGTTTTATATAGAGATTAAGGTTTCGGATGCATATCGATTTAGTTATTGATTTATGTTGCAATTTTAAAGGAAAACGAGTAAGAAGAATATTATTTTATAGTATTTTTCTTTCGATTTTTCTATTATATACTTGTCTGTTCCGTTATCCCTTTTTTAGAGCTATTTTAAATCAACAAAAATATAACCCAATGCAATAAAATATTTTTACAACAAAAAAAAGTAGGTATTTATTTTTAAAGAGAAAAATTAAAGTAAAAATTTTAATTGAAACATTTTTTATGGAAGAAGTGCGGGAAGAAGAGAATGTTTTATTATGAATATACAAAACGGCACTTAAGAAGGAGTATTTCAAAACCTAAGCATTTGCACCAAAAACTACTCTTAGATCTACGCTCCTAAAATATATGATTTCTGAAAAAATCATCAATTTTGGCGTAACGATATTTACTTTATTTTTATTCATGAAAAACCGAGCCCGAAAAACGCTGGTTAGAGTCATACATACGTCTTATGCTAAAATTTTGGATTGACACCAATATTTTTCACAAATATAAAAAATGTTTTTTTTTTAAATAAAGAACCAGCTAGGAATATCAAAAAAAAAGTAAAACAAATTTAATCCAACCATGCAGAGGGGGAGAGGTAATAATTTAATTTTCGAAATTTGATATTAGTCAGGTGAATTTTAAACGAACTTTGGGCGTGATCCCGAACATTTTTCGCCTGCGGCGCTTTTCCGCCTTCTTCACTAGGTACAATGTAGTCCCGACTATCCTTCTCTCCAGAAAAAAAATGTCTTACTTACGCTCACTGAACCCACCGAGCATATTTTCTGGCTACGACTGATTTTCGGTAGATCCTTAAAGCATAATTCTCAGTACTTTCCACGATAGAGCAAACTTCCAACCCCCTAATATATATATTTTTTTTTGATCGATTCAATTTTACTCTCTCTACATGACCCATAAATTGAAAGTAACTATAATTATAAGTTGGTACAATTGAGTGGGGACGAACAGATGTTTTTCCTCTATTAAATATTTAAAATAACAACTGGCTCTATTTCTTCAGATATATTATTTATATTTTATACAAGGGGTGATATTTACGTAGCTAATTTTGCTATATTACCGGTATTTAAGAAGTTTTTTTATGATAGGTCTTTTGGAGTTTGTTGTCACGCTATGATTATTATGAACGTTCTTATAACTTGAGAATAGGTTTTTTTTATAGTAGTTAAGAAATAATTTATTAATAGTTTTTTCTAGTAGGCAACTTTATTTTGTGGAATTTAAAAATAACTTTTTTGTAAAAAAAATTATACCCCCTCGTGCGCCCAAAATTTCAATTTCTCCACTTTTATACGTTAGCTGATGTCACTTCTCCCCTACCACTGGGTACTAAACCGAATTTCTAGGTGCTCTAAAAGCTCTATTGTCCACAAAAAATAGAATTTAAAAGCTTTTGCCAGCGTCAAAAACCAAAAATTCCTGCTTACTTTTTATTATAACTGTGTTTTTCGAAATCTATGAAATTTTCTTATAAAAGTTCTTCAGACATCAATATAATAGAGAAAATATCAATTTTAAATGTTAAGTAGATCCGAATTACAAATAACCTAAGCAAATTATTGAGTTTTTTTCACCAATGGAAAGGTGATGCCAATAACAAAAAGATAAGTGAATTAAAACCCTAAAAATAATAACAAGACTTTTATTGTATTGTAAAAAATATTGAAAAATATTTTCTGACATTCTGTAGGGTCCAAATTTAAAAAAATTTAAAAATCCATTGATAAACATGGTTAGGATTTGAGCCAAGAGAACGCAATGTTTAGCGTGGAGAAGAATTTAGAAATATTGGTCGGTTGCTGGTAAATATTCGAATTCCATCACATCCGGGCAAAGAATGCGATAAATAATAGGCTCAGTACATCACCAGTGATATAATCAATTTATTACATCAACAGTGCATTCATTAATCCTTCTGTAGATCGTCCATAAACAATATTACCTTTTTTTTTTAACAAAAGTTTATTCGAGGATCTAGTCCGTGTTTTTATGTTTTGTGGAGTTTTAAAGTTTTTTTATTTAAAAAATAATTGTTTATTAGGATCTGCAATTGAAACTATCTAAAATAATTAAAGTTTTTCTTTAAAAATGTATTAATTAGTTATCTATCTGATACATAATAATTATATAAGGTTTAAAACACATTTTTCCGGTCATAGTTACTAGTAATTGCCATTTCTTCTTGGCCCGAATTAAAAAAAAAAACTAACGAAATTATCGAGATTTTTTTTTACCTATGTGGGTGCAGAAAAAATAAATCTAAGAAAAAAAAAAAAAATTTGTATTGTAAAAAATATTCAATTTTATTTTCCCAATTTATTAAAAATCCATTATTAAACATGGCCACGATTCTGGCGGCCAAGAGAATGTAATGTTTTTGATCTAAATTAATACCATCTATAGATATAATTTTCCATGGCACAGGCACCCTTGGAGAATAATTTTGGTAAGATACTCTTAAATAAGGTTATTCTTTATAAAAAGGAAATTTAAAAAAACATGTAGGTACCTGCTTAGATATATCTACCTTTGTCAGCAACGACACCTCACCAACTGATAGTAAACAAAACAGTAATAAAACTAAAATAACCAGTCCCTCACCCTTTCAAATATAAGCAGTACCCCCTCCACTTTTGTATAATACCAATGGAAATCCTGAACGGATGTTCCTTATTTTTTACCGATATCTAATCCTGTTTGTTAATGATTCATGTTTAATAAACTTTTAAAATATTTATTAGTAATGATTTAGTTTGGGAGGAAAGTGGGTACGGGTAAAGTTAGCCGATATTTTATTGGTGATTAAGAAAAAAATACGTTGTTACGTATATTATATGTAGCTTTAGTAGCTAGTTTTTTTTAGCTTATTATCGTTTTTAGTAACTTATTTTTTTTTCGATTTTTTTTTACATGAAAATAACTTTAATTAACTTAAATTTGTTTTTATAATATTTTGCGTATAAAAAAGACATTTTATTGCCATTGCCAGACACAGGTACAATATGCGAGATGTGGTAAAAATGTACTATTTGTGCGTGTTGACTCATCGATTACTGCTTCTGAAACCAAACTAAATTGATTTTTTTATAATACTCACCATGTATATAGCAAACTCAAACTATACCCGGCGAGAGGTATTGAGCAAACATACAAAATTTCTTCGTTCCCCGTCAGGCAGTTTTTAAATTTTCGACAACAATCGGACAGAAAAACCGACGGAAATAGGAAACATATGTTTCTTGTGATCTAGGGACCCTAAAACGTCGACATCTGATATTATCTCAATAATTTTTTTAAAAATTACAAACTTTTCTTTGAAACTTTAAATACAGTAAACATTGAATTGGTTTAAATTTAAACCGTTGTTGCATTAGTTATTAAAAAATAATACTTATTTTTAAAAAACTTTGATATACAAAAAAAAACTAATCATACATCAGATCGACGGCACTTCACTTACTACTGGCACTTCATATTAAATACAACGGAGATACAACTAAAGAATTTATCGGGTTTCCTCCCCTTTATAACTAGTACCCCTTCCAACCCCGCTTCGTATAATACTAAAGCCAATATTGCATTACCTTGTATTTATCGACATTTTCACTGTTTATAATTAAATTATATTTAATATTGTTTCGGGGGGGTTTGAAAACTTTAGCACCTCTTTTATTTTAAACAGGGTTAAAATAAATAATTGTAATCTGTAGTTTACTTTCTAGGAAAGAAAGGATTTGATTGGTCGTTATGAGTAGGTAATTAACAAGGAAAATCAAAAACGTGTTGAGTGATTAAAAATATCAAAACTTCTTTTTATTGGGAAACGAAAAAAAAAACAAGAGGACTTTTTACAAGTTTATCTTATCTAGAGCACAATACAACAAGTTTTTTACTAACGAGTGTTGAAAGTATTCAATAATATTAATTATTGATCATTGAATCACATTTCTGCATAAAACTGTAATCAAATAATATGTAAAACATACTTTTTACAGACTTTTGGACCACAAAAAAACATTTCGATATAAACTATATGAGTTTTAGTACTTTTAAGACTAATGTGATTTAATTCCTTTCTAAAGTTTATCATAGGAACTGTAAGTACTGCATGCAGATCCATAGTTACTGTCAGTGACTTATCGGTTGCCTATCGAGAGCAGCGGGCTGCACGAAGTCAGAGGAGAAATATCCATGAAAATAAATATTCTGCTTCATTACAATTTTAAAAAAATAGTGAAATTGTTTCTTTTTTGTACAACCCGCTGCGCTCTATATGAAAGCGATGAATCACTGACAGTAATTTTGGGCTTAGGCTATACGTTATACCTACTATATAATTTACAAAAATCTATTCGCAGTAGTTATGGAATCTATACTGGTTATTGGTTCCCTCATCACATCTTAGATTAGTAATAAATTATCGTAAGATACAAAAAAATAGCATTTATACAACAAGATTAAAGTGGCATAAGTCTATGGATAAATAAAGTAGGTTCAACGAGAATAGACTGAGCGGTATTATAGATAATATTTATACAATGTGGCCCGTTCTCAACGCAGGATGCCATAGCATCTAAACTACTTCTGCTTGGCGGATGATATAATTTGAAACTATATAATTGAAACTTTAAAATAAATTTTCAATTTTTTGAAAAAAAATATTTATCATCCGCCAAACTAGAAGTTCTTGTAAACCTCTTGGTAACATTTTTGTAGGCTGGTATGGAATACTCTTAATGGTAAAGTCCTTCGGCCGGAAGGAACATGTCGTATGGATTTCTTCCTTCCGCTATTCGGAAACCCTGCAAGTGGGATATCTAACTTTACATAATATACTACTACAATGAAGGATTACCGAGAAACCTTATTTTTAAATGCACCAAACCAGTGACAGAACATTAAAAAAATTAAATCAATTATACAATTTTCTTCAACATATTTGACTATCTTTTTATTACTAATTCATTTTAATTTGGGCCGACGTTTCGGTAGTTCTATTTCTACCTCTTCAGGGCTCAATTACATAGTATCAAACGATGGGAATTTTTCAGTTTGTTTCGTTTCGAATCCTTGTTTTTTAATGTTCCTTTTTAATAAGAGCATCTGGCCAATATTTCTAGTTTCCTCTCCAAGGTTACTAATTCCATGCTAAATTATATCTATATAATATTATAAATTAGACGAAAAACAGTGCGTTCTCTTGGCCCGAATCCTGGCCATGTTGATTAATGGATTTTTAGAAAAGTTTGAAATTTGGACTCTACAGATATTGGAGAATGTCAGAAAGTTATTTTTATTAAAAACACATTTTTCAATATTTTCTACAATACTATGAAGTTTAGTCATTATTTTTAGAGATTTCATTGGCTTAATTTTCTCCGATTATTTTCTTCGGCATAAAAATAACTTTTCCACATCCATTAGTAAAATAGTAGTTTGTACAACAAAAGTGGATATGAATGATAGAATAGTTTTGGACTTGCATTGTCTTTAATTTGTTTTACATCACAACGTTTCAACTGGTAAGTATCTCCAGTCGTCTTCAGGTGAATACTAAATAAGTAAAGTAACTACAGCTCTATTTATACTAGCTAGATGTACTGGAGCATGACTGAGATGGGTGCAGTCATGCATTTAATTCTTGTGCGGTATTTTAAGTTTACATCTACTTAACAAAGGTTTCCAGATATTTCTTATATCTAGTGAGGGCTTACTAAAACAATCTGGGTTCTGGTATATGATAGCAGCTTCCTTGAACTTCCTCTTCCTCCAATGTGGTTCTTTGTGCAGGATTCGAGCTTCTGTCCATTTAATGTGATGACCGTGTGTCCAGGCATGGTCAGCTGCCCCTGATTTTTCGGTTTCTCCTTTAAGCGTGTTGTTTCTGTGTTCCTTGACCCTAGTTTCAAGTGGCCTTAGAGTCTCACCAATGTAGGATCTGCCACATTCGCAGGGAATCTGATAGACACAGTTTTTCCTATCTTTTTGACTTGTTGGTTTCGTCTTCGTCAGGTGGCTTCTTAAAGTGTCTTTTGAGCTGAATACCGTATTAATGTTGTATCGTTGTCCTAGTCTTCTAATTCTCTCAGATACTCCTTTGACATACGGAATGTTGAGTGTTGATTGTGACTCTACTGGCTTCTTTTGTGTATTTGACCGATTCTTGCGATTTTCCATTAGTTTATCAACTAGATGCCCGGGGTAGCCATTTTTGTTGAGGTCGGTCTTAATGTAGTTATTTTCCTGTTTGAGGGCTTCATTTGAATTACAGATGGTAATAGCTCTATCCACAAGCGTTCTTACTATGCCATGTTTTGTGCTATTTGAGTGATTTGAGGTGTAATTCAAATATTGACCTGTATGCGTGGGTTTTCTGTACACTGAAGTATGGATGGTGTTGCCATTTTTCTTTACGTTTACATCCAGGAAAGGTAATTGACTGTTTTCTTCTCTCTCCATGGTAAATTTGATTGTCGGCGCCAGGCTGTTAATGTGGTATAGGAATTCCTTGAGTTCGTCATCGTTTCCATTCCAAATAATGAAGGTGTCGTCCACATATCTCAGCCATGTTTTTGGTTTCTTTTTTGCTTGTTTTATTGCTTCGGATTCAAACCATTCCATGTAAATGTTGTATCGTTGTCCTAGTCTTCTAATTCTCTCAGATACTCCTTTGACATACGGAATGTTGAGTGTTGATTGTGACTCTACTGGCTTCTTTTGTGTATTTGACCGATTCTTGCGATTTTCCATTAGTTTATCAACTAGATGCCCGGGGTAGCCATTTTTGTTGAGGTCGGTCTTAATGTAGTTATTTTCCTGTTTGAGGAGCCCATCGGTACCGGTACCGATGGGCTCATCTCTCTCACCAATAATCGCCAACATTTACATGGAATGGTTTGAATCCGAAGCAATAAAACAAGCAAAAAAGAAACCAAAAACATGGCTGAGATATGTGGACGACACCTTCATTATTTGGAATGGAAACGATGACGAACTCAAGGAATTCCTATACCACATTAACAGCCTGGCGCCGACAATCAAATTTACCATGGAGAGAGAAGAAAACAGTCAATTACCTTTCCTGGATGTAAACGTAAAGAAAAATGGCAACACCATCCATACTTCAGTGTACAGAAAACCCACGCATACAGGTCAATATTTGAATTACACCTCAAATCACTCAAATAGCACAAAACATGGCATAGTAAGAACGCTTGTGGATAGAGCAATTACCATCTGTAATTCAAATGAAGCCCTCAAACAGGAAAATAACTACATTAAGACCGACCTCAACAAAAATGGCTACCCCGGGCATCTAGTTGATAAACTAATGGAAAATCGCAAGAATCGGTCAAATACACAAAAGAAGCCAGTAGAGTCACAATCAACACTCAACATTCCGTATGTCAAAGGAGTATCTGAGAGAATTAGAAGACTAGGACAACGATACAACATTAATACGGTATTCAGCTCAAAAGACACTTTAAGAAGCCACCTGACGAAGACGAAACCAACAAGTCAAAAAGATAGGAAAAACTGTGTCTATCAGATTCCCTGCGAATGTGGCAGATCCTACATTGGTGAGACTCTAAGGCCACTTGAAACTAGGGTCAAGGAACACAGAAACAACACGCTTAAAGGAGAAACCGAAAAATCAGGGGCAGCTGACCATGCCTGGACACACGGTCATCACATTAAATGGACAGAAGCTCGAATCCTGCACAAAGAACCACATTGGAGGAAGAGGAAGTTCAAGGAAGCTGCTATCATATACCAGAACCCAGATTGTTTTAGTAAGCCCTCACTAGATATAAGAAATATCTGGAAACCTTTGTTAAGTAGATGTAAACTTAAAATACCGCACAAGAATTAAATGCATGACTGCACCCATCTCAGTCATGCTCCAGTACATCTAGCTAGTATAAATAGAGCTGTAGTTACTTTACTTATTTAGTATTCACCTGAAGACGACTGGAGATACTTACCAGTTGAAACGTTGTGATGTAAAACAAATTAAAGACAATGCAAGTCCAAAACTATTCTATCATTCAAGAAACATCATTGTCTCCAACCTTCAAACAGACAAAAGTGGATATGATGTCCATATCGCACAAGGAAGTGCTCAAACTTCCGAGGGCAATATGGACAATCCACTCGAGTTGAACACTATATTTTTTCTACGACTTTATGCTAAAAAATGTAAAAAAAAAGTTTGTAGGTTGCCAGGCTCGAACTCACGTCCCTGGGTTTCATAGTCTAACGCTCTAACGTCTGGACTATCGAAGCGTTTAGTTAATTATCGAAAAACCAACTGATAAATGATGTTACATGAAATTAATTTTCTATGCACATTCATCAGGTTGTATTATTGATAAATCTATTATAAATGCGTCTAGATTTAATTATATTGAACAAATTAATAACAAATTGTACCATATGCATTTAAATTATATAATTTAATGTCTTGAAAAAGAAGACGGAGCCTCAGTAAAAATAATATACTGTGATTGGTCAGTACTTTTATAAACAACAAATGCTTCTCTGTAATTGACTACTGTGATTGGTCAGTTTCATTACCTATCTAGGATTGATATGATATATTCCCGCACAGTTAACTGGAATAGCCTACTTTACTCGCCACTTAAGTGTAAAGGAAACAGCAAATTCCCTTGTGGGAGTAGAAAAAAGATATTGTGTTGTATTAGAATTTCAAAAATACGTTGGAATTATTTCCTCTAACATCGTACAACCCGTTGCACTATGTATAAAAGCGACGAATCACTGATAGTGATTTTGGACTTATAATATAGTTTTATACAGGGTGTTCTCAAAGTTGAGTAATTTATTTGAACCGGTTGTAGAACTCGTAAAAATAAGTAATTGTACCAAAAATCATTTATATAAAGGTTGCAGAGTAAAGAAGTTACAAACAATTGAAAAAATGTAAAATTAAGACCTGACTTTTTGATATTCTCGACCACTGCATTTTCAATGTTTTGTTTACTGGTATGGCTCATTTTTTTGTAGGATACAATTTACTCATCCTTATCATTAATTCATTCATTGTGCGGTTTTTAGTGCGAATTTCGGTTTGACCAGTGGTAAATAATTCGCTGCGTGTTATTTTATTTTTGATTTTTGGGCATTTTGTACGATAAAAATGGCACACGTTTATGAAAACAATGAACTATATAGTGGACATTATCTTAATTTACGGGTAGTGCCAACAAAATGTAGCCGCAGCATGTCATTTGTACGCGGAAAGGTTTCCTTTCTCCGCCACATATATACATATACCGTATTGGCAAATTCGAATCTAGGGTGCGAAATCTGTAATGCAACCAAGAGAGAAGGCACATATAGGCAAAACCTTTAGTTAAAAAGAGACACCTAACCTTTCTCCTACATTTCTGAAAGGAGGATATGTGTGTGGTGTGGCCGAGCCTTGCTGCTTCGACCACGTGTTCTAAAGAATGGAAGGTAGGGGATAGCGTCTTCTCTGTTCAACGTGTTAAACGCTACTAATAATCTCTGTCTGATGCGTTTATATCGGCACCCTAGATTCGAGATTGCCAATACAGTATGTGGGCTCCGCGGATGTTTGTAAATTTAGTTATAAGACTTCGCGACACAGGCTACTACGCCGAGCAAGACTTGGCGCAAACCGAATAAATGGTTACAATTTTTGTAACATCGGGATGCATTTTACCGGTAAGCATGGATTTCTTATGCGAGTGCAATAACAATTAAACGCAGTGGTCGAGAATATCAAAAAGTCAAGTCTTACAGTTTTTAAATTTTACATTTTTTCAATTGTTAACTTTTTTACTCTGCAACTTTTATATAATAGATTTTTGATACAATAACTTATCTTTACGAGTTCTACAACCTGTTCAAATAAATGACTCAACTTTGAGAACACCCTATACTAGTCACGCATGCCAAAATTGAAAATAATATCTAAGGTTCTTTCGGAAATATTAGACAAATAAGAATTTTAAAAAATAATTTAATGCGAACTTATGTTCCTATTAACTTTTCTTCATAAAAAAAACAAGTCTTCACTTAAAATCAATTAAAACGTCTATATAAAAACATTACTAACACTCAAGTTTTTATTGGAACAACTATAACATAAGGATGAACAGTATCGTATAATCCAGCTTTGGTGAAAAAGTGTATCCTCGACATCGTAAGGAACGCACAATCTTATTAAATACGGAGATATCTGCACCCCATACGATGTGAAGTATATCACCAAATCAGCGTTCACTTCTTTATGCTCTTTGCGGTTCTCTGTGAGCGTCAACTTCTGAAGCATTTCATCTGAAAGAAGAGATCCTTAATATCTTCTTAACGATGATACCATTTACCAAAAAACGAACCCATTATGGGCAGAAACTAGTTTAAATTCAGTCTCTGTCCCAAATGGGCCGTTTCTTAGTCTTAAAAAAATCACTCTTGGTTGATGCTGGAAGGGAATTTCCGGAATTGCGTTTGTGAGGGAAGCAATCACCAAACCCTGAAAACTACAAAGAAATTTAATTCTGTGTTTGTAAAATGAAGAACTTATTTTCCCTACTGCACTGGTGTAACAGGATCTTTAAAAAAGGTATATTTTCCAAATTGGATTAGATGTATTTAGTTTGGTTACACTAATTAACGTGTACGGGGTGCTACAAATTCAAAGGTCTATTTTATTAGGAATTCGGAGTATAATTACATAAGAGCTTCAAAATATGATAAATTTCTATAGTTTCGAGTTCCAAGGAGGAGAAGGGCTCTTGTTCACGTATGAAAATGAACAAATGTAATTTTTTAAAGGTAATAATACGCCTATAGGCAAAATTCTCAATTTTGTGATGTTCCAGTGTATTAATTAAGAGAGGAAAAAATAATGTTAAAGAGAAATATAACATGTTTCCTCTAATTTGTTTGTTAAATCTATTAAGAAATCGTTTTCAGTATCTTAATAAGCTTTTTTGAACGGTAGAAGAGTTTAAGACTTGCATTGTCTTTATTTATTTTGAAGCACAACGTTTCAAGTATCTTCAATCATCTTCAGGTGAATATATTCACTCAGATTATCTTTTTAAAAAAGTTTGAAGCTCATAATTTTGACTATTTCGAGTATTTATTATAGGATCGACGACTCCTTGGTTTTGATTTCCTCTAATAAGCTAGTAAAACATTTTCAGTAAATTTGCACCCGGTTGCGAACATGTCCTTTCATATAAAAACCTTGAATTTCTCTGGTTAAAGATATTGTAGTGTTTTATTTGCAAAATCCCTTAATGGTTGGGTTGGAGGGTGAGTTTATAAACAATCATCTTGTTTTCTATAATAGGTAATTATTAAAAACGCAGGTATTATCACAATTTGTATGAAATTTCTGTCAAGTGCAACAATAAAAGCTTTTCGTTGCCTTTTTAATTTCTACTTTTCGTTGTAATCAATCGAAAGGAACCAGGTAGGTTATCGCTGCATGCTGGTTAATTTAATACATATAAATCATGGAAATAATAACTCCAGTTCATCAAGTTTTTCGCTGTTTTCTGTAAATCTCGTATATTTGTCCCTGCAAACCTTGACCTAAATGCAGAGAAATCGAGAATGCTTCTAAAAATAAAAGAGAACGGAACGAAATAAAATTTTATCTAAACAAGTGTATAAAAAAATAAAAGTAGTGATATTTTTTTAAGAATTTGATTGGTGAGAGAAAAGAGGTTATCATGATTTCCTTAAAATTACACTTTTTTAAGTTTTTAAGTAAAATTTTTCTTGTTAAATTGTGGTTCTTTTTGGCCCGAATTCAAGGAAAACTAAGAAAAATATTTAGTATTTTTTTTCATTAATGGAAAGTTGGTATCTATGTATGTTGTTGTAGAAAAGTTAATTTTATGCAGAAAAAAATTCGAAGAAAAAGATGCAAGCCAATGAAAATCCTAAAATAATAGTCTATTGTAAAAATATTGAATATTATTTTTTTTAATCAAGAGCCCAAATTTAAAGTTTCAAAAAATCTATTTGTAAACATTGCCAGGATTCGGGCAAAGATGTCTAATTTAATATTTTTATAATATAATTTCGCATAGAGCTGGTAACTTTGGAAAATAATTAAAAAAACACGGTCGGATGTTCTTAAAAAGTAAGCTATGTGCAACCACGTCTACACTAGTATCACGCGAGTTCTACTCGCACTGGACCAAGTTTTTTTCCAAATAGACATTTAAATTTTTTCCCTTCTTGTACCAATGATAAATATATAATTATTTTTTTCATGAATTATCGAACTAATAATCATATCTCCGCCAAATAATATTTAAATAATTAATATAACCTCTTCCCTAAGACAAAGGTCGTCCGAAAAACCTTTCAATCGATCGAAATATCTCGGAAATAGTTAAAATCTGTGCGCTAGCGCAGAGTTAGATCGAGAGTTTCTGTCTTTCTCGCCTGTTGATGTCTTAAAATTCATTCTTTATCGGAAACGGCCTTTGTAATATTTTATGGAATCGCGGGTATAAACAAAATGCCTTTAATTTTGTGGTTAAGTATTAGAATAGTGGCGCATTCGCCATTTATTTTTTTAATTCATAGTGTTTAACATTTTATTCAGACAACTCCATTATGGTTAATGTCGATATTTAAAAAATGCGATTTATGAATTTTCGGAAACTTATGTCAAAGTATATAAGCTTTTAAAATTTTTTAATTTACAATAAATTATATTATATAGTTCTAAATTTCTCTACAAGATTACCAGCTCTATATGAAATTATATCTATATAGTATATTAAAACCAAAAACATTTCGTTCTCTGGACTCGAATCCTGGCCATGTTTAGTAATGTATCTTTAAAAACTTTTTAAAGAGTGTTAGATTATTATTTTTATTTAAAAACGATAATTTTCAATATTTTATGAACTTTAGTAATTATGTTTAGGATTTCCATTGACTTACTTATACGTTTTTTCCATTTTTTTTTGTTTGAATGAAAATTCCACACCCACATAGATAACGTGAGAATTTAAAAGTTGATTTTAGTAATAGTAAAAGAAGGTAAATTCTTAATAAAGAACCGAGAAGTGAATCTTGAGGTACTCTACAATCGGTGTTGTCAACATTTTCCAAATTTCGTTTTCTGTCCTTATTAATTTGTAAATAAAAAGGTAATTGATTAAAAGTACGCTACTCGGTCGCTTTTTTGGAAAAGAAATCAAAATGACAAAAATCGATCTTCTGGCTGTATAAATTTTCTCCATTAAAACAAAACGGTAATGGTTTTTTTTTTAAATTTTCGGCTTCACTTTATAATAATTTAGTCATTTGCGTAAATAGTATGAAAAATAAAAAAAAATATGTAAGGCTGGAGTGTAAATTCTCCTCCTCGCGGCTTTCTACTTGGAAGTTTTTAAAGTTAAGTATTTGAAAAAATAAATTAACAATATAAACTAAATCTATAAAATATAGAGTAATATTTGTTTTTTACTCAAAAAAACCGAGATCGCTATATGCAATGGCGCTTTCTGGCAAGTCCGACGCGCGAAATATCTGGAACGGCGATGACGTCATCGACGCGCGCAGAAACCCTTAGTAACCTACATTTCGATGCTAAAAATAGAACGGCCCTGATCTAATAATAGAGCCTGGAAATACAGGACATTACCCTCGCTTTATGAGCCTTTATCCGCGAATGGCTTTTGCTTACTTTTTTGCCACACTATAATTTCTCGGGCAAAATTGTATTACTTATAAGAGAGGTTCTGACGCACAAGGGTTCAAAAAGCGTCTCCTTAGTAATTAAGTGCAATGTCTCTTTGTTATAGGGGGGGCCCATTTCAATCCAGGGGGGGATAAGTCCGTTCTAGCCCCCTTTAATTGCCCCTATGTCCAATCTACTCAAAGCAGTGGCGGCTCGCGGTCTTTAAAAATGGCGAAGAGCTAGGTATAGTGCGGGTACTTAACAAACATTGACTCAAAACCCTTGTAGCAAAAGGTCTCTCTTATCCTCATCTGTCCAACGACTGAATGGAGTTTCCAACAAATTACAGTAGTATATTACATAACAAGTGATGAAAGTGATACTTTTCAAACGAGGAGATATTTAGCACAAGGCGTCAGCCGAGTGCGGAAATTCTCCGAGTTTTAGAATAATCACTCTCACACGAGTAATGTACACTATTTTTCCTACGACCACAAAGATTATTAAAAAAGCCTTTGATTTGTGAAAAAAATATTTCAACTCTAGAGTGGAAATACAAGGCATACTATTTAATTTAAACATATGATGCCAATTTGACAGATCAAAAGGCCAAAGGTTCAAATCCCATCAGAAGTATTTGACTTTTTTTTATAAAACCATTAAATAAATTATAAAATTATTTTGAATTGAGATCTTCCTTGTGAATGAATTTTTTTATTTAATCTAGGAAAGATGCAATAAACATAAATTTAAAAAAATCACCCAACAAGAAAGTTTTCAATTCAAAATAATTCTATAAATTATTTAATGTTTTTATAAAAAAAGTCAAATGCTCTTGATGCGATTTGAACCCGTGATCATTCGATTTGTAGGTCGTTTCTACGCTATGGCGGCCCATAAACATTTTTTGTTTAAGTTTAATACGACATTCTCTTCAGCGGGGCTTGTTTTGACTGGTAATAGATTTTCCAGTATATTCTTAACTTTTTTATAATTTCAGATGGCATATTTTCACACTCTAATTCGAAATCACTCGACAAATACGTGATAAATAAACTAAACTGCTTTCTAAAATGTGTTCGTTTTAATAAATAGGTGTGGTCTGTCAAATTGGCATCATATGTTTAAATTAAATAGTGTGCCTTGTATTTCCACTCTAGAGTTGAAATATTTTCTTTCAACACGCGTGTGATATTCGGCGCTTTCGAGCCAAGTTAACCGTGCTTTTTTTTCTCATTTTCATAGGTGGTCGTAGGGAAAAACAATATCTATAACCGTAAGTGTCGCGAAGCCTCAAAATAAATACTTTAAGGTTAGGCGAACCAATGTTAAAACAATGGTACATACGACTGATCTATTTTTAAATTGCCCTTCATCATAAAGCAAATTGTTACATGCTGTTTGCCTGACTAACGTCACGTAACCATAGCAACGGTGAATATCAAAGTCATGTTGGGCGTTGGGTCTTCACTTGCTTTGAGCTAACGGACACGGTCGGCTGGGGCGCGCCAAAATAAACGAGTGTTTATAATTATTGTCCATCGAAGTTAACCGTATATTTATTAATTCAAATATAATTATTTTTTAAGAGCTAAAATAGTAGCTGTATTGGTATATTGATATTTAATATTGTAGAAAAACGTTCCTCCTGGTTTTATTTGTATTTTTGGTGAAGAGCCCCTTCACCTACTTCACCTGACGAGCCGCCACTGACTCAAAGTGTACACAGTCACGGCTAACTTTTGCTTATTTTATTTCCTCTCGATGTAATTGTTATACAGAGTGGCCAAAAGGAAACCAAACGGCTGTTATGCCTATTATTTAAAAAAATATTCAAACACGGGAACCAAAATATTGAGGGGGACACTGCTATTAGCTATCTTCAATCAATTTTCTTTAACGCCCTGAGCTCTGAGTAAAATAAGCAACTAAGCCGAATTACAAAAAAGCTAAGGTTTAACCTCCTTACATTCCTTTAATAAAATTTCTGATGCTTGGGCGTTTTCGATTGTGTGACGATTTTCTGGAAAGCTATACGATCTACGGATTTAAATCAATTCCGTTTTATTTTCATATTCTCAGTTGCGTGGGGGAGTCTCTTAATTGCCTCTTTACTTATTAAGGATTCCATAAAAAAATTACGAACAATAAAAATGAATGATTTCAAACCAAAACTTTTTGGTCAATAGCTATACAAATTTTGTTGACGTATTACGGCAGTCATCTTTAATTATAGCACCCTTTAGCATATAACGCTTACTTGGTTCCAAAATAATTTGGTTATAAACTGTTCAGCTGAAAGTTATATACGGGCCGGACTCTAGTTTTGTATTGGGATTCCAGGATGTACTTGTTTCATCAAAATTATATAGCTGTCTTAAAGAAAAGTTTTGCCAGGAGCGGAGTTAGGATTTCTTCTAGGGGGGGGGGGGTATGATCATATTAGAGGTAGAGAAAATTAACCCTTTATTTTACATACTAATATTTAACATAGGGTAAACCCGGAAGATGGCGCACATTTTTTCAAAGTCGCACAAAAAATCAGATTTACAAATTTTAGGTAGGAATTATTTTTTATATGATTATACTGCGTAAAATAAAAGTAGATGATAAAAAAAACAAAACTAAATTTAATTTTAATGACCATAAAATGTATTTTAAAAAAAGCAGAAAAAAACCATCTCACCCCATGGGTATGGGTGAGATGGCGTAAACCTCGGCGTAAACACATAATGTAAAAAAAAAACAATTTTTTTGCGAAAAATAAAAGTAGAGGATACGAAAAAAATTCATTTAATTAAACTTTCCAAATAAGAGAAAAGTCCATCTCTCGAAAACTTTGTGCAACTTTCATGAAGCCATTTGTTGCAAAAAACGCACTGCAGCCAGTCTTCTTGACTTCTAGTGGTTTTGTAGGTATCCCCATAGCTAACACACTCAGTTTCGATATCGTTGTCATGGATGCTGCTGTGTGAATCGCTTTGTGAACCAACAGCTACATCACTATTTGACGAAGAAATACTACAGTAGTCTCTAAATTTGTTTGTGATGCCTCTATTAGATCCTGGCATTTTTAAGATCCTGCTATACTTTTTCCCTTTTTTCTTTTCCTTTTGTATCAACAGTTTATTTTTTAGTTCTGCTACCGGTGTACCGCTTTCTGAAGAAGAGTCGCTGTAGCTTCTTACTTTTTCCGCCTGATTTTTTTTAATTTCTCGTAGCTTCCTCTCGTGTTTTTTGTGGAACAATTTAACTTTGTTTTCTGCTAGAGTTTTCTTTTTTAACATATTTTCGGGAGATGTAAATATCTCAGCAAGCTGCAAGCTAATTATTTTAGCAGTTTAATCTAATAGATTGGGTAAGATGGCGCACCAACATAGGGTGATATGGCGCGCGCCATCTAACCCAACTTGCATTGGGTGAGATGGCTCGGTGACGTGCTCGGGAACAAATAAAAGTGTGAATGATTTTAAGGTTAGAAAACAAACTATATTCTCATTTCAAAGCGACAATGTTACAACTAGTAAAAACTTTGGCTAGTTTCACACCCAAATTATTAAATTACGTATTATCTAGAAAAAAAAAGGACATGCCTGAAATATATAAAGGAAAATTAAAATAACTTAACTTCAAATGATGGGCGCGAGGTGAACGGTATAGACGTTTACTTACAAATGAAGGTATGTAGCGATGGCCACGTCGCCGGATATTATTTTGTTAAGGGATATATTGCACTGCGCCATCTAACCCGGGTTTACCCTACATAACTGAAGTACTTTGTCTAAAATACAAAATCAAATATCTGTTTCTAAGATGAAAAAATAATTTAAAGGCTTTTATTTACGGCATATGGCGGAGAGTTAGTATAAAAGTTATGTTACCAAAAGCATTTAAAAAAATATAACAGTAATTTAAATCTATGAACCCCTTAAAACGTTTAAACTAATTCCGGTATTATGAAATTGTCAATTGAGTGGATGAGGGAGCTAATTACATGTAAAGCACTCCGCCTACGTCGGCTGTATATATTTTTAGAAATTTCCTTTACAATAATATACCTGCGGAGTAATATAAGGGTGGGATGGGTGCTTTGAGAGGGGATTTACATTTTTTTTAAAGTGGGGTAAAACGATTAGAACTATAATAATAATAATAATAATAAACAATTTATTACTAACCAGAAGTGTACACTGTAAATGCAAATACTTCGTAACAAGAAATATGGTTAATAAAAGGCCTTTATTTGCAGACATCTGGTATTATAAAATAATACCAGATACTGGTTAAGCCTTAACTTAAATATCACCTAATATAACTTAAATACTTTAAATTAAAATATTAGATTCATAGCAATTTAAATAATACATAACATATATACAATTAATATAATGAAAAATTGGCAAAATAACAAAATATTAGTTAATTAAAGAAAAACCCCTTCAGTGCAAAATCTTACTGACTCAATAGCAAACGGTTCTTATATTTATTTTTAAATACATTAGCCGAACTGTCAACATCACTGGCATCCAAAGAATTGACGCAAGAAGCAAAATTATACACAAAGGATCTCTTAAACGCCTCCTTTCTGTGCCGAGGAATAATAACGATATTATTCCTTCGTAGATTTAAATTGTGAATATCATTTCTAAAAATAATCTTGCGGAATAGATACGAAGGAGATTTAGTTTTCAATATTTTGAGGCAAAAAGAAGCAAAGTGTAGCCTTCGCCGGTTGTGCATGTTAAGCCATCCCGCGTCACGCAGAAAACGAGAGACTCTTTGTCTCCGATTTACACCATAGACAAGCCGCAAACACGAATTCTGCACCCTCTGGATTCTGCGCGAATCGGCACTATCAATACAGTGCCCATAGACCACATCACAATGATTGAAGTGAGACAAGACAAGACTATCACAAAGAAGTTTTTTAATTTCCGTGGTAAGATAGTGTCGATGGTTATAAATAAGTTTAAGGGTACAAAATGCCCCCTTGACTTTAGACTTTACATGCTGCCTAAAACGAAGGTCAGAATCCACCATCAATCCCAAGCTTTTGGATACATTTTTGAAAGGTATAGTTACATTATCGATGGTGATATTCAGGAGTTCCTGTGCGTGATTTCTCATTATTTCGTTGCCAAATAAAGTGATACTTGATTTAGATGGATTAATTTTAAGCTGATGATCCTTAGAAATTTTAATTATACTTTGTAGATCAGAGTTGATATTGGTGTTAACAGCGTCAAGGTCCGAATTATCAAATGAGCAGTATAATTGCGTATCATCAGCGTATAGATGATGGCTACAGTAATTAAGGGCGTCCGGAAATTTTAATGTGTAGATAGTGTAAAGTAACGGCCCCAAAATACTGCCCTGTGGAACGCCGGTGCGCACATAAAGTGATTTTGAAAGAGCTCCCTCTACAACTACTCTTTGAGTTCTATCAGTTAGAAATGATCTAATTAGGTTAATAGCCGATTTTCCAAAACCAATGTAGTGCAAAATGGAAAGTAAAATTGAATGATTAAGCATATCAAATGCCTTTGTAAAGTCCAAAAGTATAAGAGCACTCACTCTACCACTATCATGCGCCTGAAGAATATCATCGACAACATCCGACATAGCAGTATCACAGCCATAGCCCGGACGAAACCCAGACTGTTTAGGGGGTAGGATATTAAATCTGTCAAGAAAAGGACGCACTTGTAAGTCCAATACCTTTTCCAATATTTTAGAAAAGGTAGGCAAAATACTGATTGATCTTAAATGTGAAAATTCAGTTGGTTGATTAACCTTGTGAAGAGGCAAGACATGGGCATTCTTCCAACAAACTGGAAAATAAGATGTCTCTATACATTTATTAATTACATGGGTTATGTAGGGGATAATATGTGGACAGCACAGCTGTATTAGTGTTACATTCAAATTGTCACTTCCAAATGCTTTAATAATGAAATAGACATAAAATTGTTATTTAAGAAACTGGTTTTTTCTTATATACTGGTTGTGAAATAGCTCCATTGTTCCACTTGATCGATGAGTTCCTTATGTATAAAATATTAAATAATTTGCTAGTTTTAAATGCAACTTCTACAACTGCTTCTACCTAATAAACTAGTACATACTTATGGTGTATAACCTTAACTATTATAACAAGACAAATATTATAAATAAATCAAAATTATATTATAGAATTTGTTTCTTTATTATTTAATTTTACTCTATTTTCAGGTTTCGGTTAAAAATATAAAATTAATGTTGGGGTAATAAACATTTGAAACAATATATTATTAACTAACCAGACTATTTTGATTGTGACATCAATGAGATTGACAGAAACGATAAACTCCCAATCAAAGTTACCAGATTAGTAAATCAAGATTTACGCTAATCGGATCACTTTGATTGTGAAAAAAAAATATTTATAACAACGTCATTATTATCACAGACAAAGTGGACTGATTTAAAATCTGTATGCCATAATTAATAGTATGATAGAAAAAAATGTATGCCTTCTCAATTACTTTATATTCAAAGCTTTATTTTATTGCTTATTGAAAATTTTCCTTATAATATTGTGAGAAATGGCATAAAATTTTAAATTGTGGTGCAATATTATTCATTGTTAAATTATATCAAACATATGATTAATATTGTATAAGTTCCATAAATTAGGTTTTCTCTGGAATGTTCCTTTTTAGAATATCGCAAACACAAATTTTCTGGGCAAATGATTTTTACCATAAGTTACATTGGCGTAGGTCATAAACAATGACATAGTATGTATTTCATAGGCGTGCCCAAGGGAGGGCAGGGTGGGCCATGCCCCCCCCCCCAATATTTATCAGAGTTTTTGGAAATGTAGCGTCTTTTTTTTAGAAGTCAATTTTGATAGGAGGAGACGTTTTTGAAATAATAGCCGTTTTATATTTTCGGAGTCAAGTCGCCTTGTTTTCTTGACGAGTTGTTGCTTGGCCAACCCTAATTAAAAAGCCTGCTTATGCCTTTTTCCAGACTTTTTTTTATAATGGATAGTAACATATGTAAAAAATGGAAACAAATTTTAAGTTTCTGGTAGTTATATAATCAAAAAATAAATTGCCTTTTATCTCCTGTCCAATAATAAAACGATGGTATGCTTTTTAATATTATCATTATATAATTTTCTACTCTCCAGAAAGACGAAAACAAAAGTTTTCTCTAATAGCATGCCTACTTTGATCTACATTGCGTCTAGGTATTTAAATACAGAAGTTTGAAAAAAAAGTATTGACATAAGTTTTATCGAAATGTGACCCAATTTTTTTAAACTTCTGTCATTTCAATGCTCAATTAAAATATTAAAATTAAAGAAAATAAAGCTGTAGTTTTTATTTTATTAAACATTATTATCGTTTATCAAAACTTATATAATTTCCTTTAGAGTCTATGAAATTAAATTTAAAATACTTTTTTTACGTTGCATGCCTTAACATCATCGTGCCAGGTCAAGGTGTTTTCCAAACCTTAAGCCTTCAGCTCCATTTTGAAAACGAAAATCCTTACGTCACACAGTGCACCCACACAAATTTCTGGACGCATGAACATTTACAATGTGTTCTAAGAACAACTAGGTTGGGATAGGTCATAGCAAAGTTATAAACAACATAAACATTATAGTAACCCATAGTAAAACTTTGAAACTAAAAAAAAAATGCATATAGAAGCATCTAAAACCAGAAAGGCGATTTTAATATAGCATTTTGATGTGCATTGTTTGTGTCTATGTATTTGTTACATGGAATATACAAAAATTTTATGAATAATTGTAATGAAAAATAACGAAAGCTATACCATTTCTACAAAGCTGGTTTTCTACATAAGTTTAAAAGTAAACTTACGATATTATATGGAATGATGGTGATGAAAAGAACATGATAGCATGTGATGCACCGATGCACTTCATTCATCAAATTTATCACTTATATTGTCTTAGGATCGAAGCTGCGAAGCTGAACTTCGAGCTGCAGTCCCAAGCCCGCAACTGAACAGAATTTTCTTGTGAAAATGCCGAGATGAATCTCAAAGCAGGCTAGTCGGTTAAACTGAATGGAAGCGCACCGTGATTGGTCGATAGGCAATGACGTCATTACATTGATTGTTAAACTCTCACGTGCTCCTGCGGATTGATAATGTTTGCAGGTAACTGTCCTCCCCTGTTGAAAAGGGGGGCTGCAAAGTTGCTATTTTTAGATTGTTGCATGCTAGTTATAAAAAGTTTGGTGCCTAGAATAGAATTTGTACAGGGGGGGACAAGATGTGGGACTTTAGGGTGTTTGAAAAGGTCAGAAATAGGACAGTAGTGCAAAATATTTTATTATTTTTTATTGATTTCTGGTTAATAAGGCGGTCAGGTTAGGTGAGGATCAAATTTCTGTCAAGGGGTTTTGGATCAGGCGCTTTTAAATTTATAAATTACAATTTTAAACCTTCGTTCAGCTGGTCTCCCACAGCGATATATAAAAATGGTATATCATTCATTTTCATGTGGTGTAAATTTATCAATGGAATGCAAATCATACAAGCTTAAGTTATGACAATTTTATATAATAATATTTTTACTTATAATCTTCCTAGCATGAATTATTTCCGGACATTTTTTCATGGCCGCGATTTATTTGAAAATTTTCTTAAGAAATTCGCATCTGAGGAAAAGTTTCCTAATTTATATTTCAAGCTCGAGGGATATTTGGTAAGACAATTTTGCAGCTAGTAAAATATTAGGTACACCAAAATTTAACATTTAAAAAACATTTGAAATAACATAGAGATCCACGCATAAGACTAAAATTACATAGTTGTTTCCTTGGAATATGCCTTTTTTTGCTTTGAAAAATAATTTAATTCTGTCATTCCGTGTCATTATTTTGCCATTTTAAGTGTAATTTTACAGCAGGAAGTTCAAAGAGCATGAATATTTCTGGAAATATTTTTCGTTGCTATGGTAATGATTTAAAATGAAATCTAATCCATTAATGTTGGGTTGCATAAAAATGTTAAACAATAATAATTAACTAATCAGGCAACTTTCACTATGAATATTATGAATATTAACTACTAACATTACTTACTAACAATCTCTTTTCTTCCAATATAATTTATGTCACAGTCAAAGTTACCTGGTTAGTTAATTATTATTTTAAATCTTTGTGCAACCCGACATTATTGTTGAAGATTTTTCTTGATTTTTGTAATTCTGGCCAAGAAGAATCACAATTTAACACGTCAAATTTTAGCGCCCGTCGGATCCGGACACTTGAAACACCATTTAACTGTTGGACAAACTTAATAAAGATAATGACACAACAAAATATTTTTAATAATTTTTAAAAATAATAAAATATTAATGATTGCAAACTTTATCTTGGTAAATAATAACTGTCAAAACCGCACATTGCATAATACAATATTAAATTAGACCTGCCAAGTAATAATTAACTCTGAAACTTTATCTTTATTTTTAGCTAGAAAGATATTAATGACGCCGATGCCACAAAAATGTAAGGCTTTATTAAGTTCAAATTGTCAACTGCAGATTTCAGTTTCGGTTTTTAAAAAATGGATTCTCCAATATCCATTTTCTTAATTAGGTGTTATTTGTTTGTCGACGTGTCCTTTAACCTTTAAAGCCAATTTAAAGGTCACCGAAATACAGTGGCGGCTCGTGATCTATTTAAGAGACAGTGCTGCAGAGCGTAGGTATCAACAATAAAAATTTAAAAGCATAAAAACAGTGCTTTTATAATATACTGTATTATCTTCTACCTAATAAAATATTCTCACCCATGCAGTGAGGTACATTAAATTACTAAACAATCAACACCAACACAAAGTACACACACATAACAAAATAGTTTTCATATCTATTTTTATTAAATTTTCTAGTATAATTTTTTCACGGGCCGATAATCAGTGAATTTCCTATGATAATGAAAGAATAGACAATAGATTTTTGAGTAAATTAGTATGATATTTCAATAGATTAGTAAATCAACCTTCATATCAACAACAACAAACAAATATCAAATGTACCTACTGAAAAATCAGTAGATCTGGTAACCATGCCTCAGACGCGTTACGCTATATTATGGCTCATCAGTAAAGCTTTAGGTTCTGACAAGACTGTTTCAACAATTAAATTCGTAAAGACATAGAAGCATGTTGTCTGGAGCGAGATCTAGCGTCGAAATTTGCCACTTTTATACACACAATATTTTTTTGTAGAATTATTTAAAATAGAACTATCCAATATTAGGCTACTTTTCTCTACCACCCGTAATATTTAAGCCCTTCTACAAAATATGGTATTATGTAAAAATACGTCATATTTCCAAGGGAAATATTTTTCAAGCTGGTTATCAAATAAATTATATTCACTCTCTATCGGGGCTGAAGAAAATTCCTAAAATTGATAAAATGTAATTAAAAAATAGCTTGAAAAGTGTTCCCCTCGAAAATAAAGTTGACGTATTTTTGTAGAATGGCTTAAATATTAAGGTTTTCAGACTAACACTCTGTATAATAATTTGAAGAATTAGTGACAGCCGAAAGCAATCAAATTGTTTGTTGTGTGTTTGAATTTCATTTGCAGTCAAAATCATTGTAGTCATAAAAAATTCAATAACGTCTAATCTGAAAAAACCTATTGCTGAAACCCGTGCATTAATGGAGAAACAGGGACCGACCTGGGGGAGATTTTGGGGGGCCAACGCGTCCCAATGACGTCATTAAGCTTTCCGGAGGTGGGGCGATGCGTCAATACCTGTTGCAAAATGTGTCAACGGAGAATCGGGTCAGTGGTGGGGGGTGGAGTTGAAAGTTCTATGACCTCGCCCGCGCGGAATTGTTGGCTATGATTTGGATTAAATTGTACAGGGTTGTTATGTTCAATGTATAATTCGCTGAAGTTAATAGTATATTACATAACAAGTGATAAAAGTAATACTTTTCAAACGAGGAGATATTTAGCACGAGGCGTCAGCCGAGTGCCGAAATTCTCCGAGTTTTAGAATAATAATCACTTTCACACGAGTAATGTACACTATTTTTCCTACGACTACAAAGAATTATTGAAAAAGCCTTTGATTTGTGAAAAAAATATTTCAACACTAGAGTTGAAAAAAAAAATAGATGTTGAAATTAACATATTTAGGATTGTGTTCTACTTAATATCTAGTTTCATAGTTTGTCAATAGGCTTTTCCTTTATTTGTAGTATAGCTTTTTCATATTTTATATATCATAGGAAGAACTAATCCTGGATAATTAACCAGAATAAAAAATTTTAAATTTAAATTCAAAATAATTCTATAAATTATTTAATGTTTTTTTTTTAATACAAAAAGCCAAGTACTCCTGATGGGATTTGAACCTGTGACCTCGCGATCTGTAGGCTAGAGTTCTATTCTCTACGCTATCGATACCAATAAAGATTTGTTGTTTAATACATGACACTTTCTTCGGCGCGATTTGTTTTTTCTGGTAATAGATTTTCCTGTATATTATTAACATTTTTTATCATTTCAGATGGCGTATTTTCACACTCTAATTCTGAATCACTCGACAAATACATGATAAATAAGTTAAACACTTTACAATTAATGCTTTCTAAAATTTGTTCTTTTTAATAAATAGGGGTGGGCTGTCAAATTGGCACCATATGTTTAAATTAAATAGTGTGCCTTGTATTTTAACACTAGTGTTGAAATATTTTTTTTCAACACGCGTGCGATATTCGGCGAGAGTATTTTTTTTCCATGACCGAACTTGATGTGACAGATTTGCATCTATTTTAGGTATATTCTTAACCACATTTTTGTTAATCAAAAAACGACAAATAAAATTTGTGTAAATTTAGTTCCTGCTAATCTTAATTAATTTATAATCATTGGAGCACTGTAATTGGTCAGTTTTATATCCTAACATGGATGGATATGAAATTATATCCATTCAGTTATCTCGAATTGCCCACTTATCTAGGCAGCAGCAAATATCCATTTAGGAGTAGAAATATATGAAATATTGTAAAAATATTTTTTTCCGAAAATCAAACGGAAATATTGACATTTTTGAAAGAAAAAGTCAATATCTCCTTACACTAAGTCGTTGCTAGGTAACGGAAAATAACTGTTAGGAAATATTTATTATTGGACTGTAAGGAAACATTATTTCTGTACGGCTACTTGTAAACTAAAAAGTGTTAAGCTTGACAATTTAATATTACTGTGTTTCCATAGTTACAACACAAATATTTAATGGCATCCTTTATTTGTAAACAAAGTTAATAATATTTATTTCAAAATTTTAACAAGTTGATTGTAATAAGTTATGTCCTTTTAATAATTTTCAATTTACGGAAAAATAGTATGTATACCTCGTAGAAAAAGCCACATTCCCGTACTCCGTATTGTCAGTCTCGGCTTGCGCCTCGACATACAATCTTTACAGTCGTCCGGGAATGTTCAGCTTTTTCTACTAGGTATACAATGTACTATTCCATAATTTTATTATATTATTATAAAGTTTGGTGCAAGACAAATGTTCTTTTACATCCAACGAGTATCCCATACGGCCTTACACATAATCAGTGCCGAAACTAGACAGTTACATGGCACCAATATTCTAAATTCCAAAAAAAAAGGTCGACAGCGTTGAAAACTAGCACCTCTAATAGATAACTCTTGTTAGTAAAAAATTAAAATATACCAATTGGTCTAGGGAGGCTAATTTTTAGTCATCCCCCCCTCCTAGTTGCACATAATGTTTTAAAACTTTTTTACTATAAAATTGCAAGCAAGAAATTTCCTCGCCAGATTAATTTGGAAACCAAATTCTTGACCCAATGCATTTAAAAAAAAAGGTCTTCAAATTGGGACATACAATTTACTTCAAATTAAAGATAATTATTGACAGATGCGTCCTTGAACCGTGTTGCTTATGTAAGGGATTTTTAGAATACACTTTTATTTCCAAAATTCACAGTAGTTTAGGTTGGAATAAATAGGCAATCTTTCGGAATTACTTTCTCCTAATGCAAGCAGTAAATTAAAAAAGCTATTACGGGAGAAACAAAGTTTAAACCTTAGGCTGTCGAGTTTAGTAATACCCTAGAAAAACTCAACTAAGAAAAACCGCGCAATGTTAAAATTTTACCTCTCATAGTTTTGGACTACGTTCAAATCTATAAAGGGTTACGCCAAACGTTGCCTATAATAACCATTTATCGAGCTCGAATACCTGTCTAAGTCACTTCTCGGCAGCGGCGGCGCCAGAGGGGGGCATGGTGGATACTGGCACACCCTGGTGCCCCCCCAAAATTGATAGGTTGGTTTTGTAATGGAATTTTCTCGGGGGAAGAGAGACTTGGCTATGAAAGTTTTGCTGAATGGTTGTTTGGTATTTTCAAGAAAACGATGACTTTTTTTTTTAGACGTCACTTAGGACAAGAGGGAAGGCCGGCGATCGTTTTTTTTTTTTAGAAGTCACTTTTGATGATTTGATTTGGGTAGTGCCCACTCAAAAAGCATTTGTGCCCTCCCGTCTCAAAAATCCTGCCGCCGCCTCTGCTTCTCGGTCTTTACACCGCGGCTTTGGACCTCGCAGTAGTTTCTTTAGGTTGTATGTCTAGGTTTACTTAGTTTATGGTAATACCAAATTTATACTGTTTTCACTAAATTTTACTGGTGATAATGGTGACATTTTGTAAACCAACAAAATCCCTCTAAGCGCTATTTCAAACGTGATTTTCTCGGAATCCACATAAACAATTTTGTAAAAACCTGTTTCATATTCAGCGGCATTTCCAGCGAATCGAGAATTTGGTTTCAAGTATTAACCAGCCATTTAAAAAATTCAAAATGGCGTCGTAACTGTTATTTTTTGACATCTGACATATATGACAATAGCATGGGTGGCTCCGCCATAAGAAATTACATATCGTCAGAAAAAATTGAGTTTCTAATCTTAAAGCTTCTATTTTTTAATGAGGTGAGATACTTAAAACACATAATAGTACAATGCAGTTTTTGATACGGTCATATTTCGATAAGGGTTGGAAATAAATATCGACAACTATATATTTTTGAAATTGGATTGCGAAATGCAATACACTGACGTAGTGATAAATGTGGGTAGCCATTTAAAAAAATTCAAAATGGCGTCGTAACTGTCATTTTTTGACATCTGACATATATGACAATAGCATGGGTGGCTCCGCCATAAAAAATTACGTATCCTCAGAAAAAATTGAGATTCTAATCTCAAAGCTTCTGTTAATTCGATGATAACAAAATCACCAACTTCGAAGCCTCATATCTCCGGAACAGCTGAAAATGAATTTTGACAATTATATATTTTTAATGTTGGAACAAATAGGCGAATGCAGCTGGCTTACTATAAGGTAGGGTTGCCATTTAGGAAAATCCAATATGGCGTTGTATCTGTCAAATTTGTAAACATAGATTTTTTTTGACATCAAATTTGGCTTCTTCACTAAAAGCTGTTAGGGAATACATAATTGTTTTTTCATTGTGGTCGATAGCAAAGTCGCCAATAGGGTGAAACACTTAAAATAATGTCCCTGTACAAAAAAAAAGTATGTCCGAAATTCAGTGGATTTAAGAATGCAGGGAAGAGTGTAAAAGGTATCATCTCCCAACTCACCCCATTCATGCCGATAACCAGGCCGGTCCTAATCGGACATCTCGTGGGGTGCGGAAGAAGGTACACACTCCCCAATCGGTAGGTCATGCAATGGCAAGAAACCAAGGGTTGACAGCCCTTGGGGGTGTCACATGACCGAGGATCGTGATTTGGAACCGACGTTAAGCTGTAGGTCCCCTCGGGAATGGCCCTGGCAGCGAGCGAAGAGGAAAAAACCGAAAAATAAAAAATATCTATTTTGTACCATAACCCGCAAAAATTATTTCTTTATTCCTGATTCGTTGAGGAGAGGCACCGGCCGATATTCATTCTGAAATGGGCCGGTTGAATGACGTCAGCGCGACGTCATAGCTCCTCGCTGCGAACGGGGAAAATTGGGTCATGCAGGGTGCGATGCCCCGGTTAGCGAACGTGGCTGCATGATGGGCTTCATTCTGGATTTTTGGACGAATCGCAAAAGGCTACAGGATCGGGCAACTTAGCCTCATTCATTGAAAACGCTGATGCAGAATTATAATTGCTGTTTATCTAATTATTTTGCATAATTTGTTTCTCGGGCCGTTTTGATAAAAATTGAAGGAATGTTTTTTCTTTACTATTTTCAAGTGGAAATTATTTTATTATTCTCATGCAATTTCGATGCGTTTATTTATTTTAGGTACTCACATGTAATATATTTATACAGGGTGGCTCACTCTCAATGCAGGATGCTATAGTATTTAAACCACTTTTAAACATTTTTGAGAGAACAGGGTCTTCCAAATTGTCAGGGCATAACAAAAACACTTTTTTTAAATGGAGCACCATATTTATGTTAAATTATTTTCCGCCTTAAACAGGCTAAAGCATTCAAACGGTGCATCTTAGGGGAAAAAGGATTCACCTCCTTATCTTAGCTTTTATTTCCTATCTAAATGTTACCGGTTTAACTTCTTAAACCAACCAAACGGCTTTACGGAAGTTGTAACTTTTAAATAGAGGAATACAGATTCCGTCCCTGGAATGTAATACTAAGATCCGGTCTCTAATCATGAATCATGACATTTTGTTTTTCTGTTGATGTTTGTTCAAAACGCAATATTCTCTAATTTATTTATTATTCATTTATCAATTATGTATACGCATATTAGTGAACCACTTAATTTTAGGTGTAAATAGGTAAAGGCTAATTAAAAACAGTAAAAACTTTGTCAATCAATGCCATTTTTTTCATGTTTGTTTTAAATTACATATAATCCAAGTAATAATTTACTCATTTTGATAACACTTTGGGTAAAATAGAAAAAATTTTCAAGAATTACGGTTGTGTTTTCCAAATATTTTTGTTAGTAAATTACTTGGTTTCCTAAAGCTCGCATAAAAATAAAAGTTACATTCTTAGACAGAATTTAATCATTAATACGATGCAAGAAAGCGAGATAGCTATATGTGGTGTATCAGCCCGTATAGCAAAATGTAAAAATCTAGAAGAATTCAAAAGGACCCTGTTAAATGGTGAAGACCTAATAACTCATGATCATAATCGATGGAACTGTGATTTTTTAAAAACACCCACTTCGATCGGGGTTCTGAGAAATCTAGAAAAATTTGATGCAGGTTTCTTTGGGTAAGCGCTTGTATAGAGTATAAAAAAGTACATATACTGGGTGTTACTAATTGGTATGTACTTATTTTAGTAGGTGATTCCTTGATATAATGGATGATTTTTTTTGTTTGCAATAATATACTTAATTTTAGTATAAACCTTTAAATTTTTTAAGGCTAAATATGTATTTTTATGTCATAATAGTTTATACCAAAGTTAAGTGTAATATTTCAAACAGTTTTCCATGAAAACTGAAAAGACATAAACGTTTATGTCGAAAACCAAGGAATTTAAGACAAAAGTTTTTATGAATATATTATTATAGTATATTTTTTATATACTATTTTTAGTATAAATCCCAAGCAAGCAGATCAACTAGATCCAAGAACGCGTATACTTTTAGAAGTTGTTTTCGAAAGTATCATAGATGCCGGTTACAATCCCCAGGATCTTCGAGGAAGTAACACAGCTGTAATTTTGGCGGTTGCTGAAAATAACAATGAAGGATTAATGGATAGATCATTAGGTATTTAACTCCGTTTCGCATTTGTTTTTACCATTTATATAATGATTGTTTAAACTAGAAATTTGGAGGGTTTTTTATCAAATCATTAGCTATTTTTGATATAAGATATTAATGAATCAAATTAAGAATTTGTTGTTTTCGGGTTGAAATACGTTTAGACATTTTTTAACTGAAACTATCTTAAATTTTAAAAAATAGTTACTTAATTTAAAGAAATATTTTTAATGCCATATTGCCAATCTTGAATTGAAAAACTCTTTTTTTCTGTGTAGCTATTATGGCCAACACAATCTCTTACTACCTAGATTTAAGGGGCTCTAGTTACGCCGTAGATACGGGATGTTCAAGCAGCGTATACGGGCTTAACCAAGCAGTTGAAGCGCTTAGTTTTGGAAGTTGTGATCATGTTATAGTATGTAGTGCACAGACTCACTTGCTACCCACTGATAGTATTCAACTTAGCAAATTAGGCGTTTTAAGTAAGGAGGGGAAGTGTAAGGCATTCGACGATAATAGAGATGGGTAAGTGAAATAGAATGAAAAAATTCATATCTACTCTTCAGAAAAGTCATTGCAGTGGGGGATTTTTCTTAGGGGGGAGGGCGACACCTAAAAAAAAAGTGACACTAAAAAAAAAGAGCGTATCTCGGCTCTATAAAAACCTTCTTACTCTCAAAAGTGACTTATAAAACTGACCCTTCAGTTTTCAAGGCACAGTAAGATAAAGTAAACAAAACACCCCCCCCCCCCTCATCAAATGACTGTCTAAACTATAACTGCAAAACTATGTTCCCTGGGTTTTAAAGGCCTTATCTCTTGTCAACAAACTTCGTGTCTATGAGGTTGTCATAAATAATATTGATTTGAGCTGGAGCACCTAAATAGACTTTATTTTTAGGTACGTGAAATCCGAAGGAGTTATCTCTATATTTCTCCAAAAACAAAATAGAGCAAGGAGAATATACGCTACAATTGCTGGTATCGGGTGTAACGTTGATGGATTTAAAAACGAGGGGATGTTCAATCCGTCTTCACAAAGTCAGTTCGATCTTTTGCAAAGAATTTATGCAAAATTCAAAGTGGATCCCAATGACGTTGAGTATGTGGATGCTCATGGAACAGGTATTTGTTTATTTTTCAGAATATAAACATTAAAGACATGTACGCGGTGTCCCAAATTCGATGGTCGATCAGTCAAATGGTGGAAAAGTTGCGAAATTTTGTCCCCAATAAAATAGTTTAAAAAATGAGCTTCGCTTTTTGAAATATTCGACAGAAACTAAAATTTTAAGTTATCTGACTTATTTTAACCTCTAGAGATACGGATTTGCATTTTTATTATATTTTTTGAAATCTCTTTTAGTCCTAAATTCAACCATGTATCACACTTAACAATTTTTAGACGTTTTGATGTTATCTTTACATCATCAGGAATTTGATAATAACTTTTAAATAAATAAGGCCCTGGCATTTATTTAGGGTATAAATTCATGGAAAATGGAAGAAGCTGGCCCACCCGGCAGCGCCCGGTGAGATACCATTGCATCAGTTTACGCGGCGTGAAGTTGCTCTTTGAGTTAACGTTTCGTCGCTGTGCTGATGTTTCCGGTTTCCAGGGTGGGGCCGTATGAAAGAAGCATGATGGAAGCTCCAAGATCAAAATATTCCGGAGGTAAACTCGCCCCCCGATCGGATCTCCGGGTGGGGGCTGGTCCTGTGGCTTCATCAAGCGAAATTAATGAATTATCCACCATTTCCGACAATGTACTGGGTTCCTCCAACAACACTCAACGAGGAAATGGTGTTGCGCCTGCAGTTGCTAACAGACCCAAAAATAACAACTTTAAAATTGATTTCTGCAATATTAGAGGGCTTAACACTAACATCAATTCAGTCCACCAGCACTTACAATCTTCCAAGCCTCATGTGCTTGCACTGACCGAGACAAAAGTCAGAGCGTCAACGAACACCGTCAGCTATTTATATCCTGGATATGATTTTCACTTCCGTTTTAGACGCAACTTTGGGGTCTGTCTGTTCATTCGAGATGATCTTTGCTGCCAACGGGTCGAGATACTGGAACCGAAAGACTTTGATGTAATGTGATTTAAAATATCTTCACAAAAAATCACTAAGTTTATATGCTGCCTTTACCGTCCTCCAAGCGACATGCATTACAGGGCCCTCTTCTCATCACTAGCCAACACAATCGACTTCTTGCAAACCAATCATCCGAATACCGAAGTTGCTATCTTTGGCGACTTTAACGTCCACAATGTCAACTGGCTTAAATACTCAAACACCAACGATGAGCAAGGCCGCGAGGCCGAATCTTTTGCGATCAGTTCTGGTCTAACTCAACTCGTAGAAGAACCAACGCGGATTCCAGACCGAGCTGGGGATTTTGCTAGTCTTTTAGATCTCTTTTTAACTTCTAATCCAGACCTATATACGGTCACCGTACAATCACCATTGGGCTCTTCCGATCACAAACTTATTTCAACCCTAAGCGAGCTGCCAATTAGTTCTGAAGAACCTCCTAAACCCCGTAAGATTTGGCACTATACATCAGCTAAGTGGGAAGACCTAAAGGACCATTTTCGCAACTTTCCCTGGCTAAGTGTATGCTTTTCTTCGGATGATCCATCTGTCTGTGCAAAGGAGGTCTCCGACGTCATTCTAACTAGCATGGAGGCCTTTATTCCTTTCTCCAAAAAGCGCCCTTCCAACGGCAAGCCCTGGTTTAGCAAGAATTGCGAGCGTGCTGTCAGATCTAAAAACCTAGCTTACCGACAGTGGCGTAAAAACCCTACTCCTGAAAATCGCGCCATCTTTGTTACCACCCGAAACCAATGTAAGCAAATGATAGACCAAAGCAAAGAAGCTCATAACGAGAGAATCAAAAACAAACTTCTTGCCAGTCCTAACGGATCAAGGTCCTTTTGGTCAGTCGCTAAGGCCGTCAGCCAAAACTTTACAAAGTCAACTATTCCACCTCTAACACGTTCCGACGGCACAATAGCAACCACAGCCGGAGATAAAGCAAACCTACTTGCTGAACTGTTTTCCTCGCATTCCACTGTAGACTTTCAGGGAAAACCACCACCCAACATTCCCTCAGTTCAATCGCAAATGTCTGAAATCGTGTTCCGTCAGCGTCTTGTTAAACGGATTCTTAAAGGACTCGACGTCAATAAAGCTTCTGGTCCAGACGAAATTCCTATCATTGTTCTCAAGACATGCGCCGATGAACTTACACCAGTATTTTGTAGACTTTTCAACTTATCCTACAAAAAAGGAATATTTCCATCCTGCTGGAAGTCGGCGCGAGTCCAGCCTATTCCAAAGAAAGGTAAAAAGACCCTGCCAAGCAACTACCGACCCGTCGCATTGCTTTCAGTAATTTCAAAAGTAATGGAGAAAGCTATTAACCAACAACTCCTAAAGTATCTGGAAGGGCTTAACATTATCAGCGACCATCAATACGGTTTTCGTAAGTCCAGATCAACAGGTGACCTTCTGGCATATGTCACCCATCTTTGGAGCAACACCATCGAACATCATGGAGAATCCCGGGCTGTTGCACTGGACATCTCTAGGGCTTTTGATCGTGTTTGGCACGATGGGCTTCTAAGTAAATTGCGATCCTACGGTATGCCTAATGGATTTTGTTTATGGTTAACCAGCTTCCTTAAGAACCGTTCTCTGCAAGTGGCGATTGACGGGTTTGTCTCAGACACCTTCACCATCAATGCCGGTGTTCCTCAAGGGTCCATATTGTCGCCTACCCTCTTTTTACTGTATATTAACGACCTTCTAGTAAAAACCCAAAATCCAATTTATAGCTTTGCTGATGACAGCACACTTGTCTCATCTTTTACCTTGACCCCCCAAACATCCGCTGCCGACGCACATCTTCGCAGGCAGCATGAAGTATTGCGCCTCAACAATGACCTGGAAGAAATTTTGGCTTGGGGTGACAGTAACCAAGTAGAATTTAATGCTAAGAAAACCCAGGCAGCAGTCTTCTCCAAAAAGGTTAACATTGCAGAACCGGATATAGTCATGGCAGGCCACGCAATTCCCCTGACACCGTCTATTAATTTGCTGGGGGTCAATCTGGGAGGTAATCTGTCTTGGCATGATCACGTTGCCGCAATTGCCAAGGCAGCTGCACAGAAACTTGGTGTACTTTTCCGCACCAAAAGGTTGTACACACCTCATCAACTTTTGACACTCTACAAAGCCCAGATTCGACCATCATTAGAATATTGCTCTCATGTCTGGAGCTCTGCACCCAAGCACACCTTTCGGCTACTGGATTCCATTCAAAGGAAAGCCGTTCGTCTGATCGGCGACCCCGAGCTGACCAAGACCCTCGATAGCCTGGAGCATCGAAGAAAGGTTGGTGATTTGGCTCTCTTTTACAGATATTTCCATGGCAGGTGTTCGACTGACATTGCCCACTTGATTCCACCTAGAGCAATGCAAAACAGAAATACACGGCGAACCACTGCCGCTCATCCATATGTTTTTCAGCTTAGTACTCCTCGAACTTCATTGTTCAAGAATTCTTTCATCTGGAGAACGTCATCTTTGTGGAATGATCTTCCTGAGGTCGTCTTTCCCAATGAATACAATCTTCAACGTTTCAAGACCAACGTTAATCGCTTTTTTCGCACTCGCACCGCTCCCAGAGCGCCTTAAAGGATTTTTCCTACAGTGCAGGTGTTTTATCATAAAAAAAAAAAAAAAAAAAATTAGCTCGAAACAGTTATAAATAGATATTATATAGTTAGTCAGGGCCCGCTCTAGCAATAACGCCGCCCTGGGCAAAACAAAAAATTGCCGCCTTTTTCCTAGTCTCGCACATAATTTCGAAAGTGTTTTTTCTAATTTAAAAAAATAAAACACTTGCCAGGTATTTTTAATTAAAAAATATGGAATTTTTTTTTATTGCGTATTTATTGCACATAAATAAATTCTAAAGTGAAAATTACCAAAAAAAACATTAAAATTTTTAGGCAATCTAATTGCACATTATAAACATTAAATTAAAAAATTAAGCCCTTTGCTGCGACCCGTCATGACCGAAAAAAGCACCGGTGCCGGCATTGTTCGGCATGCTTTGTAGCGGAATTGCTTGGTATTTTAATAATATTAAAAAGAAAAGGGATCGGTTGAAATAGTCACTGTTTAAAAAATAAAACAGCAAAACAAAGGAAATTAATGTTGTTAACTGAGAATTGGAATGGTTCAAACTTCAAATATACGTAGGAACGTAAGTAGGCAAAACGGGGATTTATGATGTTTTTTAGAATTATTATGCCGCTCTTCTAACTTGCCGCCCTGGGCAGGGGCCCAGGTTTTTCCCCCCTAGAGCGGGCCCTGTAGTTAGTTCGTTCTATAACTATTAAATTCCGCATTTATTTGCATATTGTAGGTATTTCGTAAAAATTGCATTAAGTAAGTAAGTAAACCGAGCCGTATTTATTTAATAAATACCTAAAGTAATTATCAAATTCCTGATAATGTAAAGATGACATCAAAACGTCTAAAAATTATTATGTGTGATACATGGTTGAATTTAGGACTTAAACATATTTCAAAAAATAAAATAAAAAGTACAGGTCTGTATTTAAAAAATCAAATAACAATTCCACAAAAATAAAAGAATGTACTGAAATTCGAAAAACACTGTAGTGTAAAGGTAAAAAAGTTGCTTAAACAATGTTGTATTTGTTTTTCTGTACCCGTTAAAATAAGTCACACAAATTAATAAAAACCCAAAATTTTAGTTTTTTTTCGAATATTTCAAAAAGTAAAAAATAAAGCTCAATTTTTTTAAAACTATTTTACTGGGCACAAAATGCCGCAACTTTGCCACCCTTTGACCGATGCTGTATCTCTTATCGTTTTCGAGATACCGAGCATCGAATTTGGGATACCCTGTACGGAATGAGGATCTATTAAAAAACCAACCTTCTCATCGCCCTTTATTGAAAGAAAAGGAAGAAGAAAACGAAAAAATAAAGAAGCTTTGTGGTATTTACTGCCACACGCAGAAAATAAATGCGTTGGCGAATTCATATCTAAACAGTGTTGCAGCGTTATGTTCTATTTATGGCGGATAATTATATTTAACAATTTTTTTAATTAGAACGATTTAATGATATATGCATTGAGTATGCTCTACCAATACCATTCGTAATAAAATAACGCTGCCAAATTATTTTTATTACAGTAAACAAAACTTTGTTTTGTCGTATGCAGATAGGAAAATATAGGTTATACCTTTCAATAAATCTTTTTTGCCTTACTTAAAAGTTGTACGATTTTTTTTCAGGTACCCTTATCGGAGACATCAAAGAATGCTCGGCCTTAGCAGATTTTTTTGCAACTAAAGACAGACCTCAACCAATAAAAATTGGTTCCGCAAAAACCAACGTTGGTCACTGTGAGAACGCCGCAGGACTGGTATCCCTGGCAAAACTAATAGTTATCATAAACACCGGTATTATACCGGGTAACATACATTTTGAAACTGCAGCATTGGATATTCCAAGTATTGACAATAAAAAATTAGAAGTAGGTATAACAAACAAGGGCGGGGACCGTTAAAAATAGATACATCCTAATTCTAACAGTTCCAAATATTTGTGTTTTAATTTTAAGGTAGTTCAGAACAACACTCAATATAAGGGTGGATTACTATCACTAAATTCTTTTGGAATAGGAGGAGCAAATGGTCATGTTGTTATTCGGCCATTTTGGAAAAATCATTTCGTTCCTACGAACTTGGAGATACCAAGACCTATTTTTGTAGCAGGTACAGTCGCGCCGATAAAAAACTGGGACAGGAAATTTTTCTATTTTCTCCTAGACTATTAAGAATAATTTTACATCAAGCCTGGTACCAGTAAAATGTCATGAAAATTTGCATGTCAATAAAGATTGTCACTTTATGATTGACTCGTCAAACATACAATCATATTATTTGTAAATATGCCACAATTAACCCCCCAGCAAAAGGCAATTATTTATAGTCGGTTGCGAGATAGTGTTGCTATTAGGGATATTGCAGATGAACTGGGAGTAAGCAAGAATACCGTGCTATTGGCAAAACAAAAAATAGCAAGACATGGGACTATTATTAGGAATGCAGGTTCTGGTCCCCCTAAAATTTCTACTGATGATCATGATAGAAGACTGGTTAATTATCTAAGGGATCATCCCTTCGAAACTGCAATCAAGGCAAAAGAAGAGACGAATTTTCCAGGTTCTGCAAATACCGCTAGAGACAGGGTTCGAAATTCCGATATACGAAGCCGTTGTGCTGCCAATAAAAATTTTTTAACGGAAATAAATAAACAGGGCAGGTTAGAATTTGCACATGAATATATTAATCAAATAAATTTATGGGAAACAGTTATATTTTCTGACGAGAAAACTTTTCAGTCATGCAATAATGGGAGAATTCGGGTGTATAGGCCTTCCGGCATGCGGTATGATGAGAGATACACCCACAAAACCAACCAAAGTGGGCGTTTCTCCATAAATGTTTGGGGCTGAATTAGCGCTAGAGGACCAGGACTTTGCCAAATCGTCGAAGGAAGACTAACTGCAGCAGTATAAGTTAATATACTAAACGAAGTGATGATACCATCGGTAAACGCTGTATACGGTCAAAATTACACATTTCAGCATGATAATGCTCCAATACACACAGCGCGCATTGTACAAAATTTTCTCCAAGAAAATAACATAGCAGTTCTTCCCTGGGCTTCGAAGAGTCCCGATTTGAACCCGATAGAAAACATTTGGGGTGCCATGGTCAAATCTATGTATAAACATGATTTTCAACCTAGAAACAGGGATGAATTACGTCATAGGATAAATCAAGCTTGGGATGAAATAACTGTCGAATTATGTAGAAACTTAGTTTTAAGTATGCCACAAAGGCTCCAAAAAGTAATAAACAGAAATGGTTCTATGACCAAATATTAATTTTGTGTTGTTTTGACAAACTTTGTGTTCGCAATTTTTTTCTTTTTATTAAATGTATTTTATTACCTGTATTAGCTTTATTTATTATTTTGTGGTAATGGTAAATATAATAATTTATAAAATATTTGACTTTAAAAAAATCTAATAAATTTACTTTATCCATATTATATGATGTCTCTCAAATTTAACCACCCCGTATCGAAAAATACAAAACATTCCATTATGTAACCTAGGTTACTTTTTAAATTTTGAATGTTTTTCCTTTTTAGCTCTAGACACCTTTTATAGTCTAGGGGATATGTATTTCTTACATTGTTTTTGTAAATCTCTTGTCCCAGTTTTTTATCGGCACAATAGTACAATTATTATCAATATTATCTTAAGGGTCTATCACCCATGGAAGGCAAAAAATGGGTTTATTTTAAATGCGGCGATAAACGCTTAACGTTGTAACATATCGAATTCTTTTAGGTAGAACAGAGGAATCAGTTATTAAATTACTGAATACAATTGAAGAAAATAAAGAAAATCTGGCCTTTTTAACTATCTTAGATAACATATTTGAAACTCCCCTAAAAAACTATCATTACAAAGGCTTTAAGTTGCTTAACAAAAACAACCAAGAAATACAAAAATGTAACAACCCACGGGTCCCCATCTGGTTTTCCTACAGTGGAATGGGCTCTCAGTGGCCGGGAATGGCCAAACATCTAATGAATTTTGAAATATTTAGGGACACATTGGATAAATGTGCGAATGTTTTAAAACCGTACGATTTGGATTTAAAAGAAATTGTACTTAATGGAGATGATATGACTTTTGACGATCCTGAGAAGTGTTTTCCAGCCATTATTGCTGTATCAGTTGGGTTAACTGATCTTTTATATAGTCTGGGAATTATACCAGATGGAATTATTGGGCATTCCTTGGGCGAAATAGGTAAGCAAGGATATACAGGGTGGTCCCTAATGACATGCTAATATTTTAGGGTGTGATTTCCCAAGTCATTTTACGAAGAAAAGTTTATATAAACATATTTCCTAAACGGTTTAAATTTTTTGCTACAGGGTGTTGAATTTTTTTTTCTTTAATTCGTTTTTTGTAATATCTCCGAAAGTACTTTAGATAATATTTTCAATTTTGGAATATGCTAATTGGACATAAAACCACATGTTTTAGTTATGAAAGTTCTTTTTTTGTCCCACCAGTGGCGTCCCTGCAAACATGTTCTCTGGTATTTAAAAAAAAAAGTGGTACGCCACTGACATTTTTCTATGTGGATATTATTTCTGATTAGCCTGGTGTATTCTGCATAAAAATTGTCTCTTGCGTTTTTATCCTCGGACACACTGTTCTTAATTTTTTTTTTTTTTTATGATAAAACACCTGCACTGTAGGAAAAATCCTTTAAGGCGCTCTGGGAGCGGTGCGAGTGCGAAAAAAGCGATTAACGTTGGTCTTGAAACGTTGAAGATTGTATTCATTGGGAAACACGACCTCAGGAAGATCATTCCACAAAGATGACGTTCTCCAGATGAAAGAATTCTTGAACAATGAAGTTCGAGGATTACTAAGCTGAACAACATATGGATGAGCGGCAGCGGTTCGCCGTGTATTTCTGTTTTGCATTGCTCTAGGTGGAATCAAGTGGGCAATGTCAGTCGAACACCTGCCATGGAAATATCTGTAAAAGAGAGCCAAATCACCAACCTGTCTTCGATGTTCCAGGCTATCGAGGGTCTTGGTTAGCTCGGGGTCGTCGATCAGATGAACGGCTCTCCTTTGAATGGAATCCAGTAGCCGAAGGGTGTGCTTGGGTGCAGAGCTCCAGACATGAGAGCAATATTCTAATGATGGTCGAATCTGGGCTTTGTAGAGTGTCAAAAGTTGATGAGGTTTGTACAACCTTTTGGTGCGGAAAAGTACACCAAGTTTCTGTGCAGCTGCCCTGGCAATTGCGGCAACGTGATCATGCCAAGACATATTACCTCCCAGATTGACCCCCAGCAAATTAATAGACGGTGCCAGGGGAATTGCGTGTCCTGCCATGACTATATCCGGTTCTGCAATGTTAACCTTTTTGGAGAAGACTGCTGCCTGGATTTTCTTAGCATTAAATTCGACTTGGTTACTGTCACCCCAAGCCAAAATTTCTTCCAGGTCCTTGTTGAGGCGCAATACTTCATGCTGCCTGCGAAGATGTGCGTCGGCAGCGGATGTTTGGGGAGTCAAGGTAAAAGATGAGACAAGTGTGCTGTCATCAGCAAAGCTATAAATTGGATTTTGGGTTTTCACTAGAAGGTCGTTAATATACAGTAAAAAGAGGGTAGGCGACAATATGGACCCTTGAGGAACACCGGCATTGATGGTGAAGGTGTCTGAGAGAAACTCGTCAACCGCCACTTGCAGAGAACGGTTCTTAAGGAAGCTGGTTAACCATAAACAAAATCCATTAGGCATACCGTAGGATCGCAATTTACTTAGAAGTCCATCGTGCCAAACACGATCAAAAGCCCTAGAGATGTCCAGTGCAACAGCCCGGGATTCTCCATGATGTTCGATGGTGTTGCTCCAAAGATGGGTGACATATGCCAGAAGGTCACCTGTTGATCTGGACTTACGAAACCCGTATTGATGGTCGCTGATAATGTTATGCCCTTCCAGATACTTTAGGAGTTGTTGGTTAATAGCTTTCTCCATTACTTTTGAAATTACTGAAAGCAATGCGACGGGTCGGTAGTTGCTTGGCAGGGTCTTTTTACCTTTCTTTGGAATGGGCTGGACACGCGCCGACTTCCAGCAGGATGGAAATATTCCTTTTTTGTAGGATAAGTTGAAAAGTCTACAAAATACTGGTGTAAGTTCATCGGCGCATGTCTTGAGAACAATGATAGGAATTTCGTCTGGACCAGAAGCTTTATTGACGTCGAGTCCTTTAAGAATCCGTTTAACAAGACGCTGACGGAACACGATTTCAGACATTTGCGATTGAACTGAGGGAATGTTGGGTGGTGGTTTTCCCTGAAAGTCTACAGTGGAATGCGAGGAAAACAGTTCAGCAAGTAGGTTTGCTTTATCCCCGGCTGTGGTTGCTATTGTGCCGTCGCGTCGGAACGTGTTAGAGGTGGAATAGTTGACTTTGTAAAGTTTTGGCTGACGGCCTTAGCGACTGACCAAAAGGACCTTGATCCGTTAGGACTGGCAAGAAGTTTGTTTTTGATTCTCTCGTTATGAGCTTCTTTGCTTTGGTCTATCATCTGACAGCACGCTCGCATTTCTGGCTAAACCAGGGCTTGCTGTTGGAAGGGCGCTTTTTGGAGAAAGGAATAAAGGCCTCCATGCTAGTTAGAATGACGTCGGAGACCTCCTTTGCACAGGCAGATGGATCATCCGAAGAAAAGCATACGCTTAGCCAGGGAAAGTTGCGAAAATGGTCCTTTAGGTCTTCCCACTTAGCTGATGTATAGTGCCAAATCTTACGGGGTTTAGGAGGTTGTTCAGAACTAATTGGCAGCTCGCTTAGGGTTGAAATAAGTTTGTGATCGGAAGAGCCCAATGGTGGTTGTACGGTGACCGTATATAGGTCTGGATTTGAAGTTAAAAAGAGATCTAAAAGACTAGCAAAATCTCCAGCTCGGTCTGGAACCCGCGTTGGTTCTTCTACGAGTTGAGTTAGACTAGAACTGATCGCAAAAGATTCGGCCTCGCGGCCTTGCTCATCGTTGGTGTTGACATTGTGGACGTTAAAGTCGCCAAAGATAGCAACTTCGGCATTCGGATGATTGGTTTGCAAGAAGTCGATTGTGTTGGCTAGTGATGAGAAGAGGGCCCTGTAATGCATGTCGCTTGGAGGACGGTAAAGGCAGCATATAAACTTAGTGATTTTTTGTGAAGATATTTTAAACCACATTACATCAAAGTCTTTCGGTTCCAGTATCTCCTCTCGTTGGCAGCAAAGATCATCTCGAATGAACAGACAGACCCCAAAGTTGCGTCTAAAACGGAAGTGAAAATCATATCCAGGATATAAATAGCTGACGGTGTTCGTTGACGCTCTGACTTTTGTCTCGGTCAGTGCAAGCACATGAGGCTTGGAAGATTGTAAGTGCTGGTGGACTGAATTGATGTTAGTGTTAAGCCCTCTAATATTGCAGAAATCAATTTTGAAGTTGTTACTTTTGGGTCTGTTAGCAACTGCAGGCGCCACACCATTTCCTCGTTGAGTGTTGTTGGAGGAACCCAGTAAATTGTCGGAAATGGTGGATAGTTCATTAATTTCGCTTGATGAAGCCACAGGACCAGCCCCCACCCGGAGATCCGATCGGGGGGCGAGTTTACCTCCGGAATATTTTGATCTTGGAGCTTCCATCATGCTTCTTTCATACGGCAAAATTAAAATAATTAAATTAAATTAGTTTCATTTTGCAGACCTATTAAGTGGGTGGTCATTTTTTACAATTTTTACAAAACAAAATTTTTCATTATCGATGTTAATAATAAGTAGTAGAGCTAATTTAATTTAAATATTTTAATTATTAACGGTGTGCCTAAGCAGAAAAACGCAAAAGACCATTTTTATGCAGAATTAACCAGGCTAATCAAAAATAATATCCACATGGAAAAATGTCAGTGGCGTACCACTTTTTTTCTAAAAAATATCAGAGGGCATGTTTGCAGAGACGCCATTGGTGGGACAAAAAATATCATAGCATTTTTAGGTTGTGCTTATGGTGACGGATTGCTAACTATTGAACAAGCCATTCTTATAGCACACTCCCGAGGCTTAGCAACTAAACAAACCAAACTAATACCAGGTCTAATGGCATCGGTAGGACTAACCATCGAAGAATGCGAAAAAATCATTCCAGATGATATATACATTGCTTGTCATAACTTTGAGCAAAACGTTACAATCTCGGGTCCTCAAGAAGCCGTAGAAACCTTCGTAGAAAATATTAAAGCCAAAGGAATATTTGCCAGGATCGTTAATACTGCAGGAATTGCTTTTCATTGTAAACATGTGCATGCTGCTGGTCCATTTCTGCTAAAAAGCCTTGAGAAAATTATTCCCGTTCCGAAGAAGAGATCGTCGAAATGGTTACCTTCAGCAATACCTGAGGATGACTATGGTTCTTATTTAGGAAAATTTAATTCTTCTGAATATCATCATCATAATTTTATGAATAGGTAAGTATTTGTTGATAACTTTTTAAGAAAAAGTCCCAAGGTATTTTTTTCTAGGGAAGTGTAGCACCAAAATAATAAATAAGTCAAAACACAGACAATTTAATTTTATGATTCTTTACACACTACAACCAAAATTAAAATGTAGTGAAATAGCCCATTCGGCAGAATAATAAATTTTTCTTCCTTTGGCATAATTCTAATAAGAATCTACAATGCTAAATATTATTACCAAATAAATCCCAGCAAAAAGTTTCAGTAAGAAAAAAAATCACTACAGAGATTTAGCACTATTCCTGTGTACAGTGGCGTATTTATGAGGAGGGGGGGGGGGGGGCTGCCGGGCTGCAAACACACAACAAAAACAATTAGATATTTATTTTTAAAGAGGAAAATTAAAGTAAAAATTTTAATTCAAACATTTTTTATGGAAGAAGTGTGATAATTTATAATAAAAAAAAATAGTGCGGGAAGAAACCAGAATGCTTTATTATGAATATACAAAAGAGGTATTTCAAAACCTAAGCATTTGCACCAAAAACTGCTTTTAGATCTACGCTCCTAAAATACATGATTTCTGAAAAAATCATCAATTTTGGCGTAGTGACCGATACTTACTTTATTTTTAATCATAAAAAACCGAGCTCGAAAAACGCTGGTTAGAGTCATACATACATACGTCTTATGATAAAATTTTGGATTGCCACCAATAATCATATTATTCACAAATAATATAAAAAAAATTTTTTTTAATAAAGAGCCAGCTAGGAGTAACAAAAAAAAAATTACAAAAACAAATTTAATCCAACCATGCAGAGGGGGAGAGGTAATAATTTAATTTTCGAAATTTGAAAGTAGTTAGGTGAGCTTTAACCGAACTTTAAGCGTGGCCCCGAAATTTTTTCGCCTGCGGCGCTTTTCCGCCTTCTTCACTAGGTACAATATCATGAAATACATTTAGTCCAGACTGTCTCTGTCTCCAGAAAAAAATGTCCTACTTACGCTCACTGAGCCCCCCCCCCGAGCATATTTTCTGGCTACGCCACTGCCTTTGTACAAAGATGTATTCCTTATTTCTTATTATAGGGTACTCTACAAACAAGTTTTAGATAAAGTGCCTAAAAATGCAATTTTAATTGAAATTGCACCAAAAGGATTGTTTCAAGCAATATTTAAAAGAGCTCTTGGGGAACGAGTCATAAAACTCCATTTGGCAAGAAATAATAGAGAAGATAATCTGGATTTTTTCATTAAAACTATTGGAAAGTAAGTGTTTATTCAAACATTTGAAACAACTTAAAATTTAAATGAAACCTAATTATTCTGTACTTTTAGAAATATTATTTCAATATTATGTTTGTTTTAGAGTATATCTGTCTTCTAATATTCCTCTACATTTAAAAGTTATCAATGAAACCTCTTCATTTCCACTTGATGGAAGAACGCCCTTTATTTCTCCATTAATACACTGGGATCACTCCGCAAACTGGAATATACCGAAATATGTTCATAATACTTGCCAAGGAGAAAAAATTGTATTTAACCTTACATCAAAAGAATTTAACTTTTTACACGACCATTCTATAAATGGCGATGGTGTTCTACCAACCGCAGGACTTTTAGTAAGCATTTTTTCATCATCGTCATATCAGCAGTCAAAACCAACAAAAAATCGATTATGTATTCTAGATTCCTTTTAATTTAAGTTTTTCTTTTTAGTTTTTAGTATGGAAAGCATTTGCTAACAAACACGAAAAAGAATTAAACCAATGTTCAGTATCTCTCCAAAATATACAGTTATTTATTTCAGTCAAGTTAAAAGATATTCTAGCGTTTCATGTTAATATTCTTCAATCGGGTAACTTCGAAATTATAGAAAATGGTTGTCTTGTAGCTAAAGGAATCATATCTTGGCTCAATGAATCATTAAAATATGATTTGAATGTAGATAAAAACAAAGAAGATAAAATTGAATCAATGGATATCTACAAAGAATTTTACCTCAGAGGTTATGACTATAGCAACGTTTTTCAAGGAATCCAAAATTTAAGTGTCTCCGGGGTCACTGGAAATATCAAATGGAATAAAAACTGGATATCGTTTATTGATAGCATTGTACAATCAATTACTTTTCACCAATACTTGGATCTAGTGAAACCAGTTCAATTTTTACATGTAAAAATTGACCCTAGAGTCCAACAAAAACTGATAAATGAGGAAAAAGGGGTTTTAAAGTATCATTATGACAACGTTACTAAAAGTGCTTTCTGTGGAGGAATACAGGTACAAGAATTGGTGTCAAAGAGAATTAAGCAAAGAGAGAAATTACAATCACCAACTCTTAATCAATATGACTTCATTCCCAATGAAATGGTATATCAGGGGCAGCACAGTGGCCATCTTGAATTTAGTTTATCGATAGCTCTTCAAATCGTCATGGAAAATAATACGAAAAGTTTAAGGACTTGTATAAATATTCTTGGAGATGAAGAAAATAGCATTAAGGATACTGTTCTTGAAGTTATCCACAAGAGATTTCTAAAAAATGTGAAAGTGTCATCGATTGAGTGCTTAGAATCAGTTGAAAGTAATGCATGTTTATTAATTTGTCCTCTTGAGCAATGCATATTACCTATAGAGATTTTTAAGATGGCCAAGTTTAAAGTTTTCTTATTTTGTAAAGTCAGTAACTCAGCTGTTAATGATGTAAGTGATAAGATTGTATTTAAATGTTCTGGTGCTCAAGTAAATTATGTTTTGTTAAGAAAAGACGATGAGGTTTCAGAAACATTAGAAGTTATCAGAACTAGTAATAACGATTTTGAGTGGATAGATAGAGTCAAGGAGAATTTAAACAAAATAGGCCACAAAACATATTTAGTTAGCAACACATTGACAACGGGTCTAATAGGATTTTTCAACTGTCTTAAAGAAGAGTTACAAGCCAATAATATAAGAATTTATATTCTTAATAATGCCACGATTGATTTTGATCCATCTTCCAATTTCTATCGAGATCAAGTTAGAAAAGATCTTACTATTAATATTTTTCAAAATAATAGATGGTGTACATACAGAATATTGCCGTTGATTGTCAATGTGGATAAAAAAATCGAGAATTGTTATCTGAAAATTAATGATGGACGGCTAGAATCGGTGGAATCGAATGCTAATGAGTAAGTATTCCCTATTTTTTATTGTGATATGAATAAGCATCTATAAAGTAAAATGCGGGGGAGGGGCATTCAAAAAACCATAAAATTTCTAGTCCTAAGTGACTTCTAAAAATAGGGTCTCGTGTCAAAAGTGATTATTTACAAAAATCTTCTATAAAATTGTCGCTACTGTATATTTATGCCCTTGCCCAGTACCCAGCGGTGCATCTGCCTTTCCATGGGCGGCAAAATGGTGATAAAGATAATTATTTGTAGGATTGAACGTTTTTTTTAAAATATGATTTTGTAGGACAAATAACTCGAATTCTATGCTTTATGCTTGTTTAAGTCGTTGGGATAAATATAAATACCGACAGCAAAATAACGACGTTATTCAAGACGTGCCAATGGAATTTTCTGGAATAAATAACTTTGGAGAAAATGTTATAGGCATATCGAAAAAAGGATGTCTTGGCACTATGATAGATTCTTACATGTACTGGACTTTACCTAACGATTCAAATGTTTCATTAGAGGAGGCAGCAACAATTCCTCTGGATTATATGATAGTAAGTATCTACAACTATATCATGTCATAAAACTAAATATAAAAAAATACTTATATTTTATATTTTTAGGCATATTATGCTTTACACAGTAAGGGAAGACTAAGATCACATGATAATATTTTAATCACTGGAACCGATCCTACGTGTCTTGCCGCCACATTCTTTTCCCTTGAACTAGGCTGCAACGTATTTATTGAAATAAAAACTCCAGACGAAAAGTCGACCGTTGAAAAGTATTTTCGTAAAAATGAAAGACTTCATTTAGTTCCTCTACATAAACCTGATTTTTTAAAAGAAATTATGAAAAAGCTTAACGAGGGACTAAACGTATTATTTTTTAGTGATGAAGAAAACATAAATAGGTGTCACATTGAGATATTAGCTAAAAACAGTAAATTAATCACCATTTATCAAAATAATACTGAAATAGACAGATACATTTTGAACTCATTTATGTTGAAAGAGTGCCAGATTTATAGAATACATTTAAATACAATTTTAACACAGAAATCCGTCGTCCTAAATCCTATAATACCTATAATTCAAGATTATTTAAACGAGAATGCATTGAAACCCTTCAAATATTCGTCAGAAAAGGTGTCAAATTCCCAGGAAAAGGTTCTAGAATTTTTGACCAGCGAGTCAGTTGAAAAATTAGTTTTAAACATTGATAAAGACTGCGTTGATAGTAAGAATATCACAAAAGAAATTAGTTTTGATAGTAAAAAGAGCTACTTGGTAGTGGGAGGATTAGGGGGAGTTGGAATTGAGCTTACTAAATGGCTAATAAAGAAAGGAGCTACTAAAATAATACTAAATCAAAGAAGTTCAAATTTCAAAGGATATGTGAAGTTTCTGCTTGAAAAATGGAATCTTGAAGATAAAACAGTACTAACCAACAATTCTAATGCAACAACTATTGAAGGAGCTACCTCAGTTCTTGAAGACGCTCTTAGTTTAGGCCCTGTCGACGGAATATTTAACTTAGCAATGGTCCTTAACGACAAACTGTTTCAAGATTTATCTCCAAATGATTTTCTTAAAGTCGTATCTCCAAAACTACATATATCTCAAAACTTAGACGAGTTATCCCAAAAACTATGTCCCGATCTTCGATATTTTGTAGTATTTTCAGCTATGACTACCTTAGGTAATCAAGGTCAGTCAAACTATGGATTTGCTAATTCTTCCATAGAAATGTTGTGTAAAGAGAGAAAAAATAAAGGTATTCCAGCACTGGCAGTTCAATGGGGTTGCATCGGCGATGTTGGATATGTTGCCAGGCAAAATTTGAAAAAGGGTTTGTTAAAAGAAACTCCTCAAAGTATTTATTCTTGCTTGAACACATTAGAGGACTTACTCCTAGGAGACTCTGAAGTAGTGTCTTCTGCTATTTATAACGATGTCATGGATAAAGATGATGTAAGCTCAACAGATAGTATTATAAGTCGGCTAGCGTCAATTCTTGGAGCAAAAAGTGAGAATTATTTGGATAAAAATACTCCTTTGGATAATTTTGGACTAGACTCCATTTCCTCATTGGAAATTAGAAACTTAATTCGAGATGAATATGGTTTAGAAATATCTTCACACGAGCTTAGAAAAATGACTTTAGAGCAGATTCAAAATATAAAAATTGAATCAAAAATCTGAAATGATTTCCTATTTCTATAAGTATGTTATAGGTGCAGGTATGCTTTAGAATTGTCTAATAACCATACTAGATGTCGCTACATGCAACATACCACTGACGGTTTTTTTCCATGGACTTTTTAACAGTGGGTCATTTTCCATATCTTTTGTCGAATTCTAGCTGTACTGATGAGTCGTGATATGGTGAAACGCGACTAGTGATAGATCCAATGAAACGAAAGGAGAATCTTCTTTTTTTAAGAGTACTTTTTATTTCTTTTATGTGTAACCATGTAGATAGTTGTTAATAAAGTATTAATAAAAACAAATGTTATTTTATGCAGATCGTTGGAGAAGTCCTACGCAATGAAGTATTGCTTGAAACCTCATAAAAACAATTCTGAAATACATATAAATATATTTGAAGCGGTGCCAGCAAAACAGTGTTAAATTTAACAAAATCCTGATGACAGAAGATATAGGATTGTCTAAAATCTTAACTATTCTTAATGGCCAAAATATACAGTGAAAAAAAAAACATTGCTCAGAATTTTGGAAATCAGAATTTATTAACTAATAAATACAGGGCGAGTCATTTTCGCCTTTATCTTAAGAGTTAGATAAAAATTCGTTGTAGAGACCATCGAGGTGCACATTTTAAAATTATACTAAAGTATACGGGGTGACCCAAAAAAACATGGCGAATATACCTTGGGTTTTTTTTATATTGAATATATTGATTATTATACAGGGTGTTTTTTAATTGAGTGCCGATACTTAATGTTGTGAATCCTTGGGTGATTTTAAGAAGAAAAGTTAATATTAACATATTTCTTAAAGCTCATTTATTTTTGAGCGTCAAAATATCGAAAGGAGTCTCAATGAACCGAAGAAAAAAATTGTTCTTTTATTTTTATTTTTTTATGCAAAAAGGGTGCATCATACGAAAGTAAATCTATGGACCAAATTTGCTCCAAAATAAATGAGGATATTATATATAAGTCTGGTTTTTAGAAAAATCAGTGGCGTACCATTTTTTTCTTTAAAAATATTTAGTTCAAACCCCGTACGGACGTCACTGGTAAAAATTTAAAAACATATTTTAAGTCAAAAAATGCTCCTTAATGATTAAGAGGTGTGTACAAAATTTCATAAAAATATCTAAGAGTGATATAATAATTATGATAAAAAAGTTATATTTTTTAAAAAATGTTAACACCCTGTAGCTCAAAAATGAAGAGCTTTAGGACATATGTTAATATTAACTTTTCTCCTTAAAATCACTTAAGGATTCACAACCTTAAGTATCGGCACTCAATTAAAAAACACCCAATATATTAAAATTCTAAGCATGTTTTGTAAATGTCATATATCTAAAAAAAATAGTTTTTGAGATACTGACGTATCGACGAATATGGCATTTTCAGACTTTGACAGGCTGTAATATTAGATCGGTTCATCTTAGAGTAAAATGGTCTTAGTATTTTATTCTCTAACTTTACTGTATCGTTGACTCACCCTATAAGTACATATTATATTCCTCCTTTAGATCACAGTGTAGTTTTAGGTTATACTTTATATTTTCTATAAAATCATTTTGTTACTTACATTTTTTTCCATAATATATTTCATTACTCATTCATAGTTAAAATATTATGAGCATCCAAATAATATTTCTAAATTCTTCGCCAAGGTTACCAGCTCAATGCGAAATTATGTTTTTTTTTTTTTTTTTTTTTTTTTTTTTTTTTTAAATGGGGAAACTGAAATTCAAAGGCTCAATCATATATCATTGAGACTTTAACTTTGAGTTTCCCCATTTTTAAAAATTAAATAAAGTCTCTTTGAGAAATGGACTACTTCTTTGAATACGAAATTATATGTATTAAATTAGACCAAAAACATTGCGTTCTCTTGGTCTAAATCCTGCCCATGATTATTATTGATTTTTAAATTTAGACTCTACAGAAATGGGAGGGTGAGAAAGTTATTTTTATTAAAAAAAAATAATTTTCAATATTTTGTACAATACAATGAGTTTTAGTAATTCTTTTTAGGGTTTCCATATTGGCCTATATTTTTTTATTTAATTTTTCCTGCATCACTTTTCCACACCCAGTTATACTGAGCATTCACCTGAATACGAATGGAGTTACTTGCCAGTTGATTTTTTATAATAAGTAGGTGAATTTATATATTTTCTATGATTTTTATGTAAAGACTGTTCCTAATATAAAAATTGAAGGTGGGAATAAAATTTTTAAAGCAGCGTTTGACCGATTTTATCGTTTACTTTTTCATAAAACCTACGTTTAAAAAAAATGGCCATTATATACTATATTGGAGTTCAGTTAGTCCGTCCGATATTCGGTATCAAGTCGCTGCAAAGCCTATTTCTAGCCGAAACCGATCTAAATCCGTCTCTAGGAGGGAACCTTATTGGTTATCCCATGTCTCAGTATGTTTAGCTACGTTCCAGAATCATAATAACATATCTTCATTCATTAAGCCTTTTGGTTTAAAACATAAAAAACTAACCAATCCGATAATCAAAATTAAAAATGTGAACAAAATACAGATAAACTGACACCCCGAAAATAAACTATTCTCGTAACCTAACTCCATAAGGTCTTTTTTCCGCACGTTTCTACAAACTTTCGTTGAACCTCAATTATTCGGCACTAGCCAGAACAGTATCTTCTTTTTTGTCTTTCTCAAAGTGTTATTAATCTCTCGTGAAAATGGAATAGGGAGCCGCGAACACGCTTCGCTTTGCACTGAAATTTTACCAGTAATAACCAGTGCCTTACTAATGGCATATAAGTACAATACTAGATGGAGGGCTAAATCGGAATCCAGAATTTGCGTAGTTCACATCATTTTATGGATTATGTAAATATCGGTATAGGCCGGTAGAGAAGAGTAGGAAATTACACTGCACTGCAATTATTGTCCTAAATAGTTTTTTTGCAATAAAAACAACATTTAAAAACCCTACAAAAATAATCACAGAATAGTAGATTCTGTAACGAGGTTGGAATGAAAATTTGATCCAAGTGGAAGATTCCGAACGCGAGCGTAGCGAGCTTGAGGAACCACGAGTATCGAATTTTCATTCTAACCGAGTAGCAGCAGACTATATTTTCTCCACGACCAAAAATAGTATTAGCAATATTTGTAATTTCAGGTGGAGTATTATCCAGTTCCATATCTGATTCATCCGATTTTTCACTCATATCTTGACTTGCTCTAAAATGTGTCTGCTGACATTGACAGTTTCGAAATTCATGGCAACCTATGTCGTTTAGATCAATTACAGAATATTCATTCCGTATCTTGTTATGGAATGAAAATACACGCAAAACGCATAAGAAGCAAGTGTTTCAGAATAAATATTCCAACTCAAGAGCGAGAATTTTTACATTCTATTATCCAAAATGATTTTGGAATTATTGCATTCAGTAATGGTCGTGGAGCCGTATAAAAGAAGCATGATTGAAGCTCCAAGATCAAAATATTCCGGAGGTAAACTCGCCCCCCGATCGGATCTCCGGGTGGGGGCTGGTCCTGTGGCTTCATCAAGCGAAATCAATGAGTTATCCACCATTTCCGATAATTTACTGGGTTCCTCCAACAACACTCAACGAGGAAATGGTGTGGCGCCTGCAGTTGCTAACAGACCCAAAAGTAACAACTTCAAAATTGATTTCTGCAATATTAGAGGGCTTAACACTAACATCAATTCAGTCCACCAGCACTTACAATCTTCCAAGCCTCATGTGCTTGCACTGACCGAGACAAAAGTCAGAGCGTCAACGAACACCGTCAGCTATTTATATCCTGGATATGATTTTCACTTCCGTTTTAGACGCAACTTTGGGGTCTGTCTGTTCATTCGAGATGATCTTTGCTGCCAACGGGAGGAAATACTGGAACCGAAAGATTTTGATGTAATGTGGTTTAAAATATCTTCACAAAAAATCACTAAGTTTATATGCTGCCTTTACCGTCCTCCAAGCGACATGCATTACAGGGCCCTCTTCTCATCACTAGCCAACACAATCGACTTATTGCAAACCAATCATCCGAATGCCGAAGTTGCTATCTTTGGCGACTTTAACGTCCACAATGTCAACTGGCTTAAATACTCAAACACCAACGATGAGCAAGGCCGAGAGGCCGAATCTTTTGCGATCAGTTCTGGTCTAACTCAACTCGTAGAAGAACCAACGCGGATTCCAGACCGAGCTGGGGATTTTGCTAGTCTTTTAGATCTCTTTTTAACTTCAAATCCAGACCTATATACGGTCACCGTACAACCACCATTGGGCTCTTCCGATCACAAACTTATTTCAACCCTAAGCGAGCTGCCAATTAGTTCTGAACAACCTCCTAAACCCCGTAAGATTTGGCACTACACATCAGCTAAGTGGGAAGACCTAAAGGACCATTTTCGCAACTTTCCCTGGCTAAGCGTATGCTTTTCTTCGGATGATCCATCTGTCTGTGCAAAGGAGGTCTCCGACGTCATTCTAACTAGCATGGAGGCCTTTATTCCTTTCTCCAAAAAGCGCCCTTCTAACGGCAAGCCCTGGTTTAGCAAGAATTGCGAGCGTGCTGTCAGATCTAAAAACCTGGCTTACCGACAGTGGAGTAAAAACCCTACTCCTGAAAATCGCGCCATCTTTGTTACCACCCGAAACCAATGTAAGCAAATGATAGACCAAAGCAAAGAAGCTCATAACGAGAGAATCAAAAACAAACTTCTTGCCAGTCCTAACGGATCAAGGTCCTTTTGGTCAGTCGCTAAGGCCGTCAGCCAAAACTTAACAAAGTCAACTATTCCACCTCTAACACGTTCCGACGGCACAATAGCAACCACAGCCGGGGATAAAGCAAACCTACTTGCTGAACTGTTTTCCTCGCATTCCACTGTAGACTTTCAGGGAAAACCACCACCCAACATTCCCTCAGTTCAATCGCAAATGTCTGAAATCGTGTTTCGTCAGCGTCTTGTTAAATGGATTCTTAAAGGACTCGACGTCAATAAAGCTTCTGGTCCAGACGAAATTCCTATCATTGTTCTCAAGACATGCGCCGATGAACTTACACCAGTATTTTGTAGACTTTTCAACGTATCCTACAAAAAAGGAATATTTCCATCCTGCTGGAAGTCGGCGCGTGTCCAGCCCATTCCAAAGAAAGGTAAAAAGACCCTGCCAAGCAACTACCGACCCGTCGCATTGCTTTCAGTAATTTCAAAAGTAATGGAGAAAGCTATTAACCAACAACTCCTAAAGTACCTGGAAGGGCTTAACATTATCAGCGACCATCAATACGGTTTTCGTAAGTCCAGATCAACAGGTGACCTTCTGGCATATGTCACCCATCTTTGGAGCAACACCATCGAACATCATGGAGAATCCCGGGCTGTTGCACTGGACATCTCTAGGGCTTTTGATCGTGTTTGGCACGATGGGCTTCTAAGTAAATTGCGACCCTACGGTATGCCTAATGGATTCTGTTTATGGTTAACCAGCTTCCTTAAGAACCGTTCTCTGCAAGTGGCGATTGACGGGTTTCTCTCAGACACCTTCACCATCAATGCCGGTGTTCCTCAAGGGTCCATATTGTCGCCTACCCTCTTTTTACTGTATATTAACGACCTTCTAGTGAAAACCCAAAATCCAATTTATAGCTTTGCTGATGACAGCACACTTGTCTCATCTTTTACCTTGACTCCCCAAACATCCGCTGCCGACACACATCTTCGCAGGCAGCATGAAGTATTGCGCCTCAACAAAGACCTGGAAGAAATTTTGGCTTGGGGTGACAGTAACCAAGTCGAATTTAATGCTAAGAAAACCCAGGCAGCAGTCTTCTCCAAAAAGGTTAACATTGCAGAACCGGATATAGTCATGGCAGGACACGCAATTCCCCTGGCACCGTCTATTAATTTGCTGGGGGTCAATCTGGGAGGTAATATGTCTTGGCATGATCACGTTGCCGCAATTGCCAAGGCAGCTGCACAGAAACTTGGTGTACTTTTCCGCACCAAAAGGTTGTACACACCTCATCAACTTTTGACACTCTACAAAGCCCAGATTCGACCATCATTAGAATATTGCTCTCATGTCTGGAGCTCTGCACCCAAGCACACCCTTCGGCTACTGGATTCCATTCAAAGGAGAGCCATTCGTCTGATCGGCGACCCCGAGCTGACCAAGACCCTCGATAGCCTGGAGCATCGAAGACAGGTTGGTGATTTGGCTCTCTTTTACAGATATTTCCATGGCAGGTGTTCGACTGACATTGCCCACTTGATTCCACCTAGAGCAATGCAAAACAGAAATACACGGCGAACCACTGCCGCTCATCCATATGTTGTTCAGCTTAGTACTCCTCGAACTTCATTGTTCAAGAATTCTTTCATCTGGAGAACGTCATCTTTGTGGAATGATCTTCCTGAGGTCGTGTTTCCCAATGAATACAATCTTCAACGTTTCAAGACCAACGTTAATCGCTTTTTTCGCACTCGCACCGCTCCCAGAGCGCCTTAAAGGATTTTTCCTACAGTGCAGGTGTTTTATCATAAAAAAAAAAAAAAAAAAAGAAAAGAATAAACTATCCAGTTCTGCTCGCGCCGAGGCGTCCGCTGGTTAAAATCTGTTGTTTAAACTACAAATTGCGCACGTTCACAAACTCGAACACGACCTATGTAAAAGAGCAGTTTGGATGGATTTTAAAATTAATAAATATTGAGTTACATACAAGAGAATTTATGCCAAGACCAATGTCTCTTAAAATATCTTTATAGAGTTTTATTCTAATGGAATAAAGTCATCGCATCGCAGTTCAGGTAACGCAAGCGCGTTGAAGTAAAGGAAATTTATGGGAACACATATTTTTTTTTAATATTTTGTTTCTTTTAATTATGATGTTACACACCAAAATCGTATTTTTAAAACCAAGCGCTTGACCAACAAATCTCGAACGCGGTGCTTTTCCATAGTGGGGGGGTCCTCTGACGCCTAGTGAAATTTTCAGGGGGGAAAACGCGACAGTCAGCACAGGGCCCCCTGAGAAGCTGCTCATATTTTCCAACGCAGAACAGGTACGTTACAAAATGGTCTTATGCAACGGCACCCGCCATCTTGGAATTTTCAGTGATGGAGTAGTGACATAGTGAATTTTAGTGATTAATTTTAAGTGAAATTTGAATTTCGACTGGATATTTGGTTGGTATGGTATAGGAATGGTTTGGCGTGTGAAGTTCGTTTAACTGCTGTGAATATGTTCTATTATCTAGTATTTCTAAATCACATTTTACATCAGATACAGCAAACTATTCGTAAAAAAAACTTTTTTTTTGGTTCAAAAAAAATTGTTGTGTTAACTTATTTTTTTAATCATGTTAACGGGTGTTATATTGCGCAGGATATTACCTAATTTGGTCATGTCAAACATGGTCATGTCTTTGGCAATTTAGATCGTATTGATTTAGAGGAAATGAAGGATAAGAATTTTATCTTTTAAATATTTATTTTATTAATGATAATACGATACAAATAAAAAACTATCATCGTATATATCCAAAAGGGTACGTTCGTTTTTTATAACGTATCAGCCTTTAGTAAATGTACGTGTTTAGTATTTTTTTAATAGACAAGAATTTAACTATAACACACGAATTAATGAAACAAGACTCATCGGTACTTCACAGCGATTGTAAAAGACGTCAATCGAAATCTATGACAGGGATCTATTATACGACAATATTTACCATTTCGAAATTAGGACATCTGCAAAGAGAGATTTTATTATCTTTCTTTCTCTTTAAATATAAAGGGGTTCTAGATAGATATATCCAAGTGAACCAAGAAATTCTTAAAAAGTAATACTTACATCGTTTTACTAAATATCGAAAGCTTGCCGCCAGGGGAATGAAATTGAGAGTGGGGTTTTCGCAGGAAAGTCAACTCGAATATATTTTTTGTAGATTTCATTATAGCATATAATTAAATTTGTAAAAATACTACTTAAAACCCATCAATTAATTATCAAAAAATAGGTAGATAATAATTGTTTTATTAAATATTTAGGTTCATACTAGGAAAAACTATGTCATTTCGCTCAATCCTTGTAATCGAACACCCGAAAAAAGCCGAGTACCCAAATTAGGTGACCGTGTGCACAAAAGCGACATTATTTGCCCAAATGTTGGATGCGTTCCAGAATCTATTTTTAGTCAGCGCGAAGTTTTCAGTTCATCCGTAAATGAGTGGTTCGGATTTAGATTCCGCTATAAATAGAGATTATAGGGCTTGGAAAGTAGTTTTTTTTGGAAATTTCTAAATACAGGATGTTTTGATAAATAAGGAAATATTTGGATTATTTTAAATTTGAGTCAAAGTCAAAATATGCTTTAATATCAGAAAGAAACATCTTTATCAATTTTAACTTACAAACTATATTTTTATAATATATAGAAAAAATTTAAATATTAAATTAAAAACTGCAATTAATTATGACACATTATCAATATTAAAATATTCATTTACGAAAAATAAAATTTTTTTAATAATTAATTATTAACCGTTTTTTTAAATGAATATTATAAAATTTGATATTTTTTTATTATAAACTGAAAGATAATTTTTTAAAAATTTTAAATGAACTGTTTATAATATAAAAATTAACCCGAAGACGACTGGAGATACTTACCAGTTCAAACGTTGTGATTTAAAAACGAATGAAGACAATACAAGTCCAAAACTTTTCTATTATTGGACTAAGTAGATATTGCATATTAACAATAACAATATGAGTACTTTACTTCGTTATAATATCACTTTATTTACTGATTATGATTGCAGTTTCTTAGGTACTTCTACATTATCAAACTAAATAACTTAAAACTATGTTCTCGTACAACGTAGCCGGTAACCCTAAAAAAAAAACAACAAACGAAAAACCATCATAGCTAATGAATCTTGAAACAAAGTAGATTTGTATTAGAAAGAATATGTAATTCTAATATTAATATATTTTTTTTCATTTTTAGAACAACACAACCTTTCAAAATGGCGGATGATGAGGTTAGGTAGGTACCTTTAATTGTCATTGACAGAACGTCTTCCAATAGAAAGACCATGTAAGATCACCTTGTTTTCCTGTAACAGAAACCCAGTAATAAAATTTTTTTTTAAATTAATAATGGTTTGATAAAAATGTCTTGAATCCTTAGATTTTGAAATACTTTTTCTATTTATAGAATTTTGAGATAGATAGACATTTTTTTATTAGTTTTTTAATGCAATTTGAGAAAAATTGCAAAAATTATGCCATTACTTAATGTAAATTATGGGTTTGGAAAGAAGGAAGATAGGGCTATCTTTCCAAACTCCTAATTTGTCGTTACTTATTTATTTATATATTTTTCTTTTCATGTTCCCTTCAATCTACCTCTACAGTATGATCTACAAAGGATTTTTTCTAATCCTAAAAGGTAAATATCAGGCTCGCACGTATTTGCTGTTGTAATGTTTTTAGTACTTTGTAGGTTCTGAATTTGTTTTATTTCTCCTGTAGATATTTGATACTTTTCTCAGATTTCAGCTTGAAGTAGCTATATATTGAAATAAACTTTAAAACAATAAAGTCAATATAACAGCTGCATTTTTTTTTATAAAATAATTGTAGAAAATAGAGCTGTACATTATACGCTTATAAATAGTTTAAGTAGTTTTTGAATTATGGATATGGCAGCAAAACCTGGTATTGTTAGCTTCAGTAAGTTATGCGATGTGATATTGTGCTTTGATTTTGCATGGTGTGATTTTGTTTAAAGTAATTTAGTAATAAGTATACAGAAAATAATGAATTTTTAATAATTTAATGTAATTTTTGGAATTTAGAATGAAAAAATGTATTACTAATTTTGATCTATATTAGATAATATAAGCTTATGTCATAAAATTCAAAATCTACTGAAGGTGTCCCCTTTTCAGTATTTTCTGTATTACATAATTATATTATTTTGTGCTTGTTTCTTAAAATTTTTACTGTTCTACTTTTTGTACTAAACACGTTTTATTCCGTTTACTTATGACATATTGACAAGTTGTATCTAACTGTTTTTTTTTTTGGTTAAATTTATAATACTATGCACCCGGGACAATATCTTTTTGTCAATCACGTTTCTAAATATAATTTTAAAAACATCACCTTAAGTTTTACATGTCACATTTTTTATATATGTTTTTGAAATTCGTGAATTAATCAATCACTGTGTTAAATAATATCATATTTTTGACTTGTTAAACCACACTTTCGCAGCTAACTTTGTTGTATTTCTTATATATTTTTTATCTAATTTTTATTTTTCCTTTCTTTTTCAGAAAAAAAAGTTGGAGGAGGCACGTAACTATAAAATATGAAAAAACAAACACACATCAGAAAAGAAACTATCTTAGAAATTTTAGGCAACACACCCAAAAAAAATCATAAACATTTTATAGAAAATCTTTTACAAAATTTACTCATGTCGCATACAGTCTATACCCTGTTCAAATATTATTTACGTCAAGGTAAACACGCCGCGGCCAACTACAGCACCAGAAATTTGAAAATCTGGTTGTGTATTGGCTAAGGGTTGTTTACCAATACGTAAATGATATCTAAATAGAGCATTATAATATGGCTATATAAATTTAACATTTAGAACATGAGCCATCAAAAATATAAATCTAATATAATTTTAAATCTATTTTATTTACAAGAAGTAAAATCTGCATTACATTGTTTCGTGAAAATTAACATTTTTTATTATTTACCTCTGTAGACGTGCAGAAAAATACATTCTATCATGTAAAACAGACACGTTGTACTTGTTATATAAAACATGTTTATACACTATAGGAAAAGAAGAGGAAACAAGCTGAAATCGAAAGGAAGAGGGCCGAGGTCCGTGCCCGTATGGAAGAGGCCTCCAAAGCTAAAAAGGCCAAGAAAGGTTTCATGACCCCTGAAAGAAAGAAGAAACTTAGGGTAAGTAAATATTTATGTTATTTTTAAAACGTTCCTTGATGTCCGGAAATTCCGTTCGTATAGTAGACCGAGATTCTCTACATAAAAATATGAAAAAAGGTCCAAAAATTATGAATCAGAGGTTTTTATTATACCAAAAAGGTCTTCTTATAAGAGAGAAAAATGAATTTATTTAAATCATTTTACAATTGCCTTTATTAATGGTAATTTAGATTCAAGATACAAAGATCATGATGTGAAAGTTTTTTTACTGACAAAATATTGGAGTTTAAATTTAAAAGAAAGACTCTCTTAACATATAGGTAAGTGTTCTAAAGGAATTTCCGAACATCTTGTATAATACTGTAAGGTATTTTATTCGTTGATTCCCTTTTCTTACGCCTTCTATCTTTATCTCCAGTTACTGTTGAGAAAGAAAGCCGCCGAGGAATTGAAGAAAGAACAAGAAAGGAAAGCCGCTGAAAGGAGACGTATCATTGAAGAGAGATGTGGTAAACCAAAACTTATTGACGACGCCAATGAAGGTAAGCGTCGATCCTTGTCTTACTTTATCCTTTACATATATTTCTCAATTTCTTACACGTTAGAGCCGTCGTCGGAAAAGTTACGCATGTGTAAGTCCGGTCAAAAATAAATCTTACTGAGAGTGAACAGTCCAAAATGCTTCATGGTACTTTTGGACTGTAAACTACCTGTATGAGTTTTCTGTGAAACCAATAAACAATAAGATTATAAGATTCCATTCAAATTACTATAATGGGTCGTGATAAAGAAGTTAGTAAAATAGTAATACCAGACATTACTAAAAATGTTGTTAATATTATCAATGTGTTAGTAATTATAGTAATGGGGTTTTAAGGGCAGCACAACTGGTATTACTGTTATTACTTCCATAATATTAGTAACTTTATTCTTCCTAACATAATATTCAGAATTATTATAGTAATCATTCAATCATTAAGTTTTTTTCGAATTACTTTTTTTGGAAATGGAAAATAATTTAATTTTTTACGTCTGTCTAGGTACTTAATATAAAAAAATAAATTGGTAATAATTTTAAAAAATCAACATTATATTTTCAAGTAATAAACTTAAATTTTTTACATAAACAGAACAGCTTAAGAGTACTTTGAGGCAATATCACGAGAGAATAGCTAATCTGGAAGACGCCAAATTCGATTTGGAATATCTCGTTAGAAAGAAAGATTATGAGGTTAGAAAGGGATAATGGGCTGTAACATTCTAAAACTGCACGTAATTGGTTGATTCTCGCTACTTTTTTCATTACTCATTTCTAAGCGCAGACTAATGGCTGGATTTCGTATTGGACAATTTTTTTTAAATTAGCAATGTCGGCAAGAGAATTAAAAAAATTTAAAATAGAAAAACAGGATTTAATAAAAATTTCAAATCAGTTTTGGCAAAGAAATGATGCAAAATTGTATTTTGTAAACAGCAATATTTTTCTGACCTGAATTGTATTGCGGTTTATAATAATATTTCTATTGGCCAATAAATTAGGTACGTTTCAAGAAATTCTACCTACTAAACTATGACATTACACCTTAAAGCATGTATTCACAGCACACATTCACAATAATTACTTTTAACGAATTTAACTTTATTGGTCGCTCAATTTCACAACAATTTTTTTTTTTGTCCAATACAGATACGGTTTTAAAATTAGGTGATAGGCGTATGAACTGCTGGGACTGTATATCTTCTTTTTCGCATTCTTCTGATTTTTTGAGTAATTTTTTTTTGAGGCTCAGACAAAAACAATGCTAAAAAACATGGGTTGTATCAAATATTCCCAAAGACGAAATTGGTACACCCTATATTATTATTATTATATATTTGAAGCATTGTTTTTCTACCATCATAACTTTTTGCTTTTTTGCTTTTTGATACTTGTTTAGGAATGCACGTGTTTTTTGATACAGTTTTAGGCGGTTTTTTCCACTCTCAATCTCTTCTTTAACATTTCTCTTTAAATCTAAATATATTTTGAAAAAGGCGAGCGCAAATAAGTAAATTGTCCCTATCAAGAGGTAATCCGGACAGAAGTAAGCTCCCCTTCCTAGAAAATACTATGTATAGATTAAGGGTATTCCAACCAATGATACAACGTAACGATAACGTTAAAGGATATCATTTAAAGGAGAGCTTCTATATTTTAGCCACTTGTAAACAAGTTGTTGAGACGTACTATAGGCGTATCACAGATCTCGAAAATAGGAAATACGATCTTGAAAAAGAAGTGGAATTCAGAGATTTTCAGGTAGAAAACGCAGGACAGCTAGAAGGGCATGTGTTAAATAAAGTGTCGTGTAGAGCAATATTACGTAAAATAACCGCCACCAAATATGTAGATCGCTTATTTTTTGCACAGCGTTTTTAATACACTCAGTGTAATTTATTATTCCTATTTTTTTAAAAATTATGTTGGACGTGTTTAGTGACAGTTAACTCTAAAATACAACAATATAATTTAGAATTTAACCTTAAGTCTTGGTTGGTAATTGTCATTGAGTTAAAAATCGGTTAGAAATTCGTTATCTTATTTTATTAATAGCATTTTTGATCGAAAGAGAAGGCTTAATCAGCCTTAACTAGAACTCAGGAGCAGCTAAGCTGCCTACCTCTCATGTGTCGAATAAATCACCGACAACGATGAGCTAAGGAGTCTAGAGGATCAATATGCTAACTGGACATCGAACGTGTCTCATTGCCAAGCCAGATCACTGATGAGCACCCAGAATCAGAAACAAGAATGACCTCACATTTCATTTTAAGTGAGGCAAGGAATGTTAACATCAAATTAAATGACAGGCCTGCCGTGGTTACCTCAAAAACCCGATGGACGTACCTATCGGTAAGCAAAATTGTTTATTGGTAGACCTCCACGGCACTGAGGGTCTGGCGCCGTGCGCCCCTCGTCTATTACCCGCTGTCCCCTCACCTTGTCATTGGGGAATGGCAGTTTATGGGTCCTTAGACTCACTGCTAACAACGGTATGCCCTGTCTTCTTCCGTTAACATCTCAATCCTTCCCATTTAGTTTGATGTTAACATTCCTTGCCTCACTTAAAATGAAATGTGAGGTCATCCTTGTTTCTGATTCTGGGTGCTCATCAGTGATCTGGCTTGGCAATGTGTTCGATGTCCAGTTAGCAAAAGCATTTTTATTAAGAGCACCGACTAATATTTCTTCTCCAGCTCCATACGAAATTATATTTATGCAGGGTGGCGCAGATAAAACGAAACAGAGACATTTACTGGCAGCTCAGTTCTTTTTTGGAAAAGCGCTCAGACCCGTCGATTTTGTTCTCGAGGGGGACACAACATTGGCAAAAAATCACGTTAACACGTGCAGCCCTCTGGGTGGGGGTGGCACCACCCTTATAATCTTAAATGGAAAGGGAGGTCGAGTGATACCTTATTTTAAAGGTCTTTTAATTCCCTTTACTTCTGAACTGAAGTACATGAATTTTACATCATTATAAAGGGAATTGAAAGACCTTTAAAATAAGGTATCACTCGACCCCCCTTTCCATTTAAGATTTTAGGGGTGGTGCCACCCCCGCACAGGGGGCTGCACGTGTTAATGTGATTTTTTGCCAATTTTGTGCCCCCCTCGAAAATAAAATTGACGGGTCTAAGCGTTTTTCCAAAAAAAGAACTGAGCTGCCAGTAAATGTTTCTGTTTCGTTTTCGATGTGCCACATATTATATTAAACTGACCCAAAAACATTTTTTTTCTTTTATTTTTGATCGATTTTTAGAAACTTTTTCAAGCCAAGAAGAAGCGCAATTTAATACGGGAAATTTAGCGCGGTCGGATCCACTCAAATGTAAATAAAAAAAGGTAACATATTTAGGTAATAGTTGACGATTGATTTAACTCAATCACAATTCACTTAAAAAGTATAGATATATAAGATAGTACGTAGAAAGCCATTAGCTCTATGTACCCACAGACACGTCCATTTTTTATTTTTATCACTGGCTAACCTAGAATTTTTTTAAAGGATAGTTTTCATATTTAATTAAAATTAAAATCACATTAAATCCTGTAAGCGTTCTTTGATAACATAAGGGCTGGCACTTTCGGCCAAACATGACTATTTTTACTATACATATGGAGCATGTTAGCATTTATTTTTCTGACCTCAGGCTGCATCAACAATCAAAACAATGATCATAGCTAATCGTGACAAAATTGGCTAATCATATTTCAAAGGTACCACTTAAATATTCTCAAAAATGTTTATTCTACGCAAACAACTCTTGAAATTTTTTTTAAGTATTTTTATTTTTGAATAAAGAAAATTAAATGATTATAACCGAAAAGACCACGAGACAAAGCTATTTTTCTATATTGCTGGTGGCTATTTTTGTCAAAGAATAAGTGTAATAAATAAAAATGTTCTTCTTCGCTATAAGTTTTTTAAATCCCTCTATTGATGTAAAAAGAACTTATGTTAACAAGGCGATGTCTGATGAATTTATTGTGATTCACCCTACCCTGTACCTATTACGCTTGACAAAGTCTATTTTTTGCTTTCAGCTTCTCTACACAATCCCCTTTGAATTCCCTCATGTTCAAAAAACGCAATTTAAAAAATTAAATATCGATAGGAAAAAAACAATACCCTATTAATATTATATTTTAAATTTTGGCATTGAGTAGTGAAATCAAAATAGATTTAATTAGTATAAGTAGTTGAACCTGCAAAAAAATAACACTTAACACAAATTTTAAAATCTAAATGGAATAAACAATATTTTTAACGTAGACATGTGGGCTGGTAACTATGACGTTATTCACCCAAAATAACTTTTAGCAGATTGATTCAAAACATAAATCAGTATAAACATATCTAAACTTATAAATTAAAAACAAAAATTACAAGAAATAGGGCTACTGAGGCTTCTCTAACCAGATATTGCAGATAGGGGGTGGTCAAGCATCCCCATACCTACTTATATTTTATTTTACGAAATAAAAGTAATAATAAATATACATAAAAAAATTTTATATTCAGTGCTTTTAAATATAGTTGGTAGACTTTATCAAGGAATTACGTATGATTTGTAGATAGAATTGTACGATTTTACATTTTCAGCTAATTGTAAACAAGTTTGCGAGGGATATCATAGACGAATCCATGATCTTGAGTATAAGAAATACGATCTTGAAAAAGATGTGGAATTCAGAAATTTTCAGGTAGAAACAAAATATATCCGTAAATGGATAATGGAATGGCGTAAAGCAGCAAATTGTCAAATAACTATATCCCCAATGGCTTAATGTGTTTTTTAAATTCATTTATAAAATCCATAGAAAAGTACAGATAAAAAGCAATTATTAATTTTTCATAATAGAACATAATATATTGATATGTCACCATTTAGTATTGTTACATCTAAAAAAGTTATAATTCTATTTCGTAGTTAAAATGTACACAACAGGGATACTTTGAGATCTGTAAATAGAAACAGTTATGTGTGTTTTAAACCAGGGGTATTTCACAGTGTATATACACGTTTAAAACCTCAAAACCTATTTACGAGGATTGGTGCAATTTTTCTATAAACATGTCCGCGGAAAAGTTTACACCAAACAGGTATCTTATATATAAAAAAAGACTGCTCAATGTTACAATAATACTTATTTATTATTTATTCTTAAAAAGTTTCAATTTCGCTTAAAACCTTTCAAGTACTTAATCCTAAAAGTAAATCAATATATAAAAATATATAAATAAAGTTCGTATAATATCATATTAAATCACAATAACGTGTTCATATTAATTCATATACATTGCGTATTATATTCAGCGGTGATATGGAGGAATCTCAAGCGACATATTTTATTCTAGCTGAACTGCAAACGATATGCCAATCCTACTACCAGAAAATTTGTATACTAGAAGGGGATAAATACGATTTAGAAGTTATAGAACGTATTAAGGCAGGAGAGGTACTATGTTTATACACGATAAACAGGATTTTTACGTTATATAGTCAGCTGACCCTATAGAGTGGCGTTAAGAGCTAAGGCTAATGACGTAGTCGCCATTTTATATTTTGATGAATATTTCCTTTCTTTTTAGTTTTTTCCAAAACGCGACCAAATACCTGTTTTTGGGTTCTAATCAAAAAACGTTAATTGTAATAATTGATAAAAGTAAAAAACGAGTTGCACATTGTTCGTTTTTCTGCTTTTTTACTGTATAAACTGAATTTTTTTGTAACTTGAAACTGTAGGCAATTGGTCTCCAAAGAAGGGTAATTGGACAATTTTTGGATAAATCGAGAAATTAACGAAATAACAAACAAAAAATGAATAGCGAATACGTCACTAGCACTAACTCCTAATATATTTACTCAAAAATAACTTTTACTAGTACACTCTATCTTCGTTATTTTAAAAGTTATTTTTGTTTATATTAAACTAGATTTGGACCTGCTCTGTATATATCCGCCAAAGCTGTTAGGAAATACGCTATTCTCCTATATAGACTTTGAGAATAAGCATTTCGTTTTGGAAATAAATTATTTATCCCCGCAAAAATACCCCACAACACATTATTTAATATGTTACATAATTCTTGTTGATATCATAGACATTTCACACAATTTTATATTCGTTTTTAACATGGGTTAAAGTTCTGTTACTGCAGGGCTATTATAAAAACTGGAAACTGTTGTATTAGTAATTGTAGTAATTTCCAGTTTTTTTTTACAAAATACAGTTAGTTTTCCTTCACTTAACACAAAACTTAAACAAAGCAACTCATAAGTGTTAAAAAAATATATAATTCCTTAACTTTTTTGGGTGAAATTTTCAATTAGTATATTTCGTTTAGTAAACAATGCTATTTTTTAAGAGAGTTTAAAATTTTCTTACGGCCCCGGCACAAGCACTGCAGGTTATTCACGTCGCTCTAAGAGCGATGCGGTTAAAATGATTTATTATAGATTTTTTTTCATTAGAAAATTTGAAAAAAATTATTGGATTCTACGTTTTTTTTCCGATTTCAGCACTTCTTAAGAGAGTTATTAAGGAATACCATGACCGTGTCTATATTATCGAGGAACAAAAGTGGGATTTGGAACGCGAAGTTCGTTTTCGAGACTATGAGGTACCCCCAAAGTCACTTTTTGCTTGGGCTAATCAATAAAAATGCGAAAAAATTTGTTACCTAAAAAAAATATAATTGGTTGTCTACAAATTAAAAGAATAAAATTAAAGCAGTTACTATTATTTCTCTTTTCAAATAGCCAATAATTACTCAGGTAATTTTGAAATTTGTTCCAATAAAGTTTGACATCAAAGTTCGACCCACCCTACTATTGATTTTTTTGAAAAATTGTTTTGTATCTAAAATAATATAGGAGTTATTTTCACATTAAAAGTCAGGTTAATTCTAATGATAAATTGATAATTATATATTTTTGTTAACACAAATACTTCTGTTTTTCCTAATCCTGTATATTGTACTATTAATTGTCCAGTATATCTACACTGTACATATAACTTCATAGTATCACTAGTAGTTACTTGACACCTGATATTGACACCATTTAAATCAATATTGTCCCATCATGTAGTTAGAACATTCCTCGTCATAGTAGTACCCCATCGTTTGTTGCCTCCCACCGTTAGATACTTGCTGCCCCATTCCGTCATTTGCCCCCCCCCCCCCCCGGTCTTATTAGTAACCGTTTCCAATTAGTGGCATTCCCTATAGTTCATTACCCTTTGTTGCTCATAATTTGACCCTTTACCTTTTAGTTAGTGGCATGCCCCTTTTGCATTGTTTGCACACCTTTATTATTACCATTTCAACGTTACTTCCCCCCTCCCCTTTCAATCGTTACTACCATTTCAACGTTATATATACACCACCATTACAGACGATTTTTACACAAACGGGGTAAAACCGCTAATATATTTAATAATGACTGGTGGTTCCGTGTTTTCCCATTTCAGGGAATCTTAAAAGAATAATTAAGGAGTACTATGACCGTATGTACATTTGCGAGGAACAGAAATGGGATTTGGAACGTGAGGTTCGCAAGCGAGATTTCGAGGTACTTGTCTAGTCTAGATTGATTGATTGATTTAGGGGCCCAATACGATAAAATACGAAAGAACCGGTACTGAAGAGGTAATAGTACGTTCTTCAACGTCATCTATATTCATTCAACATCTTGGTACTAAAATATATTGGAATTTGTTACTTTTAGGAGTCAAACAATTCATTTCAAAAAGATTTTTCATTGACGATGGATACGAAGTTAACATGTCTCTGATGCCACAAATTCACTTTCAAAAAATTGTTTGTCAAAATATAAATGGCTAGACGACCCTAGAAAGAAAGTTAATTTTAGTTGCCTTCGAGTAGTCCCCAAAGTATAGTTATGGATAGCCACAAAAACATAACTTACACACTTATTAGTCGCCACAAATCACTTCTAAAAAGCTTCCAGATCGGGTAGTCACCGGCCACAAAGTCCAAATTCACACGATGTGGGGTATAAACAAACGCTTATTTAGAACTAATATTGACTGCTGGTTCCGTTGTGTCAATTTCAGGCTATTTAAAGAAACTTCTTAAGGACTACTATGACCGTATGTACATATGCGAGGAACAGAAATGGGATTTGGAACGTGAAGTGCGCAAGCGAGACTTCGAGGTACCATTGTAGAACCAGCGTTAATGGTAGAACGACCAAAATATCGCACCCAAGAGCCTTGTTTTTTATTTTTTATTTAAATATAGCAGATGCATTTAGAAAAAGATTAAATTTGATATTTAACAAATAACAGAGTTGTATAGTTTACAGTTCAGGAACCTGACAAATTGTTTAGATTATAACTTTATGAAAATCAGTGGTGTCAGAGGTGTCAATATTTCGAAAACTACAGAATATATTTTTTTTTAAATCAGCAAACAACCTATACAGGGTGGCGCATCGAAAACGAAACAGAGACATTTACTGGCAGCTCAGTTCTTTTTTGGAAAAACGCTCAGACCTGTCGATTTTGTTTTCACGTGCAGCCCCCTGGACGGGGGTACACCACCCCTACAATCTTAAATGGAAAGGAGGGTCGAGTGATACCTTATTTTAAAGGTCTATCAATTCCCTTTACTACTGAACTGAAGTACACGAATTTTACATCATTATAAAGGGAATTGAAAGACCTTTAAAATAAGGTATCACTCGACCCCCCTTTCCATTTAGGATTTTAGGGGTGGTGCCACTCCCGTCCAGGAGGCTGCATGTGTTAACGTGATTTTTTGCCAATTTTGTGTCCCACTCGAAAACAAAATCGACGGGTCTGAGCGTTTTCCCAAAAAAGAACTAATCTGCCAGTAGATGCCTCTGTTTCGTTTTCGATGCGCCACCCTGTATAAAAGTTAAAAACGACACGCCATCCTGTTGAAACCAGATATTTGTTCGGAAAAAAGTTAAAAATTGATTATGTTTGAGTGCAAAATGAAAACAAGGTTTATAGAGGCGATTCAAATCAAAATACTGCTTAACGTATAGTAGGGGCACGAAATTTGGGTTTAAGAGTAGTCTATCACTTACAGGTCCTCGGGATATGAAAATTCAGTATTGTGACGGTATTAATAATCCCTGTAGCACCTAGTTCCATCTTTATAGATTAAAAAACACTTTTTCAACACACCATAGAAACTTTCTATAGGTAGGTACGTTCTCTATGTGGTTTAGGAAAAAAGTTTTTCTCGAAATACAACTAGTAGCTCCAAAAATTGACTGTGTTTTAATTTTAACAGGGTTTAAATTTATTGTCGAGAAGAGAATGACGAAAAGTGCCTCTGCAGCGTATCAGTATAATACTTACAAAACATAGTTGACTCCTGTTACGGTCATTTTAAACTCACTCAGTTTAAAATGCCTATTTAGGACGGTTTTATTATAGAACGATGTAGTGAATACGGCGTGTATCTTTACTTTAGCATTTAAATACCGTCAAAAAAACTGAATTTGTATGCCCGGAGGCAGGTAAGTGATAATACACCCTTTATTGGTAACTGTCACAATTGTAAATATATGTTATTAAAAAAATATCAAGCTTGAACTTAAAACTAAGGCATAATAAAATATTTTCAGAAATATACAAAATTCGAAAATAATGCCCACTACTACTAACTAATTGATTTTTAATAATAAGTGGCATTACCTATATGTTAAAAAATAAACATATATACCTCAATATAGTGTTAATTAACAACCTTTTATATTTTGACTGAATAAATACCACATCAACGATGATAATTTATTAAATCAGTTACCAATTTTTTCGATTTTTATAATTTTGGCCCCTAAAACGAAAAAAAAAAACGAGTGACCAACTGGTTTGTGCTTCCATGATCATACAGTTCGTTACATATATCCAATATCTGGATAAAATTAGTTTGAAAATAAAAGAAATTAAATGTTTAGTCACATTTACCGATGTCTTTGGACTTTCAAGTATATAATAGTATCTAAACAATTGTCAAATTAAATACGCTTGTACCTATAAAATAACAGTGAAGAAAATTTGACAAAGAATAAACACAATTAAAACTTCACATTTAAAAATTTTTTTTTTAATGTTCTGTTAATTTTATTTTCAAACTACAGATTCTGAAATTGGCAACCTATAAGATTTTTTCACGGGATAAATAAACGTGTTTTCCCAGGAAGAAAATATCAACACTTCTGTGTAATTTTTTTCTGTCTTTGCCTGTCTGTCCCGACACCCCAAGTAAAAATACTTAATAGGTTACAATTTATAACTATCACACCCAACATTGTAAATAATAAAAATGTTCGTAATATCACATGAAGCGTCTAGCCGTATTACCATCCCCCCCATCCCTGCATACGTGTTGACTTATAACTAATAACAAAAACAATTTTTAAAAAACCATACAAGATTGTTATAAAAAAAAGCAAAAACTGCTTGGATATCGATTAAACAAGCCTTATTTTAAAAGTGTTATTATTGAATATTTTGTTAAATTTTAAAACACTTTTGCTTCTTTCTTTTCTTTTCCTTTGCTTTCGCGCCTTTTAACAACTATATTTCTTAATAATTCATGTATACTTTAATTTATATCTCAAAAATTACCAATTCTTTTTTCAATAAACATCTTTAAAATTAAAAAAAAAATACATGGTATTTAATTTTTCTATAACTTTAAAATCTTTGTTTTTTTCATTCTTTAAAAGTTCTTCCTCTTTTTGCTTTAACCATGCTGAAGCCTTGCTTCTTTCTCCTAGAGGTCTGTATTCTTAAATTTTTCTTGTGCATAACATTACTTTATGTAATCCATATAATTGACATTTCTTAACACTGTCTTATATTGCCGAAAAACTAAAACTATTTAAATAAATTTCTATTTTACCACGAAAATAGTAGGTAACCTATTTTTATCAAAAAATCAAAAAATTGTTTCCTCATATAAAAAACTACTGAAATTATAATTTAACTAACTCATATCTATGTATAAAAAGTATGAGTACTTGAATAACAAGATTAGATGTAAAACAGTGTAAATGAGTTCTGTATAGTTAGTTAATCGGCCAAAACTTTAAACTGTCAACAAGTAATAATGTTTTTCTATAGCTTTGATAGGTTAAGAATACGGACTCTCCACACGGCATGGCCCTTCATGGCTAGAGTTATATTTTCTCAGTACCATATGGTACTCTTTAGTACTTTTAAGTACAATTTTGGCCCTTGATTTACTTCGGGACGTTCCAAATCCCCACATAAAGAAAATAAATAAATGTTTAGGAATGACGGAACCTACAGTGCTAGAAGTGCCATGCTTTATCCTTTTTTAGGAGTAGATTTAATGTGTTGTTATAATATTGTTGCTTTGAGTTGGTTTAAAGTATATTTTTAGCCCTAAATTGAATTTTAATCCCACATCAAAGACCTTTAAGTCCCGACGTCATTTTTGACTTTAAAAACTTCGTTTTTAACTTCGACAGTAAAAAAAACTAGCACTCTTTTCTGCAATTGTGAGTTGCCTTTATCTATTGTCTTTCTATATACTTTAAATGAACTTATAATAAGAACACTAAATACAAAAAAAGCTCATACTAAGACCAGCATTGTTAAGGCATCCAATGATGCAACTGACCCTAATCCAACGCAGCAAGTAGACTTTTTAAAAATATTTTTTAATATATTTTTTGTGTATTTCGTAGAACTGTGATAATTTTGCGTTTTGTATAATGTTTTATTCACATATGACTGTAAGTTTGTCGATGTCATTAAGTACCAGAAATATTTTTGTTTCCCAAACAAAACATTCTAGTGCAAGAATACAGAAAATTTCAGCTATTTTGGCCAAAACACTCAATTTATATATAGATATAAATAATAAAATATAGATGCCACTCTGTTTCTGTTCTAGTACATTCTTCTATTTCTAGTTTAAGTATACATTCATATTGTATATTCTTTTTATATAAATCATTTAGAGACATAAGTGAGTCTTGTACTTAATGACGTTATAAACTTTGCATAAGAACAAAAATGTGAAAGAAAAACATAATGATAGACGGTGATTGATAAATCTTTATGCAGTTTTTTTGATTTTATATAGGACGGCTTGAGTAGGTAAATAACAATATTCAATTGCATAATGGTTTGTTTCGCCACTGTTTTAGGTACATTGATCAAAAATGAACCTAAATTTGTATAGTGTATATAATTTTTGTCAGTAGAATGTATCCATGTAGTATCGTGTATAATACAGTTTCTCCCCCTATGGTTTTGTACATATTTTTAATACCTTTTTGATAACGTGCCTTTCTGTCGATAGAACTTTCCGTTATTTTTGTACATATATTTTTCTTTTTATTCTTTTTTACAATTCTTCCCTCTTTTCTTGCTAATTCCTTCACCCGCTCTGTGCTTTACTCTTTTTCGTATGTGCGTGTTTACATTCGTTACTAATTAAAAAAAAAACTTTATCCAACTTAACCAATTTGTTTGTGTGTTTTGTTGCACCGTAGTTAAGTAAGTTTACGTTTATACTTGTTTAAACTGAAATGCTCTTTTGTCAAAAATATTTCCTTAATAAATCGGCAACATTTAAGATTGTATGACTCACACATTTTTGCACTGTTCATTACTTACGAAGTTATGATATAACTTTTTTTTTTAAATCGCTAAAATTTTGCAAGAGAGCATTTTATTTCATTTTTCAGTTAAGTTGATCCCTTTTAAATAATACATAATAATAATAAATAAAAATAAATAGAAATTAAAAGGTAGTTATATTACTTCAAAAAAAAAAAATGAAAAATCGTACTTGAAGCAGGAAAGCAACACTTTTTACATACCATAAAAGTATTTGATTTCTTTAAATTTACAAGTTTCTTTTAATCTTTTATTAATGAATACATTTTTAAGTTTTTTTAATAAGCTTTTAGGGATCAACTTAAACTTGATTTTGTTATAAATTTCTATATTTTCACTTTTTATTAGATCTCCGATTTGAACAGCCAAGTCAATGACCTCAGGGGCAAGTTGTAAGTATTATTTAGTACATTAAAATGTCAATAATTCGTCGCGATAAGTCCAAAGAGTTCTATGTAAAACTTTAAAACGCATTTCTATACAATTTATAAAATTGTGTAATTTTTAAAAACTTTTTAAATTTGGAGTCGTCAGATATTGAAGAATGTCACACAGATTTATTAGATCTTTTCTGCATGAAAATAACTTTGCCACAACCATACAGATACCGTTTCATTGGTGAAAAAAAATCAATTATTTGCTTACTTTTACAATTTAACATGGCAAATCTTAGCGCGGTTGGATATACTAAACTTTAGCTATATCCTTGTCTACTATTTATATAAAGTTCTAGGTATCTGGATACATAAAAAAATACTTATTTTTCTGTTTCAAAAAATGTGTTTGCTTCTTCAGGCTTCGAAACAAAGTTGTAATTTTATTTTTTTTTTTTTATGATAAAACACCTGCACTGTAGGAAAAATCCTTTAAGGCGCTCTGGGAGCGGTGCGAGTGCGAAAAAAGCGATTAACGTTGGTCTTGAAACGTTGAAGATTGTATTCATTGGGAAACACGACCTCAGGAAGATCATTCCACAATGATTACGTTCTCCAGATGAAAGACTTTTTGAACAATGAAGTTCGAGGAGTACTAAGCTGAACAACATATGGATGGACGGCAGTGGTTTGCCGTGTATTTCTGTTTTGTATTGCTCTAGGTGGAATCAAGTGGGCAATGTCAGTCGAACATCTGCCACGGAAATATCTGTAAAAGAGAGCCAAATCACCAACCTGTCTTCGATGCTCCAGGCTATCGAGGGTCTTGGTCAGCTCGGGGTCGCCGATCAGACGAATGGCTCTCCTTTGAATGGAATCCAGTAGCCGAAGGGTGTGCTTGGGTGCAAAGCTCCAGACATGAGAGCAATATTCTAATGATGGTCGAATCTGGGCTTTGTAGAGTGTCAAAAGTTGATGAGGTGTGTACAACCTTTTGGTGCGGAAAAGTACACCAAGTTTCTGTGCAGCTGCCTTGGCAATTGCGGCAACGTGATCATGCCAAGACATATTACCTCCCAGATTGACCCCCAGCAAATTAATAGACGGTGCCAGGGGAATTGCTTGTCCTGCCATGACTATATCCGGTTCTGCAATGTTAACCTTTTTGGAGAAGACTGCTGCCTGGGTTTTCTTAGCATTAAATTCGACTTGGTTACTGTCACCCCAAGCCAAAATTTCTTCCAGGTCTTTGTTGAGGCGCAATACTTCATGCTGCCTGCGAAGATGTGCGTCGGTAGCGGATGTTTGGGGAGTCAAGGTAAAAGATGAGACAAGTGTGCTGTCATCAGCAAAGCTATAAATTGGATTTTGGGTTTTCACTGGAAGGTCGTTAATATACAGTAAAAAGAGGGTAGGCGACAATATGGACCCTTGAGGAACACCGGCATTGATGGTGAAGGTGTCTGAGAGAAACCCGTCAATCGCCACTTGCAGAGAACGGTTCTTAAGGAAGCTGGTTAACCATAAACAGAATCCATTAGGCATACCGTAGGATCGCAATTTACTTAGAAGCCCATCGTGCCAAACACGATCAAAAGCCCTAGAGATGTCCAGTGCAACAGCCCGGGATTCTCCATGATGTTCGATGGTGTTGCTCCAAAGATGGGTGACATATGCCAGAAGGTCAACTGTTGATCTGGACTTACGAAAACCGTATTGATGGTCGCTGATAATGTTAAGCCCTTCCAGATACTTTAGGAGTTGTTGGTTAATAGCTTTCTCCATTACTTTGGAAATTACTGAAAGCAATGCGACGGGTCGGTAGTTGCTTGGCAGAGTCTTTTTACCTTTCTTTGGAATGGGCTGGACACGCGCCGACTTCCAGCAGGATGGAAATATTCCTTTTTTGTAGGATAAGTTGAAAAGTCTACAAAATACTGTTGTAAGTTCATCGGCGCATGTCTTAAGAACAATGATAGGAATTTCGTCTGGACCAGAAGCTTTATTGACGTCGAGTCCTTTAAGGATCCGTTTAACAAGACGCTGACGGAACACGATTTCAGACATTTGCGATTGAACTGAGGGAATGTTGGGTAGTGGTTTTCCTTGAAAGTCTACAGTGGAATACGAGGAAAACAGTTCAGCAAGTAGGTTTGCTTTATCCCCGGCTGTGGTTGCTATTGTGCCGTCGGAACGTGTTAGAGGTGGAATAGTTGACTTTGTAAAGTTTTGGCTGACGGCCTTAGCGACTGACCAAAAGGACCTTGATCCGTTAGGACTGGCAAGAAGTTTGTTTTTGATTCTCTCGTTATGAGCTTCTTTGCTTTGGTCTATCATTTGCTTACATTGGTTTCGGGTGGTGACAAAGATGGCGCGATTTTCAGGAGTAGGGTTTTTACGCCACTGTCGGTAAGCCAGGTTTTTAGATCTGACAGCACGCTCGCAATTCTTGCTAAACCAGGGCTTGCCGTTAGAAGGGCGCTTTTTGGAGAAAGGAATAAAGGCCTCCATGCTAGTTAGAATGACGTCGGAGACCTCCTTTGCACAGACAGATGGATCATCCGAAGAAAAGCATACGCTTAGCCAGGGAAAGTTGCGAAAATGGTCCTTTAGGTCTTCCCACTTAGCTGATGTATAGTGCCAAATCTTACGGGGTTTAGGAGGTTGTTCAGAACTAATTGGCAGCTCGCTTAGGGTTGAAATAAGTTTGTGATCGGAAGAGCCCAATGGTGGTTGTACGGTGACCGTATATAGGTCTGGATTTGAAGTTAAAAAGAGATCTAAAAGACTAGCAAAATCCCCAGCTCGGTCTGGAACCCGCGTTGGTTCTTCTACGAGTTGAGTTAGACCAGAACTGATCGCAAAAGATTCGGCCTCGCGGCCTTGCTCATCGTTAGTGTTTGAGTATTTAAGCCAGTTGACATTGTGGACGTTAAAGTCGCCAAAGATAGCAACTTCGGCATTCGGATGATTGGTTTGCAAGAAGTCGATTGTGTTGGCTAGTGATGAGAAGAGGGCCCTGTAATGCATGTCGCTTGGAGGACGGTAAAGGCAGCATATAAACTTAGTGATTTTTTGTGAAGATATTTTAAACCACATTACATCAAAGTCTTTCGGTTCCAGTATTTCCTCCCGTTGGCAGCAAAGATCATCTCGAATGAACAGACAGACCCCAAAGTTGCGTCTAAAACGGAAGTGAAAATCATATCCAGGATATAAATAGCTGACGGTGTTCGTTGACGCTCTGACTTGTGTCTCGGTCAGCGCAAGCACATGAGGCTTGGAAGATTGTAAGTGCTGGTGGACTGAATTGATGTTAGTGTTAAGCCCTCTAATATTGCAGAAATCAATTTTGAAGTTGTTACTTTTGGGTCTGTTAGCAACTGCAGGCGTCACACCATTTCCTCGTTGAGTGTTGTTGGAGGAACCCAGTAAATTGTCGGAAATGGTGGATAATTCATTAATTTCGCTTGATGAAGCCACAGGACCCCCACCCGGAGATCCGATCGGGGGGCGAGTTTACCTCCGGAATATTTTGATCTTGGAGCTTCCATCATGCTTCTTTTATACGGCCCCACCCTGGAAACCGGAAACATCAGCACAGCGACGAAACGTTAACTCAAAGAGCAACTTCACGCCGCGTAAACTGATGCAATGGTATCTCACCGGGCGATGCCGGGTGGGCCAGCATCTTCCATTTGTTATTTTATTACTTCTGTCCGATTTTTATGCCATAAAACACATACACATACAAACAAACACTTGTCTTGTTAATAGGTCTTGATGAACTGTAGTTAATAATAAAATACGACTTTGTGGCGAGGCCTGAAGAAGCAGAGAAATTCTGTGAAAAGTCGCAGTAAAAAAAAAACAAGTGTTTTTTGGGTGTCCAAATACCCAAGACTTTCCTCTAGATTTAATTTTATTAATCTGAAATTATGGAAAAGTTTTAATAATTTCTATAATGTTGCAAAACGATACCTTATCTAACTAGTTATGTAACGATTCACTACATTTTCAGCGTCAAACCCACCCTTAAGAAAGTATCCAAATACGAAAACAAATTCGCCAAGCTCCAAAAGAAGGCGGCTGAATTTAACTTCCGTAACCAACTCAAGGTCGTCAAAAAGAAGGAATTCACCCTTGAAGAAGAAGACAAAGAGGTAAAATATTTTAAATACAAATTCATATAATAGAGACTGAAAAAAAACAAATTAAGGTTTTTCAGTCGTCCATGTCATGGATGATATTCTGAGATAATTAAAGTGATATGTCAAAAAGGAAATAGAAGTCCATCTGTTCATCAAAAACTAAAATTGGCGATAATTTTGGACTACATTCATGAATTAGTTGGCGATTCACGCCAATGAGCTACATTTTTTTAGTTTAAAGTAGCATCTGCTAACTTATTTGTTTAGCATGAGTTTTATCTTAATTTTACATTTAAATCTAACTTTCCTCAAGACTATTATCTTTTTGATATAACTATTTTTTTAAATTTCCTTAAACATAATAATTCTTTGAAGGTTGGAGACAATGATGTTTCTTGAATGATAGAAGAGTTTTGGACTTGCATTGCCTTTATTTGTTTTACATCACAACGTTTCAACTGGTTGGTTGGTTGGTTTAAGGCGGGGGTTGGGCGTTCGGCCCAAGCTTCTTGCACTGCAGCCTAGTGGCTTATTGTGCTCCCCTATCTTGCTAGAAAAGGTTTGTTCCTTTTATAAGGTCCAGCAAATTCCTACCAAGTTTGTCATGTGGGAGGTTATCCCCACATTGAATGTCTCCGAAGATTCTGAGTCTTCCTCGGGTCAGTGCTTCGCAGTTATATATGATATGTGAGGCGGTTTCGTCCTCATCGCCGCAAAGCCTGCATTCAATGGGACCATTGTAAATTCCTACTCGGTGTAGGTGTTTTCTTAAGCACTGGCCTGTTAGTAGGCCGACCACTTGTTTTAGCTGGGTGCGCCTTAGAGGCATCATTCCAGTTGATAACTTTTTGGAGGGTTTTCCAATTATGGCCCTCGCTTGGGTATGACCAGGTATCCTGTTCCATCGGGACAGGTGTTGTTGTCTGATGTTGCTCTGGTTGCCTGTTTTGATATGCCAAGGGCGGGTTCAGGGCCCCTGAGTTTTTGAGATGATCCGGCTCTTGCCAGTTCATCGGCCTTTTCATTGCCTGCTATCCCTGAGTGGCCAGAAACCCATAGGAGTTCTACCTTGTTGTTCCTTGCGGCCAGGTCTTTTAGGTCATTTAGGCACTCCAGTGTGATCCTGGTAAGTATCTCCACTCGTCTTCACCAGTCAGTATTCACCTGAAGACGACTGGAGATACTTACTAGTTGAAACGTTGTGATGTAAAACAAATAAAGACAATGCAAGTCCAAAATTGTCATTCAATAATATTTCTTCTTATAGGTCAGTCAGTTTATGTTTCAAAATTTTTTACAATTTCTGAATGGATTGATTGTGATATTTTCCAAAACTGACTATGTGCTTAATTGTGCTTATTTATAATTTGTGTTTAATATTCTAAATCATATCAGTGCTTCAAGAGAAATGTATTAAATTAACTATACTTAGATATATGGTACAATCACTTTTTAAACTTTGCTAACAATTTTTTTATTTATATTCATCAGCTTTTTATTAGGACGTTTGCAATTTCTTCCTGATTATTAGCAATTGTTCTATGGACACTAATTACGTTCTTAAAATAATAAATTATAATTTTAAAATTATGCCTATACTTACAGGGTGTAATGAAATTGAAGCATTATATTTAAATGGGTGACTTTTTGGATGTTCCAAAGTAACAATCTAAACTTTTTTTTATCGACTGTTTAAGAAAATGGGTAAGGATTCTTAAATAAGACCTAATTCTTCCATAGCGTGGCCAAAAAAATTATTATATCAAAGATATACTTAAAGATATTTTTCTGCGTTGTGTATTCATACTTCAAGTTTAAAAATATAATGCTTCAATTCCATAATACCCTTTAAAAGCTTATTTCCCTCTTTGGATCATAATATATGTGGGTATAGTTAAAAGTTTTATGTTTTGCTAAAAAATTATCAAAATCAAGTAGAAAAAAACTTTTCAAATAATTTTATTCAGTTTTTCTGGGTTTTTCCTAAAACTTTATTCGTTTTCCAGAAACCCAAACAGGAAAAAGCTGAGTGGCAGAAGAAGTAGATTTTCCAGTTTAATTTTTTAATTTTTTTTTCGAGATTTCTAAGAAGTACCTATGACAACATATTTATTTAGACATTTATTTGTGTTCCTCTAAAATAAGGTTTAAATAAAACTATACTCTTTGCAATGTCTAATTCTTTACTTACATACAGTGAAACTTTTTAATTTTTATAATTTTTTAAAATTTTTAATTTTTAAATCTATACAAACTTTTGCGTAAATACTTTCTTCTGCGACCTTTTTTTATATTTTTGTATCCCACTATACTGAACACTGACACACTGTTTTTAAAATACCTTTTTGCATTTTGCTTTTTTGTTTGCATTTAATGCAACCAGTTCTTATATTTTTTTCGCTATTTTTTTCTATAACTTGGAACAAAAGGTGAGCAAACGCAAGATTTACAAATATGTAGCTAGAGCTAGTTTATAATGCTTTATTAACAAGAAAAAAGGCTAATGTTGGGTTGCATAAAGAATTTTTATCAGAAAAAACTAACCATAGTTTGACTATCACATAAATGACATTGGCAGGCATTTTGTACTCACAATCAAAAGTGCCTGATTAGTAAATTAATAATTAAGGTAACCGGGCCCGTATGATTATGAAAAGTATTTCTGCCAATGTGATGTATGTCACAGCCTTATTATTAAAATTCTTTGTGCAACCCGACATAAAAATTCGAAAATTTAAAGCTTTTTGCTGTTTAACAAAGTGCTGCGCTGGCATAAAGTTTTTGTAGATAAACTACCTCATTTAAAAAAATGCTGACTACAAAAATAAATCATGACAAATTGATGTCTTAGATAAAAAATATATTGCAATATTATTTTTAAGTTATGCTAACAGCTGGCACCGCACTGCTTCTATTTGTCAATTGACACTTCTTTTTTTTAATGCACCACTCTGTATAATGTGCACCTACCACCATCATCGGTTACACTTGTTATGTTTCATTATGTTGTTAAATGTATTGTTCTCGTATTTATAGCAATAAAATGTAAATTTCAATTATGTTATTTTTCAAAATTGCCACCGATACTTCTGGATCTGGATCATCAAATTAATCTATATATTTCTGTCCTATTTTTCGATCTGAGAAGATCTTGAAAACAAATATTTTCGAGATAAGCATACTTTTAGAGCGCCTTTTTTTATTTTACGTTTTTCCTTACAGCACTATTTTATTGCGATAAATATTATTCCTTATTGAGAGTTTTTAATAAATTAATTTTTATTTTTTCCATAAATTTTCAGAAAAAACCTGACTGGTCCAAGAAAGGAGAAAAGGTACAAGAAGCCGAAGCATGAGCATCCTCTTCCCTTATGTTATAATTTACCTTTATTTATACTCTTACTAAATATATCATCAAAATATTTTTCTTATATCACCGAAATGTATTTCTTGGGTATGATTACAACGTAACAAACCTGTGTTGTCCTGTATCGTGACCACGCACGCCTGTACATTTTGTTTATTTCAACTGTATTATGTGTTTATAATAAAAATATTCTTATTTATTGATATTAAAAGAATTTACAAGAAGTTTTGTGTTGTCTTATTCGTTGTCCTTTGAAAGTGTATTTTTTGTTTGATTTTAAAATTAGTTATTAAAATTCTTACTATTTTTCAATGGGTTTTTTCACTATTATTGAATTTATCATATTCAACACTACCATCCTGGCCTAAACCCTATCAAAATTATTTCTCAATAATAAAAATCTTGATAACTGGACATCGAACGTGTCACATTGCCAAGCTAGATCACTGATGAGCACCCAGAATCAGAAACAAGGATGACCTCACATTTTATTTTAAGTGAGGCAAGGAATGTTAACATCAAATTAAATGACAGGCTAGCCATGGTACCATCACAAACCCGATGGACGTACCTATCGGTAAACGATTCGTTTATTGGTGGCTCTCCACGGCGTCGAGCGTCTATTACCCGCTGTCCCCTCACCTTGTCAGTGGGGAATGGCAGTTTATGGGGTCTGTAGACTCACTGCTGACAACGGTATGCCCTGTATTCTTCCGTTAACATCTCAATCCTTCGTTGTTTCATCCTACTGGGACTCATCAGAGACGCGCGACCATCCTGAGGTCGCGGCCCGCAAAGGGTCTGCGCCTATGGATGGTCAATCGTCTGATTAGACGTGTCAAAATTTAGTGAGAAAGCCCATTCCTGTTTGTAAGCTGGTATTTTGTTTAAGAGTGAAGTCTAGTGATGCATTCACCATTTAATTTTTTGATCAATATTTCTTATCTTTTTCGCTTTATTCAAAAAGGGGCCAAATAGCCGGCCTTGAGTAGCAATTACCTACAGTTAAAATTTGCGAATTTTGTCCATTTTTGTTTTTCTACTTTTATCATAAATTCAAACTTTAAATTATAGATATGATTCAAATGTCGGTATTTGGCCGATTTTTGGATAAAGGAAAAGGTAACGAGATATTGATTAATATACGAAATGGCGAATGCGTTACTTTCTACGAAGATAATATCCCCAATACCACATTGATTGTCTGTCCATTAGTTCATCACTGCATGTAAAAAATGAGCGGGGCCCTCTTCGTGGTTGAATTTTTTAAATTTGTACCTGGATGAAGAAACTTACGAAAGCGTGGAAGGGCCACATCCTACTTTTTTTTAAATTCACACTTTTTTTTACAGAATTTCGTAAAAAAACTGTAAATTTTAGCTGTTTTGTATAAAAAGTGTGAATTCACATATTTTTTACGAAATTCACAATTTATTTACAAAATTTCGTAGGAAAAGTGTGAATTTCGTAAAAAGTTTGTGAATTCACACTATTTATACGAAATTTCGTAAAAAAGTGTAAATCGTAGGTTTTTCGTAAAAAAGTGTGAATTTCGTAAAAAAGATTGTAAATTGCAAATGGCCATTTAGACCAAGCGATGGGTACAAAATAAGGGGTTCTACTCGCAAAAGGTCGGAGGGAAATGAAATTTGGTGGGATAATAGAGATAGGTTCCCTAATAGCCCACTTGAGTTTGCGACCTTGGGGGGTTGCCGCTCGAGGGGTGGGGGGATGAAAACTCTGACTTGTGACGCTTGGCGGAAAATAGCACCCTTGGGGTAGGTGCTATTGAAAAAAAGTTCAAATAGAATATGTAGAGAACAAAATTGTGCACAACTTTAATTCTTTACATTTTTTGCTCCGACCAATAGTTTTCGCTCCACGGTGCGTCAAAGTTGGGGGGTAGTTTGCAATTTTTAACAAAATCATAATTTACCATATCAGGCCGTAATTGATGAACGAAACGTATGGAAAAACAAAACACCAGAAGCTACTCCTGGGGCAATAATCTGGTACACAGACGGCTCCAAAACCAAAGAGGGTACCGGAGCGGGGATACACGGAGTAAGACTGGAGAACGGTTTTCTCTCTGGGAAAGTCTCACACAGTGTTCCAAGCAAAATCTACGCCATATTGCAATGTGCGTACGAAAACAACAGGAAGGCTTACCTCAATAAGCGAATCCATATATATTCTGATAGTCAGGCAGCCCTTAAAGCGCTAATATGCAACAAGGTAACCTCATGACTGGTATGGGAATCCCAAGAGAAACTGAAGGCCCTGGCAACAGTGAACAAAGTAATACTGCAGTGGGTACCAGGCCACGAAGGTATTACAGAAAACGAAAAAGCCGATAAACTCGAGAGAAAAGGCTTCGAAAACACATTCATTGGTCCAGAACCGGCACTCGGAGTGCCAAGATGCACGGCACGAGATGCTATAAAGCGATGGATCAGGAATGAACACAAAATCCACTGAAGAAACAGACATGGATTAGCTCATAGCAAAAACTTCATTGGGAACCCAGACCCAAGACTTACGAAACAGCTGCTTCAAATAAATAGGAACCAGCTGGGAACCATTACAGGAATTCTGACAGAACACATGGCTGTCAAGAACCATCTGCACATAATGCAATTGTACAATGGAGACCTTGACTGCAGACTTTACGTACAAGATAGAGAAACTGTACAGCACATAGTTTGCCATTGCGAGTTACTAGATCGAAAGAGGCAACAAATACTCGGGCAACCAAAACTGGAACCAGAGGACATCCCTACCCTCTCCCCAGTTGACCTACACAAACTAGTGCAAATAACTGGGATCACGAAGTGGGTGTAACAACCAAACAGGGTGAGCACAATGGTCCAAACCTGGCCTAAGTGCATCCGGCGTACGGACGGGCCTTTGGAAAAAAAACCTATCATATTTGCACAAAAATAAAAAAGTTAGTGTAGGTCAACAATAATAAGAAAATATTGACCGTAGATCATGATAATTAAAAAATGCCCATATCGATAGTATGTAAGGCGCACTTCTAAAAATCATATCTTTTATTATATAAGATCAAATGTATCGAATCGGGCATCTACTTACTTAAAAAACCTTACTCTTATAGTAAAAAAATATTAAAGAATTGTTTGGTAGCCATCTTTGTCTTAATCCGCGATTAAATTATGATTTTGTTAAAAATTGAAAACTACCCCCCAACTTTGGCGCACCGTGGAGCGAAAACTATTTGTCGGAGCCAAAAAATATAAAGAGTCAAAGTTGTGCACAATTTTGTTCTCTACATATTCTATTTGAACTTTTTTTCAATAGCACCTGCCTTAAGGGTGCTATTTTGCACCAAGCGCTATGAGTCAGAGTTTTCATCCCCTCACCCCTCGAGCGGCAACACCCCGAGGTCGCAAACTCAGGTGGACTATCAGGGAACCTATCTCTACGATCCCACCAAATTTCATTTCTCTCCGACCTTTTGCGAGTAGAAATCCCCCATCGCTTGGCCTAATTACCATTCTTCATTTTTTGTCAGAGTAGCTATAGCTAAACGTGCATCGCATGTTATTTTTAGTGCAACTTGTGTAGTTTTTTTTAAACAAAGAATACAATGGAGGAGGTAAGTGAATAACATTCTCTATAGCTTTATGTTGCCGATTGGAATAATAGTACATTATATACCTAGGTTGAGAAGTGAGCTATTATGTACCTGTGCGAGGTACATAATAGCTCACTTCTCAACCTAGGTATATAATGTACTATTATTCCAATCGGCAACATAAAGCTATAGAGAATGTTATTCACTTACCTCCTCCATTGTATCCTTTGTTTAAAAAAACTACACAAGTTGCACTAAAAATAACATGCGATGCACGTTTAGCTATAGCTACTCTGACAAAAAATGAAGAATGGTAATGGCCATTTGCAATTTACAATCTTTTTTACGAAATTCACACTTTTTTACGAAAAACCTACTATTTACACTTTTTTACGAAATTTCGTATAAATAGTGTGAATTCACAAACTTTTTACGAAATTCACACTTTTCCTACGAAATTTTGTAAATAAATTGTGAATTTCGTAAAAAATATGTAAATTCACACTTTTTATACAAAACAGCTAAAATTTACAGTTTTTTTACGAAATTCTGTAAAAAAGTGTGAATTTAAAAAAAAAGTAGGATGTGGCCCTTCCACGCTTTCGTAGAAACTCATTCCAAACAACAACAAAATTTCTGTTAAATTTTAATATAATATTATTTTTACAGGAAGAAGAAGAAGGGGGTAAGTAAATAGTAATACATTCATACATTCCTTTATCTACTTTAAATTAAAAATATAAAAAGTACTAGAAAAAAAAATAAACATGAACATTTTTATGGCCAGTGCCATTTATAGACTTTTTCTCGCAGTATCACTTCTTATCAATAAGGGTCCGTGAAAAAAAAATGTATTACTAACATAGAAAAAAAGCGAACGCTAGTGAAGAATGACAAGCATTAATACGGAAAATTGGAATTTCTGCACGCTTATAAAAACTATATAAATACTTGATATAAAAATTGCTAAAATAATTTGTTAAAGCTCACAAAGAATTTAACAAAATCCCGCAAAATATTGCCATCCGAGAAAAGAATTTTAGTCCAGTGGCGTTTATTAAATTTATTATTATACTTTTTCTTTGTTTTAATTTTCCTTGGTTCAATTGACAAAACGTGCACGCTAATTTAATAGCATCCTACCAATATTTCTTAATTCTTCTCCAAGGTTTACCAAGCTGCAATCGAAATTATATCTATATATATTAAATTGAACCACAAACATTGCGTTCTCTTGGCTCGAATCCAGGCCATATTTAATAACGGATTATTTTTAAAATTTTAAATTTGGACACGGCAGATGATGGAGACTGTCAGAAAGTTGTTTTATTTAAAAAAAAACAATAATTTTCAATATTTTTAAATTTTAGCGTGGTCGCATATACTGTTTGTAATACATTTTTGTATAAATAACGATTTTTCGTGTATACTTATGATGTCATTATTTCGTTCCGCAAATAGAAAATTACGACTTCCATTGAAAATAGTTTTAGACTCATTAACCACAAAAATACCCTATTATTTTAAAATTCTGACTAACCTATTAATAGATAGAGTAATTAAGCTAGTTCTAAATTATTTTAAGACCAAAATATTTACCTAAACGTTAGTCTGGTAAAGTAATTATATACAGAAGAATAAAAATTAAGAAAACTATATTTATACAGAGTTGTCTTTCTCTCGCAAAAAAAGTAAAAGCAACTTTTTATGTCAGTGATCTAAAATTTCTTGTTATTATTTATAACATTATTTTTTCTTATTAGCTTTGCAAATAAAGGTGGTTTTGATAACATAAACTTTTATAAAACCTTGCCCGCCTTGTAGAAGGTAAGAAATGTATTGATAATGGATAAAATCGTTAACAATCTACATTTCATACTCTCATACATCAAACAGCTACCACTTCATTCATAACTAACTTTTAAGTAGAAAAGCCATCTGAAGACGAAGCAGCCCCAGCTGTTGTGGAAGAATCACCTGCTATAGATGAAGTATCACCTGCAGAAGAACAACCACCAGCTGATGGTCAAGTGCCCGCAGAAGGGGCAGCTCCTGAGGAAGGGACACCTTCAGCAGATGGAGCCGAAGGTAATTATTAGAGTTCAGTATTATATCTATATGAAATCTTATTGTTTTTTTTTTGTTGTACGTCTGTCAGTCTGGTGGAAACATTGAAATATTTCCCAACCTATAATGTCCCCACACTAATAATAAAAATAAAATATACTTAATGGTATTTTGTTTATAATTTATTTTATCTATATTAACTAATGTTACACAAAATATTCATGTTTTGCTTTCGTCGTCGTTTTTTTTTATTCCAGGTGCACCAGCTGGAGAAGCCCCACCACCAGCAGAAGGCGAAGCCCCAGGTATTTATTATTTAGAAAAAAAGAATTTTAAGTTACTTAACAGTGAACATAATGTTTATAACAGGGTGGGGGATTTTAAATGGAACATTGCTTATAGCGGCTCTGAGATTTCTCTAAATTCCAATAATACGTTCTCAAATTTTTTTCTCGATTTTGTTATTTTAAAAAAATTGGGACCCCGAAAGGACAGCCCTAACCAGCTTTTTTTTTAATTAGAGGACACCAATTGTGGCACTTTTTGGAAAACTTATCAAAAAAGGCATTTGTCTATAGATTGTTTTTACATCTATAGAACCATGTGTCACGATTTATAGAGTGGCCCTCAGATCCAAGGATATTACACCCTTGGATGTTCATTTATTTCCAAAAAGGTGCCACAAGGCGTGTCTTCTAATATGAATAAAAAGTTGGCTAGGGCTGGGCCCCTCTTTGGGGTCCCAATTTTTTTATATAACAAAAGCGAGCAAATTGAGGACGTATTTTTGAGTTTTAGAGAAATTCCTTTTAAAATTTCCATCGAATAAGTAAATTAATTAATCAAATTTGATTAAAAATTGAAAAATTTACAGCTGAAGGTGCAGCTCCAACAGAAGGAACTCCTTCCGAAGGACATCCTACAGAAGGAGAACAACCAGCAGTAGAAGGTAATAATTATTAATAATAATAACGCTTCGAGAAATAATCATCATAGTGTTAACTGAATTTTTTAAATTCAAACATTTCTCCTTTTGCTTGTCAAGTATCAATAACATATAAATTTGCAATAAAAGTAGTTGCGTATTTATATGTATTCTTCTCACAGTACATAATTAAATTTAATTAGGAGCTCCTCCTCCAGCAGAAGGATCAACTGCCGCAGAACCAGCGGCAATTTCAGAAGGTGCCGCATCCACGGAAGGAGCTTCACCAGCTGAAGCTGCAGCACCTACGGAAGCAGCTCCCGTAGCTGATGTCGCCGAGGCTGCGCCCGCGATAGAGAGTCCGGCAGCTGCGACGCCCAGTGAAGCTGCGTCTACGGCGGAATCTGAGGCACCTCCCGAGGCGCCTCTGGCTGCGCCGATGATTATAGAAGGTATTTATCAATGAGACATGGGTTCGAAGCGAACATTGGGGTGGAAAAAAAGGGTCATGATGCGCTTTGTTCCTCAGAAAAGTATTTAAATGTTCGTTTTGAACTTTTTTTTGAAAAGAAAATGATATTTACTATAATATATTGTTATAACACTAATAAGTTATCATGGATGTCTTATATAATTTTTTTTCTTACAGCAGCAGCCTAAGACGAGAATAGTTCTTATACCAAAAACTGCCTTTCCAAAGTTGTCTGTTTGTGTCCATTTAAAATATTTATTTCGAAATAAATTTTAAGGTGTAAATGTGTAAAAAATTATTATTAATTAAAAAGAAGAACAGGTGTATTATTTTTATTCGTATTACTAATGGTAATTTAGATTAAGAATATTGTCAAAATTTAGGGTAGGTATTTAATTATAATTTATAAGTAAACAAATTAAGAATTTTAATTCAAGTTCTTTCTACTAAAAAAAATGGAAATGTGAACTTCAAGAGGGGAAAACTAGTTTTCCATTGAACTATATTTTCACGCAGGTCTCATTCAATATGTATAAAGACGTTCTCAGTTTTTAGTTAAGAAGTGGTACATACAAAGGTATTTTGGTACAAAAACAAGGCCTAGCCGCCATTCTGTTACTGTTTATGTTTATTTTATTTCGCATTTTCTTCCTGTGCCTTCCCCACTTATCCCTGTCCTGTCGTTTTATGAATGGCCGACCTCATTCTCAATGGGATCAATATTTCAGCTTTTCAGGATTCTGTATATATTGCATAGTTCACCTGAAAAATGTAATACAAATAATATAAAAACAAATTATTCTATATTTATTTCTATTTTTGGTAGAGCTATTGCATAGTTTTATAATTTTCTAGTCATATTATTAATTTGAGTAAAATTAAAGATCAATGAGCTTAGTGGAGGCAGCAGCGGGGTAGCCAAATATGCTCGGGGGGGTGTATGTAGGATATGTTTTTCTGGAGAAAGGGACAGTCGGGACTACATGTATTTCATGATTCTAGCGAAGCCGAATCGGAAAAGCGCCGCAGTGGAAAAATTTTTGGGGCTACGCCCAAAGTTCGTTTAAAATTCACCTAACTACTATCAAATTTCGAAAATTAAATTTTTTTTTGATAGGAATATCATGGCTCTTTATTAAAAAAAACATTTTTTATATTTGTGAGAAATATGAATATTGGTGTCAATCCAAAATTTTAACATAAGACGTACATATGTATGACTCTAACCAACGTTTCTCGGGCTCGGTTTTTCATGATTAAGAATAAAGTAAAAAACGCTCACCACGCCAAAATTGATGATTTTTTTAGAAATTATGCATTTTAGGAGCGTAGATCTAAGATCAGTTTTAGGTGCAAATGCTTAGGTTTTGAAATACTCCTTGAGTGCCGTTTTGTATATTCATAATAAAGAATTCTCGTTTCTTCCCGCACTATTTTTTTATTATTAATCATTTTATTATAAATCACACTTCTTCCATAAAAAATGTTTCAATTACAATTTTTACTTTAATTTTTCTCTTTAAAAATAAATACCTAATTGTTTTTTGTTTTTGTTGTAAAAATATTTTATTACATTGGGTTATATTTTTGTTGATTTAAAATAGCTCTAAAAAAGGGAAAACGGAACAGACAAGTATATAATAGAAAAATACTATAAAATATTATTCTTTTTACTAGTTTTTCTTCATCATAAATCAATAACTACAACGATATGTGTCTGAAACCTTAATCTCTATATAAAACAGGACTTTTAAAAGGAAAAGTTTAAAAAATAAACATTTCCTACAGGACCGTTACCAGAATACATTATTTAAAAAAAATTAAATTAAGAGTCCAAGTGTGAGCCGAAAAATTAGGTTGCAATAAGAATTTTAGACCCGAGCACCTAGCCTCGGGAGGGGGCGCAGCTGCAGCCCGGCACCATCATAAAAGCTTTTCAATTTCATCTTTGATATAAATAAATCTTTAATTGTGGTTGTAGTTTATTATTGTAGGCATGTAGGCGGATCAAACCCGTATAGGTTAACCGACCTGATAACATAGATTGTGCATCATAGGTCAGGTCATAAGACTGACCTTTGGATAAAATTAAACATTATTAGGGGCAGAGGGGAATCAATTGATTAAGACGGGGCAACGCGATATACAGAATAATTGTTTCAAAAATGAGAAAAATTTGTGAAGTTTTTTTTTAGTTTAAAACATATAGCTGTAAAAACTGGATAATTACTATTACAGGTCATGCAATGTAGCATGAGCCCTGAGATGCGCAGATGAAAGAAAAGGAGAGTCAGTGTACGACAGAGATACCTAATACCGAATTTTAGTAAAGTACAGTCCGCGTAGAAAATAAAAGTGGGATTTGATTGATAAAGCCGTAGTGACTGCTAATCGTGTTTTCTAATTGGGCCCTGTTATGCAAAAATCAAGCAACCAACAAAATAGTTAATTCCTTTTAATTATTTTTATAATAATTTAAATTATCGGAAATTTTTTCAATACTAAACTTAACTATTCAATATGTAAATTATATTGTAATTCTATTATTCTAACAGTAAAATTATTTTATATATTTTGACCATGCAAACTTAGATACATTGAGGGTTAGTTGCTTTTTGCATAATATGGCCTAATTATGTGTTTATTATGCTTTTATGGCTGCCCTTTCTCGAAACAATATACATATTTGCATCTATTCATATGTGTTTAAATTGTTGGTAATCCTCAGTAATGGGTTTTCCATATTTAATGAGCATTTCTTACTTCGCATCCCTGTTTTTTTTATAATTTTATTATGGCCGACACAATTTCGGCTTTATATAATTAAAGATGTATGTACATAACATATTAAGAGTCTAAGTTTTAAAAGTACATGTATGACTATTATATAATATTTATCAGTTTCATCTGTCTAATTCTTCTATTCCGGACAGAGAACCCTCGCTTACATAATCATCAGAGTCTTCGCTTGAACTGCTGTCAGTGTCATTCAAATGTATTATTAGGTTTTCTACAACAATATCCACCATGGGTTCGTTTTCCATATACTCTAATTCAAATCTTTTTGCTCGCTCGCAACGTGATTTCCACTGGTCCACCGAAAATTGTTCAAAAAAATTATCGGTTAATTTCATAACATCTGTTAGATTAACCGTGACGTTTCTTGTGGCCACAAACTCTTTCATCTGTGCCCACACTAGTTCAATAGGGTTAAGATCAGGGTGGTACGGAGGTAGTCGAACCACGGTGTGCCCCGCACTGGAAAATATTGCATCAATCTTATAACTTTTCTCCCTTGGTTTCCTCATTTTAATTAAACTGTAGAGTTCTGGTTTTAACATTTTTTCGTCAAATGGAATATTTCTCTCACGTAACCACGTTTTCATGTCTTCTTTTTTTGTTACAGATGTAGGGCACTTATTTATTTGCTTATTATGATATGGCGCATTGTCGATTACTACTACACTGTTCGGGCGTAAATTCGGCACTAGGTTGTTTTTTACCCACTTTTCATAATTTTCGTAGTTCATTTCATTGTGGTAATCCCCAGTACTATAGTGTGACTTCCATCTGACGTATGAATTTGGCACAAAACCATCTTCTCCTCCAGCGTTTACGATTATTAGGCGTGTGCCCTTTGATACAGGTTGTTTTACGCCTTCGTCTGTTTCATCGCTCCAAGCTTTTTGGTGTGTACCTATGTGATGAATGTATATACGTTTCATCCATATAAACAATTGGCCGTCTTTCTGCACGGAAAACTCTCATTTTCTTTAAAAATTGGATGCGGAGATGCCTTACGTCAGGTTTCTCCATTAAAATTTTTCTATTGGTTTTGATTTTTCTCCAACGAAATCCAATTTTTCTTATTTCTTTTCTTAAACTGTTCAAGCATCCCTGGTAATTGATATCATTTTGAAATTTTTTATGAATTCTCGCTAGAGTTGGCACTTGCTTTTCTGTTTTATGAAAATTGTGAATTGTTCTGCGTAAAACACCTTGAAAAGCAACGTCCAAGACTATTTTGCTTTTTCTGTTTTCACGCTTTTTGTTTGGCGTGAAAAAAGATTTAACTGCTCCGGATTCGATATTTTTGGCTTCTTGCTTAATTCGTTTAATTGCGCTTAGACTAATCTTTGTAGCGGCTGAAACACGTTCGTGAACCTTCCTGATATCAATTTCTGGTCTTCCTGTATCTGCCTCTTGTTGCATAAATTTTATTAAATTATAAACTATTTCACGGCTTTGACCGCTCAATACTCGGTTTAAGACTTTACTTTTAAAAGGCATTATTACAAATAAATATAGTAATAACTTTTTTTCCAATGAACGTCCTACTTTTCTGACAGACTGTACAGAAGTGTGCGTTTCAAAGATCATCACAATAATGAGCTCTCGGCTAGCTCCTCCCACCTGTTTACTGCGCACCCAAAAGTCAGAGCTCAAGCTATATTGCACGAGCTGTACTTTTGATAACATTCCGAAACGAAAATTGGCAAAAAATGCTAAAGGACGCTTTTACTGTAAATCCAACACGGCTTTATCCACCTTCTTAGTACCATCCCGTCAGTGGCGGCGCTAGGATTTTGGGATGGGTGGGCACAAGTGGGCCCAATGATTTTTGGATGGGCACTAGCACTACCCAAATCAAAAATGACTCTAAAAAAAGGTCGCCGCCTCCCCCACGCTCTATAACGCCATAACTCCCCTCCTGGCTAAACTTACAAAAAAAAAGGTCATCATCATTCTCTTTATCTCTTATTACATTATTCTATTCTTCTATAATACCACTCCTTTCGCATCAAAAATTTCATAGTCCAACCCCCCTCCTCCACGGAAATTCCATTACAAAACCGAATCCCTCAATTTTTTGGTGGGCACCCATGTTTTGAGGGTGGGCCGATGCCCACCCTGGCCCCCCCTTGGCGCCGCCGCTGTCTAAAGGTTTTTAAACAGGTAATTATATAAAAATTAAACACTGTACAAATTTTCTTTTCGTAAACAATTAACCAACGCTTTTAAAGAAAAATACGCCGTAGGCGAAAAGTTTATGAAAAATAGACAAGAATAAAAACAAATTAAAAAATATATCATTTTTTTGACCAGGCAGGGGGGGGGGGGGGCAAGAAGAGAGGTATTTTTAATTACGTATATTACGATGATCGTATTGACAACTCGAAACCTTTTTATAATAATTTAATAATATCATTTCATTATCAATGTTGGAAATATGAATCATTAGTTTTTTGACCATATGGTGGACGCTCAAAAAATGTACCCGTAAACATAAAAATATGTTTCTGAATTTTACAATAATTTTTTTGAACTCTTGAATAAAATAATTATTAACAGCAACGACATAGTAAATAAAATTCTTGAATTTTATAACCGACATTTCACAATGAAATTGGCAGTGCCTGTACTGTACTATTATCCTTTACATGAATGACGTCAACTGTGACGTCATTCAGCTAGCTGCAACTGGGTTACCCGGGGTGCAGTGTCCCGGTTCATTCTGAATTTAGAACCAATCAAAATCGAGCTTATTATTACGCATAAACAAGCCTGAAACAATTATTTTAAAAGTATGTTTAATTATACAGTATTATTGTTTAAAAGTTTAACACTTGCGATATTTCATAATTTTCCATAAAATCAGCAATAAATAATAACATTTTTCATAATTTGTTGGGAAAACACCATATTTTATAGTTTATACGGAAGAATGGAAGTGTATTATTATTTTACCTCAGAAATCTTTCGGTTATTTGCAGGGGCGGTTCTACGGAGGGGGCCCAGGACCCCCCAACATTTCTGAAAAAAACTATAAAATTCATGCCACTGATAAAAAAAAAATCCGGGTGCTTTATTATTTACATAATTTGATACAAGTTGAGCATGATCCTAAAAAATTTTGGGCTGTGGCGTTATTTGCTTGCGAAGGCTACCAAAAATAATGTATTCTTGGCTTAGATTACAAAGGTCTTGTAGGAAACGTTTAGCTTTTAAACTTTTCCTTCTAAAAGTCCTGTTTTATATAGAGATTAAGGTTTCACACGCATATCGTTTTAGTTATTGATTTTTGATGCAATTTTAAGGGAAAACGAGTAAAAAGAATAATATTTTATAGAATTTTTCTATTATATACTTGTCTGTTCCGTTTTCCCCTTTTTAGAGCTATTTTAAGTCAACAAAAACATAACCTAATTTAATAAACTATTTTTACAACAAAAACAATTAGGTATTTATTTCTTAAGAGAAAAATTAAGGTAAACATTTCAATTGAAACATTTTTTATGGAAGAAGTGTGATAATTTATAATAAAAAAATAGTGCGTGAAGAAACGAGAATGGTTTATTATGAATATACAAAACGGCACTTAAGAAGGAGTATTTCCAAATCTAAGCATTTGCAGCAAAAACTGCTCTTAGATCTACGCTCCTAAAATACATGATTTCTGAAAAAATCATCAATTTTGGCGTGATGAGCAATATTTACTTTTTTTTTAATTATGAAAAACCGAGCCCGAAAAACGCTGGTTAGAGTCATACATATATACGTCTTATGTTAAAATTTTGGATTGACACCCATATTCATATTTTTCACAATTATAAAAAATGTTGTTTTTTTTTAAATAAAGAGCAAGCTAGGAATATCAAAAAAAAAACATTAAAAAAAATTTAATCCAACCATGCAAAGGGGGAGAGGTAATAATTTAATTTTCGAAATTTGATAGTAGTTAGGTGAATTTTAAACGAACTTTGGGCGTGGCCCCGAAAATTTTTCGCCTGCGGCGTTTTTCCGCCTTCTTCGCTAGGTACAATACCATGGGATACATAGTCCCGACTATCCCTCTCTTCAGAAAAAAAAGTCCTACTTACGCCCCCACCGAGCATATTTTCTGGCTACGCCAATGTGGTGCCCCCCCCCAATATTTTGGGTCTAGAACCGCCCCTGGTTATTTGGTGTAGATAATATTATACATATATATAAAAGCCATGGCGCCAACCAAAAAAAAATAAATGGCGAATAAAGATAATCTTGAGGGGGTTATTAAAATTTAAAAAAAATTATCTACAGTTGCAAGTAGATTTTCAAATGGCATAAATAACGCTTTATTCTTTAAATTTTTAGTCGTAAAATGGTCGTTCGGGGGTGCTATAGGGGGATTTTTATTGTCATTTCTTGCCCTTTTTTCGAATTATGCTTCTTACCTCTTCGTTCGCTGCCAGGGCCGCGTGGGTTCCAAACCACGATTCTCATGCATGGTCGCAATGTCAGTGCCTCACCGCTGAGTCACCGCCGCAGTGAGAAAATAGTCGTTGAACACATTTTTTTACATACAGTGTGAATAATTAATCAATTACGATTATCGGGTTATGGTTTGATATATAAAGGAATAGTGTAAAATAACGAAAAAAATAAAAAAGTTTATGCATTTTTCCTGACAATATGGCGATGGTATTATAATTATTGCCAATGAACTATTGATCTACGAAAAATTCGTAATTATCGGTCTAAAAATATAGTTCAAGAGAATCCAACCAATATTTCTAAATTCGTTATATTATAATATATTAAATTAGACCAAAAACATTGCGTTCTCTTGGCCCGAATCCTGATCATCTTTATTAATGGATTTCGGAAAACTTTTTAAATTTTATTTATACAGATATTGCAGAGTGTCACAAGACAATTTTTATTTTAAAAAATTTCAATATATTTTACAATACAATGAACTTTAATAATTATTTTGGCTGATATCTTTTTCTTATAACTTTCCCACTGCCACATGGATACCACCGTTCCATTGGTAAAGAAAACTAAATTATCTACATAGTTTTTTTTTGTAATTTAGATCAAGTAGAACCGCAATTTAACGCAGCAAATTTTAGCGTGGTCGAATCCACTTAAAATTTCTGTTATTTCCGTTTATACACGATGATAAGGTTACCTTTGATTTTTGACATAAAACTAGTCAGTTTTTATTGCATTTTTCTGAAGATTTATTAATATTTCTGGTTGATTGGGTTGTATGCAGGGTTACAATAAATCACGATTTTTTTGAAAAAATGGATAAATCTGATTTTTTCGATTAAATCGTGATTTTTTTAATCAATTTATACTGATTTTTTCTTTAAATATGGCTATTATCAGCGGGGGGGCAGGGTGGGCACTGGCCCACCCTAGAAACATGAGTGCCCATCCTGGTGCCCCCCCAAAATTGATGGGTTGGTTTTGTAATGGAATTTTCTCGGAGGAAGAGGGCCTTGGCTATGAAAGTTTTGATGAGTGGTTGTATGGTATTTTCAAGAAAACGATGACCTTAAAAGGGATGTTTTGAGTTTTGTCTGTCGCTGTTTATCGCGTTCTAGAGCGGCGGGAGGCCAGCGACCTTGTTTTTTTTTTTAGAAGTTACTTTTATTTGGGTAGTGCCCACTCAAAAATCATCGGGCCCATTTGTGCCCTCCTGGAGCCGCCGCTGCTATCATGAACTTTAAAATCACTTATTTTTATTATTCTGTCTCTAAATCGCCCAAAAATATTTGTTGTCTAGATTTACAGTTAGAAAATCTCCTAGGCGATATACAAAATAATTTGTATTGACCTGACGGCTTTCCTGTCGGAATAAGAAAATTCGTTCGTCTTTATAATGTGCGGTTGACACGAGACGGATCATTTCTTAACTTATAGTCGGCCCATACAACACTTCATTTTAAATAAACTATTTTCCTTTTTTTTTAAATTTTCTGATGAGTTATTTGCTTCGGCGACTTGCTTTTACGGCAATTTATAATTTGATTTAAATCACGATTAAAATTGAAAAAATCAGTAGATTTAAATTGTCGCAACCCTGTTTGTATGGCTAAAATTAAATTGCAGCTTCGTTAAGGTAATGGAATTTCTTAGGTCCATTTTTTTTTGGTCGAACTTATTCCAAATTTTAAAAAAATACAAATTAGTAAGCTGCAAGAATGTGTCACTTTATATAAACATACCTAATTTTTTAAGTATTCATTTTTAATTTTTTTTCAAGTACACCCAGTAAAACGACAATAATCTAATATTAGTAGGTAGGTAGGTCCATCAATAAAAAGAAAAGCAGAGAGACAACCGGTAATGGAAAATCGAAATCGATCAGACAAATGAATTAGAACAGGCGATTAAGGAAGATCAAATATGGTAAAAGCACCGTAAGAAAAGGAGAGTTTTACGGACAGAGAGATTCTTACAACGCAAAAGTCTTCAATAACTGCTAGGCCGTGGTATTATCGGACAGGAGCATGCGACCAAGATTTCCAGATTCTTCTTCAAGGTTACCAGTTTCATGCGAAAATATATCTATATATTTATATTAAATATTATAAATCCTGAAATTTTTTCGAAAATTTTAAGAACATTTTGATATAATTTTTTTTTCACACAATTTTTTCCTCTTCGTTCGCTGCCAGGACCTTACCCGAGGGGGACCTACAGCTTAACGTGGATTCCGAACCACGATCCTCGGTCATGCGACACCCCCCAAGAGCTATCAACCCTCGGTTTATTGCATAACTTACCAATTGGAGAGTGTGTACCTTCTTCCGTACCCCACGAGATGTCCGATCTTATCCGGCCTGGTTACCGGCGTGAATGGGGTGGGTTGGGAGATGATACATTTTACACTCTTCCCTGCATTCTTAAACTTACTAAAATTCGGACATACTTTTTTTTATTGTACGTGTGCCCACTCCGGGAATCGAACCCGGGTCGCCACGGTCGAATGCCAGTAAGTCACCTATGAGCCACCGCCGCGGTTTTTTGATATAACTCGCGACCTCGAAAAATTTTCCGGAAATAATTTATGCTGTATAAGTGAAAATATAAATTCCACAACATTCTAATAGGGTAAAGTTAGTGAATCCGACCGAGCTAAAATTTGACGTGTTAAATTGCAATTCATCTTAGCGTGAATTACGAAAAAATTATTAATTTGTTTTTTTATCAGTGGAAAGATGTAGGAAAGTTATTTGCATGCAGGAAAAGAAATCGAAAAAAAATATACAAATAAGCCAATGAAAACCCAAAAAAATGATTACTAAACTTCATTGTATTATAAAAAATATTGATAATAATTATTCTTAATAAAAATAACTTTCCAACACTCGCCAATATCTGTTAAGTCCACGTTTAAGAAGTTTTAAAAAATCTATTAATAAACATGGCCAGGATTCGGACCAAGATAATGTTTTTGGTCAAATTAAATATAAATAATTTTGCGTGGAGCTTGAAGAATAATTTAGGAATGCCCCGATTTGGAGACGGAGGGCAAAAAGAGAGTTTATTTCTTACGCAAACATGAACTTTTAAAAACAACGCTTATCGCTGCCAAAACTCCCTAAGTTAAAAATGCCACCTAAAATATGTCGTGTTTGACGGACTCGATTTGATTGACTCTTCCCACAACATTTATAATACGGAGCCCGTTTTAGTAAAAAGTGATACCCACGAAATTATTTTTTCTCGTGGGAGACAAATAAGAGTATTTTGGTCCTTTTTTTAAACGATCTTATTAAAACCAACAGAAAGAAAAATTTAAAAATTGATTTGGCTGTGTCATGTATAGTTTTTTTCAAAATAACTATGATATACGCCTTTATACATAATTCAAAGCTAAGAAATGAAACACATAAGCTGGCGTCAAGCGCGGGAATTTTGATGAAAATTGTGAAAGTAATAATTAATTTTTTTCTCGCTTCCTTAGGAGAAGCAGGTACCCCCTGCCCCTGCCCCTCCCTCTTTATCGCGTACTGCAAAGCTTGCTGTAACGATTGAATAACTACGGGCTGCTATTATCATTTTTAGCAGTACCATAATAAAAATCTTCCTGGAGCCTGGAGTGTTGAAACCTTTCGTAGAAACAATTAAAAATGCGGCACGAAAGCTGTAAGTTTAAAAACATAAGATGAGAAGAAATGTACGTCATCATACTAACCGCTAAATTTTTATATTTGCCATTCGTGCAACCAATTATATTGTTATCTTTGTTTCGATAACTTAAATAGACAAAGACAGTTTAGAAACAGAATACCAGACTCGAGACCTCAGTCTGGTAGGAGTGCATCGTTTACAGAACGATCGGCCCCTGCTATTGCTTGGAATTGTTGTGGCGTTGGTAAGTAGTTTCGCGTCTTTTCATTAAAGATTTTGTTTAATTTTTTTCTCAGTTAATAATTAACAAATTTAAAAACTGAAACCGTGCAAAATTTTATTTTTTCTTGCTTTATGCACAATAGAGTTAAAATCAAAATTTAGTGAAAAAGACCATTTTAACCCTAGATTGCCAACCTACGTAAAATTTACGTACAGTTTTTTTTAAATCTAAAATAATTGGCCTTTTATTGGTATCCTCGTTCTGCCGCTCAAGCAGTGCATCTACCACCATCACAACATTCGGCTGCCGACGCGTTTCTGATATGGCATTTGAGGGTTGTACGCTACCGAATAAAAAGTGATTGTTCGCGCGTAAATTTTACGTATAGATGTGTTAAGAATGCGCTAAATTCGTATAGATGTGTTATGAATGCGCCAAGATTAACTAATCTTTTTATGTGTATTTTTTGGTTATTTCGTTTGTTCTAGATTCAGGAAATGTTTGTTATTTTTGAATTAAAATAAGTAATTACTTTTCCTTAAAAAATTAAATGGTTTGAGAGAATTTTTGTACATATTTGTAGTATAAGTAAAATTTACGTATTGTTGGCATCAACGTATATATTTTTAACGTGGGCAATCTAGGGTTAATAATTAATCAAACATCTGTAATCCAGAGCATAAATTTAATATAACAAAACATTGATTTCGCCAGATTTAATTATTAGTAAAACACAACATCTCTTTTAAGTACATGAGGGAAATATTCTAGGTAACCCAGTTTTATTTAATATTTGCAATAGAAAAGAAAGCCAATTTTTTCAATCCATATAAAAAAAAATATTTTTAATTCAAATCTACCGGACTAAAAGCGCAAACACGAGGTTACAAACTATAGTCACGTTTCAAAACATCAATGTCAGTGCGGTGGTCTTCTAGCGAACAGCGTATTTAGTTCATTTCCTTGAAATTCAACTGAACCGAATTAAAATTATAAAAAAAATTATTTTGATACTATTTTCGAAATAAAATTTCAGTACAATATTTACGTGGCCTTTCAAAATTTCAGTGGTGCGATATTGTGAAAGTAAATGTCAAAAATTAAAGCGTGTTTTGTTCAAATTTGAGGTTTTATTGCGCAGCACGCTCGATTAAAAACCTGCTTTGTTGACGCAACACGGAAGTACCTGGTATGGGTTGGGATCATATGGGATCAGTGACTAATTGTGGTTGCATCTGAGTAATATCAGTGATAATAATATGGTAAGTATTGTCGGAATAATGGGATGGGTGAGTAAGGAAACTGTATGTTTTAATTGAGTGGGTACTTTTTTTATTATGCGAACCGGTTTATTTATTACCAGTAGAAATATTTGGGATTTATAAATTAAATGGATTCGACCGAAAAACCATGGTGGAGTCTTACATGTAGATGTGGGAAATTTATTTTCATGCAGAAAATAAAATCGAAGAAAAATATGTAATCCAACAAAAATCCAAAAAAGCTTTGTTGAAATAAAAATAATATTTTGATATACTCTCAAATATCTAAATTAAAAAAGTTTTTAAAAATTCATTGATAAACATTGCCAGGATTCGGGCCAAGAGAACGAATTTTTGGTCTATATAGATCGCTTGGAGCTGGTAATGCATAGAGAATTTAGAATTGGTCGTATGCTCTTAAAAGCATACAACCAAATATAGTAAAATTTAATTTAAAAGACATGCCATATTCGGTTCAACGTTGTTATTAATTTATAAATTATAGTGATTTTTTTTAGAGTAGGTAATTAATTAGATAAAGAATGTCGCTTTAGAGGGCCGCAGCCGGCGCCGGTCGATTAGTTTTATATAAAAATTAATTTAATTAAAAAATAAATGGCGAATGCATTACTAGCTTTGAACGATGACTTTTTCGGAGGTTTTATACTACGGCGCATCCACGGACATCCGAAAAGGCTTCCATCTCCCCTGGCTGACTAAAAAATACAATATTCTCCACAAGAATTTTTGATTCTATTATTACCAGTTCGCTTGTTTTTATTAAAACCTTACCTAAACTTTTCGCCTATGGCGCATTTATTCTGGAAGCTTCGATTTAATATTTTCAAAAACCACTATTACCACAGTGTCCTATTTTTTTATATTATTATGTTTGGAAAAAGTTTGGTTGTCATCTCATAGATGGGTTTTATATAAGGGGTGCTGTTAAGAAGGGGGACAGCCCTTATTCTCGCATGACATCCTCCCCAAGCAAAAAATTGAAGAACGTTAAAAACATTTTTGGGGAAACCCCAATAAATGTTTTTTTTTTTTAATATAAGACGTAAAAAACTATCCGCTATTTTAAATAAAATGTTTGCCTACGGTGCGTTATACATTTTTAATTTTTTAAATAAATTTACCTCCCTTACCTTTCAACTTTATACCTAGCTAATTTCTGTAGTTTTTACTAACTTTTTAAAAATTCACAATATTTTTATAGATATAAATATTTCAAATTAAAATGCAGACCCTACACGATCATTACAACTGACAATCTAGATAAGGGAATGACAGTAGTTGATACTGATCGTGTTAAAGCAAATTTCAATGATTGATGGCCAGACTGATGTAAAATCTCATTAGAAACAAGACTGATGCGAGAATAGGGCAAATAAAATAATTAATATATTTTGTTGAATTTTCTCTTCATCGATTTTTTGACAAAATAATATCCCGCCCCCCCCCCCCCCCCCCCCCCCTTCTAAAAGTGATTCTTCGGGCACCGATGGTCGCATCTGTTTTATATATTGAGATGGAGATATTTATTTTTTACCATAGAGAAACGGTTGTCCTGTTAATGGCCAGATTTAAACATTGACGTAACATTTAAAACCACATTTCTTATTGTCCTTTGTATCGTGGATGAGTGGGTAGGACATACGACCCATTTTGTGCAAATTAATATAATATTCTCATTTAACTGCAAATACAGGTGCAGTGTGACGTGACCTCCTGTAGGTAGGTGTGTTCAATGGGAACCCATACACAACACGGTCGGAAACTTTTAAAAATCGCCAAGATAAATATTTCAAAATTAGTAGCCGAGGTTCGGCTATCACTAAATATCACAGCATATTTAATTAAACAAGTATAAATTGGTAATAGATTTCTAATTCAGGGCTTTCATTGGAAGAAAATAATTTCTTTATTTACATTAACATAAATTAGTATATATTTCTAAAATTAAAGGTAATTCTGAAAATGGTTACATGAGAAACACTGTTTAAGGATGCGTCCTTCAAGTATCAGCAACTGACAAAAACTGCGGTTGTGGCTCAGAGGTAGAGCTACTGGCATTCGACCGCGGCGATCCGGGTTCGATTCCCGGAGTGGGCATACGTACAATAAAAAAAGTATGTCCGAAATGTAGTGGATTTAAGAATGCAGGGAAGAGTGTAAAATGTATCATCTCCCAACCATTCACGCCGGTAACCAGGCCAGATGAGATCGGACATCTCGGGGTGCGGAAGAAGGTACACACTCCCCAATCGGTAGGTCCTGCAATGGCAATAAACCAAGGGTTGATAGCCCTTGGGGGTGTCGCATGACTGAGGATCTTGGTTCGGAACCCACGTTAAACTGTAGGTCCCCTCGGGAATGGCCCTGGCAGCGAACGAAGAGGAAAGGAGCCTAATTCGAAAGAAGGGCAGAACGGCAAGGTGTAATGTGATAATTTTTAACGGGGTCTATTCAAATTCACATTTAAAAATCATTTATTATAATATTTTGTCAGGAGCAGGGTTATTATTACTCATTTTGTGATCTATTGGTTTTAACCGAGTTTTAACTTTTAAATGCGATTATTTGCGTCATACAGCGTTATTTATGTTATATCATTATCAATGACAAAATTATCAAAATAACAGATGTATTAAACATGGGCCTTGACCTTTGTCTCCAATGAAGTAAATTATTTTATCCCCAGTTTAATGATAATAGTAATTATGATAATTAATCTTTTACATTTAATTCACATATATTTATGGAGTATCATTGTCATTTATCTAACCCCTTTGTAATATTCTCAGGAAATAAAAAAAAATTACGTTTCTTGCATTTAGGTTTCCAAAATATGGGCAAGAAGTTTTATTTCTCCAGGACATGTATATAATTTATATCGCTTTAGGCTTATAGGCTTTAGTATGAAAACTTTCGTTACTTTACTTTAAAAACATCTTTATTCATTACATATTTTGTTTCATGTCATCTTACTGTACAGAAAATACATATAATCATATACGGTATAACAATTACAGAATAATACACAAATATAGTATTTTTATTAGGTTCTGCTGGTCGCTGCTGACCTGGACATGCACCAAGGCAAATGCCCTAGTGGGGTTGGTGTTGGCCCCTTCCTCCAATGTTGTTCTTTGTGCAGGATTCGAGCTTCTGTCCACTTAACCACCAAGGTCATCACATTAAGTGGACAGAAGCTCGAATCCTGCACAAAGAACAACATTGGAGGAAGAGGAAGTTTAAGGAAGCTGCTACCATATACCAGAACCCAGATTGTTTTAGTAAGCCCTCACTAGATATAAGAAATATCTGGAAACCTTTGTTAAGTAGATGTAAACTTAAAATACCGCACAAGAATTAAACGCATGACTGCACCCATCTCAGTCATGCTCCAGTACATCTAGCTAGTATAAATAGAGCTGTAGTTACTTTACTTATTTAGTATTCACCTGAAGACGACTGGAGATACTTACCAGTTGAAACGTTGTGATGTAAAACAAATTAAAGACAATGCAAGTCCAAAACTATTCTATCATTCAATAAAATTTGTTGTGACACGATTGCTGTTTTACTAAATTTTATTGCTAGTAGTTTGCTGGCAATAAATTTGTTCAAACTTTCATTTGATATGGTATGAACAGCTAAGTACCTGTAATGACGAGAACAACAGAGTTCGAAACCAGTCTCCAGGTGGTACCATGCTATGATTATATACTTTAAATTTTCGCAACATCTTTAACAAGGGACCAAGCATGTATAAACTAAATAAAAAATTCTTTAAAGGAAAAATAACTACTTTAGCTTTACTTTTTATCCTCTGTATATACCGTCATAAACCTCGAAAGGTCCGCAATGATGTTTCGAAAATGCCACGGGCAGTATTTAGGTCAGGCAGGCTATTTTAAAACTTTAACATTTGAAAAGACACGCCGAGAAAATTATGCAGCCCAGGTAAAAATGCCGCACGATAGTTGTGGGTGGGGCGAGGAAGAGACGATGAAATGATAAATGTCCATTTTATCAACGAATTTTTTTAAATTTTGTATAGAAATTTTTTTTCTGCTACCTACCCAAAGAAATATTTCTACAGGGTCTTCCCTAATGACGTGCTCATATGTTAGGGAATTCCTCAGGTCCTTTTTAATAAACAAAAGTGATCATACATGTTATGATGAAGAAATGGATCAGTCTTTTATATAGCATACCGCCCCCCACTTCAAAAATCGCTCAAACCCGCCAAATATTTTTTTTAAATACATTTTTTTAGAGGAATTATGCTCCAAAGCCTTTGATCGGCTCGATCATGGTATTCTTCTCGATAAATTGGCTACGTTTGGTCTATCACAAAGACTTATTGCATTTTTTGAGTCATATTTGACTAACCGCCTACAATATGTTCAATGACATGGTCAAAATTCCAGAGAGTTTGCTGCCACCTCAGGTGTCCCCCAGGGGTCACATCTGGGACCCCTACTTTTCATTATATTTCTTAATGACCTTATTTTTATCCTAGATGTCGATCATTTAATTTATGCCGACGATGTCAAGTTATATCTTAGAATTAGAGACGAGAGGGACTGCATGAAATTACAAGATAACTTTGAGAAAATGAATAGGTGGTGTGAGAAAAATAAATTACTATTAAATGTGTCTAAGTGCAGTATTATTACCTTTACTAAAAAAGTGCATCCGATTGTATATGAGTATAGTATAAATGGGGATATGTTAAAACGGTGTGAGTCTGTGTGTGATCTTGGTGTTGTGCTGGACTCAAGGGGGGGGGGGGCGCCTTGACAAAAATTGTTAAAAAACTTTTCTTAGAAATTACATTCCGTTCCTACAAATTAAAAATACTTAGGTATATGTTTTAACAAAATTTTCGAATTTCAAAATTCTTAAGGCATCTCTAAACGCTAGCCCCAAACTATTTTGGATGGTTGTGTTGAGAAACCTCAACTTTTCCCAGGTATTTCATTTGAATTTAATAGATAAATTGGACGAACTATATTTTATTATTAAAAGTATAGTACCTATATCGTTTAGAGGTGCTCCAGAATTTTTTGAAAATAGATAATTTATATAAATATAGTTTTTTTTATAGCAAATCTAGTTTCTTCGGTGTTTTTCTAATCCTTAGAATATCGTGTAAATATTTCTATTTTCTTTTCAATACTTTGAGGCACCTCAAAATCTCAGTCTGGGAAATCGATCTTTTTAGTTAAATAGCTGAGCATATTTTATAAAATTAAAGTTCATCATCGTTTTGAAAATCAAAGAAAAAAAATCGACAATATAACTTTACACTAAAAATTGTGTAACTGCTTTGAAATTATAAAGTGTACCTAGTCCAATAACTTTAATTTAATATAAAATTTTAAAAATATAGGTATATGTACCTATTACCAGTGAGGGCGGGAGCCGAACCGAGGGCGCGATTTCCCCCCCCCCCCCCCTTGTCCCCTGTGGCCACGCTACTGCTCTTACCTATAATTTATTGTACCTACGTATTAATGATTACCACAACATCGCTAATAAAAAGTTGCTAAAAATAGAAGTATAATAGAATGTTATCAATGACAAATTTGTGGTGAACGTTATTGGCGTAGGAAATTGAATAAGCATAGGTTTTCACTATCGTTGTAATTTTTGTTAATTCGTAAAAGGAAAAAAAATTTAATTTAAAATTTATTTATTTCGATCGTTCTTCTATATACCTAGTTATTACAAATTTATTTTAACTACTGAGAAAAATAAATAAACACTAAATTCACATACATAAAAGATAAATTCATGTTATTTTTTAAGGTTTTAAGTACAGTACATACTGAAAAAAGGTAATATCTAATTTATCTACACATTTTCATAATTTTGGCCTAGCCAGCCGCATTTTTTTGGTGATATAAAATTATCGAAATATGATTTGATGTGCGGCATCTGTTGAGTAAAAAACAAACCAAAATATTTCCATTCCATCTTTCTTACGAAAATATTTTTCCTGTGCTTTTCGCCCTATTAGTTCATAACATGGCGCCATCTGTTTAATAATAGTCAAATCATACGTTTATAAGAAGTTTTCTTTACTTTTCAAAACTAATTAGTTGTACAATGCTATTCGTTTAATCCAAATAAGCAGCCCGACCTTACGTGAGATCACCCGCCAACGTATCAAAGAAGCAATAGTAGACAACTCGTGGGTGTATTCGGGATCGTTGAACGGTGAAACGATAAGACTTTGTTATGTGTCACTGTCAAATGCGTCATCTCATCACTGACTTTACTTGATCTTTTGTCAATTTTTCTTAAAAAATCGTTTTCGCAAGACTTGTTTACGAGGACAAAACAGTTTTTTACGTTGCACAACTCGAAATTAAGATTGCCAGGAAGAGAATTTATAATATACAATTCAGTGATAAGTGCTAAGTGTACAAGTAGTTCTTGGCATAAAACTGCACTAAACTAAATTATTCAACCCACATACACACAATAAAACATTATTACTACAATACCAAATAGAGCAAGAAATGTCTAACTTTAAAGCAAGGGTTCTGTATGATTTTCAAGAGGAACCAGGCACTGCCGAATTATCTATCTATGCTGGTGAGATTCTTACTGTTCTCAGAACTGATGTCGGAGAGGGTTGGTGGGAAGGCCTAAATTCAAAGTAAGTATTTCAGTAAAATAGAGATTAACACGCCTCCTATAAAACAGTATCTGTTTATATTCAGCTTCAATTCAAGGGTGGTATAATTCTTTTATGTTTTATTTTAGAGGGAAATCTGGACTTTTTCCAGAGACTTATGTTGAGAGATTAGGAATGGGGGGACCACCTAGCATTCCTCCACCACCGGCTCCTGCTTTTCAAACAGGAGGGGAATTGCCAGGATTTGGAAAACCAGTAGAGTCTCAGGCATCCCAAGATGATGACTGGGATGAAGACTGGGATGATGATACTTATGAGACACCTGGCAATGTGAATAGTAATGCCCAGCGAAGACCAGATTCATACTATGGTAAGTAGGTATAGGGTTTATATTCTGTCAAATCTCTCAGGGTGCAATAAAACAATAACATTTGGATGTTCTCAAGTTCGGTAAGTACTTATTTAGAAATATTATATTGTTTTTTTTAAGGAAATGCTTCAGAAAATAACCATAATTACGATCAACAATATCAGCACAGGCCAAGTGTACAGAGTGATGCAGTGTCCCTCAGTGGAAGCACTATGGGGGACAATAAGGGGACTATCACAAAAAAGAGTCTTAACATATTTTCAAGTGCTGTTAGGACAGGAATGGAAGGATATATTTTGGGTAAGTCCAGTTTATAAGTATTGTCAATTTTTTAAAATAATTTAAAATTTAGTTGCAACAAAGTTTAAAAAATTTTATCTACATTTTGTCTTTACATCATTGGAGAAAACCTTATCTATTTGTGTACTGATTTTTTTACTAATTACTTTATTCACGTAGGATAAAAAAACAACTTATTGTTAGTTTTATGGCACACCTTATAGCTCTAGCTTATCATAAGTTTTTTTATCAAAACTTATTATTCACCATAAACAAAAGCCTATTATTATAATATTTATCCTTATCAGGGAGCTGCCACTGCCATAACTGTGTACTATAAGATATTTTTATTTCCTTCAGTCATTTAATCCAAAATATTAACAATTAATTATTCTTATAATTTGTTAAATACTAAACACAAGTTTTTTAACTAATTGGAGTGTAGGATCTTAATTAATATGTTTTATAAGAATGGTAGATGTAGCAAAAATACCTAATAGGTATCTAACAGAACCCATATTTAAAAAGATATTAAGGAAAATAGAATGGTTTATTTTTTCATATTTGTATGTAACACTATCAAGTAGCATGCTGAAATCTTTCCTCCTTCTGAAAGTGACTTCTAAAAAAAGACCCCCCTGACTGAGTTTATCCCTCTCCCCTTCTCAAAGTAACTAAAAAATAGTCCTCGGCCTGTTGAAGTAACTAACTTGAATAGGGGGAGCCAAGTGCCAATTCCCAATAACTTTTAAGTACAGGCTCATATGTCAAAAAAACTAAATATACAACGACCTAGTTGAGAACACGTGCCCCAGTGGCCCTAACGCATACGGCCAATTTACTCCTTTTATTACTGTTTCTGTGTATCTTGTAGGTCAAACGAAGGACATAGCCGCCACAGCATCAAAAAGAATCCACATATACAGGGACAGTGATGAAAGCATAGGCCGGTGGGAACCAATATCCAACCCATACACCATACAAATAGCCTCCCCCAAGAAAGCCTCTAAAATGGGGGGACTCAAATCTTTTATAGCATATCAATTAACGCCTTCTTTCACGAACTTGGAGGTATCTAGAAGGTACGATTTTTCTAGAAATAATGATTAATTGAATGTTTGTTCCCATTCTGCAGGATGTAAATAAAAGAAAATGATACAAATATGTTTATACTAAATGAGTTTTTTAATAGATGAAATTCGTGTTTTGGCACAAATCGTCTGTTAAATCAATGACTTGTCCTTCTCTTTATTGCTTAATTTTTGTAATCATTTCCTTTATAACTACTCCAGAAATTGTGGAAATGACAGCTCCATGTCTAGGACAAGCTTTATCAAGGCTTTGTTCTTTTAGGTATAAACATTTCGACTGGCTTCACGACCGTTTGACGGAGAAATTCAATCTAATTGCAATACCTCCGTTGCCAGATAAACAGGTATCAGGTCGGTACGAAGAAAATTTTATAGAGCATCGACGAGCACAGTTACAGGAGTTTGCAGATTATATGTGTAGACATCCTGTATTGTCGACTTGCGATGTATGGATCCATTTTTTAACGTGTACAGATGAAAAACAATGGAAGCAAGGTAAATAATAAGACCTACTAGTGATCCTTGTGGAACTCCATAAATTTTTATTTTCCCGAATTTTTCTTATTACATTGATATTTTAGGTAAGCGAAATGCAGAAAAAGACCAACTAATAGGGGCTAGTTTTTGTCTGAGCGTGGATGCCCCTGAGAAAGACATAATGCCCTCTCTAGTCGAAGCGAAAATTGATGAAAACATGAAGTATGTAGAAAAAATGGATAGTTGTATAAAAAATATAATGCAGTTGGCTCAGGATCAACAGAAAAAGTGTGAAAACATGTTTAAAAGGGAGTTTACGAGGGTGGGCGATGCTTTTTATGCCCTGGGCTGTGCGTTTGAATCGAATCAACAAGGAATGTACTCGAAGGCTTCAGTAGGTAAGAAAGGCTGCATATTATTATATAGATGGGCTTTTTTCCCGGCTTTATCACTATTTTCAAATTTGGAATAGGGAGGTGAACAGTGGTGTAGCCAGAAAATATTCTCGGGGGGGGGCTTTAAGTAGGACGTTTTTTTTTCTTCAGAAAGGGACAGTATCTTGTGAAGAAGGCGGCAAAGCGCCGGGGCCACGGTTTGTTTAAAATTCACCTAACTACTATAAAATTTCGAAAATTAAATTATTACCTCTCCCCCTCTGCAGGGTCGGATTAAATTTGTTTTTGTTAATGGTTTTTTTTTACTTTTTTTTTTGATGTTCCTAGCTGGCTCTTTATTAAAAAAAAACATTTTTTATATTTGTGAAAAATATGAATATTGGTGTCAATCCAAAATTTTCACATAAGACATAATATGTATGACTCTAACCAGCGTTTTTCGAGCTCGGTTTTTCATGATTAAAAAATTAAAGTAAATATCGCTCACCACGCCAAAATTGATGATTTTTTCAAAAATCATGTATTTTAGGAGGGTAGATCTAAGAGCAATTTTTGGTGCAAATGCTTCGGTTTTGAAATACTCCTTCTTAGTTGGATGTAACTATAGCATGAATAAATTATGATTATGATAAGTGCTGTTTTGTATATTCATAATAAAGCATTTTCGTTTCTTCCCGCACTATTTTATTTTATTATAAATTATCACACTTCGTCCATAAAAATGTTTCAATTAAAATTTTTACTTTAATTTTTCTCTTTAAAAAAAATACCTAATTTTTTTTTGATTTTGTTGTAAAAATATTTTATTGCATTAGGTTATATTTTTGTTGATTTAAAATTATTTTAAAAAAGGGAAAACGGAACAGACAAGTATATAATAGAAAAATACTATAAAATATATTTACAGGAGATTTCCTCTTAACATTTTTACTTATTTCTATAAGTTTGTTAGAGGTGCTGGTATGCTCAAGAGTGTCTAATAACGATACAGATGGCGCTCCGTGCCACATCTTACTGGTGTGTCCCACCACTGTGCTGCCATAAGCAGCTTTGAGTTCTCTTTGTTTCGTCGGATCCTAGCTCTACTGATGAGTCATGATATGACGAAACGCGTCTAGGGATGGATCTGACGAAATAAAGAGAAATTCTTCTTCATTATTCTTTTTACTCATTTTCCTCTAAAATTGCATCATAAATCAATAACTAAAACGATATGCGTCCGAAACCTTAATCTCTATATAAAACAGGACTTTTAGAAGGAAAAGTTTAAAAACTAAACATTTCCTACAAGATCATTGTAATCTAAGCCAAGAATACATTATTTAAAAATTTAAATTAGGAGTCCAAGCGCGAGCCGAAAAATTAGATTGCATTAGATTTTTAGACCCGAGCTCCTAGGCTAAATACGCCACTGGAGGTGACAACTATTTTTCTCTAAGATCAACCTTTTTAATATTACAGCCTGTCAAATTCTAAATTAAAAAATGTCTGTTTGATATGCTCTGACTATTTGGAAAACCCTGTATAATTTAAAATAATTTTAGTTTGTAGAATTAATGCTAACGCTGTTTTTGAAAAATATTAAAAAGTTAAGTGCTTTAGATGCTATGAAATCCTGCGTTAAGAGTTGGCCACCCTGTATGTTTATTATCCATATTTTTCTTTCAGATGTTAAAAATATCGGTACCACCTACATCATGATAGGAAAACTTTACGAGGAACAAGGAAAGATAGACTGGCAACCCTTATTCGATAAAATGTATATTTACAAAGGCATAACCTCAAATTTACCGGATATTTTACACATGCAACGTATGTCGGAACAGAAAAAGAAAGAATGTGAACGAACCAATCAGGTACAGCCGTCTGCTTTGGCCGATGTCAGAAGACGATCGGACATCATAACATACACGGTGTTTGCAGAACTGAATCATTTTCAGCAGGAGAGAGACAACGATCTGAAGCGAACTTTGAAAGAGTTTTTAAAAGAACAGTTGAATTTTTATAAAAATGTAGTTTCCAAGTTGGAAGATACATTGAATAATTTTGACTAGGAGGGACTTCCTTCTTGGGTTAAAAACGTCGAGGAAATGTCCAGTGCTGGTCGGAACGGAAAAACGTTAGAACTGTATCTTTTTATAGGCCCGGATTCTTCTGTCTGTCTGCTCTTGCCTTTTTACATAGCCTTCTATAAAATAGGGGAAGTATTACAGGGTGATATCAAACTATGAGCTTTAAAATAATAGTCGCCGTTCGTTTTTTACTACCGCTTGCGAAAGAAGTTTAATAATGTGTGGGTTTTGTAACCAGCGGAATTTAGTTGCCAAAATACGTTAACCTCAGTGATAGCTTCTAGTTTTTCTTCCTAAGTATACAAAAAATACACTTCATTCATATGGTACAAAACTCGGGTCATTCGCGCACTTGTAGGTTTTTGTTGCGCAACCTAAATTGTACGGTGGGTAACAATTTGATATATCGATATATATTGAAAAACGATATTTAATGATAATAAATAAAATATCGATTTATTTTTTAGAAATACTATGTTCTAGAGTAGCACGTGGTATATTGGAACCTTTTTTTAGAAACACATATTTAAGAAATAAAATATCGATATTTTTGTATATCGATATATTGAAAATTTGACAGATCGATATTTTTATAAAAACTTTGTTTCGAGTGGAACGTGCTATTTTTAACGCACGACTTTTCCTGGAAACATTTAAATAATAAAAATTCGATATTTGTGTATATTTTGATATATCGATTCCGATATAGAAATTTTCATACTTTTTAGAAGTACTTTGTTTGAGAATAACATGTGATATTTTTAACGACTTTTCTTTTGGAAACAAAAAATAAAATATCGATATTCAGGTAAGTATATCGATATCGAAATTTTGAAAGATCGATATTTTTACAAACACATTGTTTTAGAGTAAAAGGTGGTATTTTTTCATGATATTTTTAGAAACAAGTTTAAAAAATAAAATATCGAGTATATCGATAATACGTTATCGACTAATAATTAGGCAACATCGGGTTTATTCTGTTTAGACCAAATAGTTGCGCCACTAACAGTTGCTAGTGCGCGAATGGTCTTATATTCTCGCACGTATCATTTTTACCTGCTTATTGTCAACATTTTGACTTCTTTAGCGAATCAGGTTGAAATTAACTTTAAAGAATGTTTTCTTTAAATATGGCGCATTTATTTTTTTATAATATACAAGAGATTAAGGTAGTGCATAATATGTAGATTACACTGAAAAAATACATTTTTTTTTGTATGCATTTATCCCTAATATTAAAGGTTTTTTGTTAATTTTTATAAGGTGCAGTGGCGGATCGCGGTCTTAAAAAATGGTGAAGAGCTAGGTATAGTGCGGGTACTTAAACATTGACTAAAAACCCGTGTAACAAAACGTCTCTCTTATCTTATCTGTGCAACGACTAAGTGGAGTTTCCAACAAACTATGTCATTAATTGGGTTCATTTTTAAAATACACAACCAAGTAGGTACGTACACTACTGAATTAACTGAAAAATAAAAACAAAACTTTTTAATCACACAGTAAATCACGTAAAAACCGTATAACAGTAAGTTTCGCGAAGCCTCAAAATAAATACCTTAAGGTTAGACGAACCAATGCTAAAACAATGGTGCATACGACTGATCTATTTTTTAATTGCCCTTTATCATAATGCAAACTGTCACATGCTGTTTGCGTAACTGACGTCACGTAACCATAGCAACGGTGAATATCAAATTCATGTTGTGCGTTGGATCTTCGCTTGCTTTAAGCTAACGGACACGGTCGGCTGGGGCGCGCCAAAATGCACGAGTGTTTATAATTATTGTCCATCGGAGGTAACCGTGGTCCTATTTTGCATAGCTACATTCGGATTAAATTAATATTATTAATTCGAACATCATTATTTTTTAAGGGCTAAAATGGTAGCTGTATTGGTACATTAATATTGTCGAAAAACTTTCCTCCTGGTTTTATTTTTATTTTTTTTTGGTGAAGAGCCTCTTCACCTACTTCACCTGACGAGCCGCCACTGATAAGGTGTACTATTTAATAATATAAACCATAAAAATTAATTTATAAATTTTGAAACCATTTAATTTGTTCAAAAAGCTCCTCTCATCTATTCTATGTAATTTTAAGCTTATATACAATGTCTTGTTAAACTTTTATAAACTAAATATAACACTATTTAAAAAATTCATGCGTTCAAGGTAAATAAATAATGGACTTTTTCACTAAATTTTCTATACGCTTTCAGTCTTTAGTCATCATTCTTCAACTAAACTGCTGGACAATTGCTTTCGAGCAAGGAAAATTTCGCCTAAATTTAACAATTAATATTTTCTGAACCAGATATGATATCGACCTACGGTTTTAAATGGTTGATAGATTCATCCCTTGGGAAACAATTGTCAATGTTGAATTTTCTTTAACTGTAGGAAAATTTTATATACAGGGTGTTAGAGAAGACGATGATTTTTGCTCAAATTTTAATAGCGTGTAACTTTCACAATAATATTTTGAAATTTTATCACTCTACGTCAATTGAATCACTGGTTCATAGCAAAGAAAGTGATTTATAAAATTTTTGATATCTACTATATTTTAAGAAATACCGATTTTTTTGGAAAACCTTGCTTTATTTATACTTATTAGTGGTTAGATCTCACTGTGCGTTGTATTGTGCAAACTTTGCGAGTGATTCTTATACCTTATGAAAAGCTTGATTATGTTCAGTATCTAACAATAGTTATACCTAAATGTTAGGATCTACAGTGGCGTACTTATAAACACCTATATGTTTATGGTTTATAAGTATCTCACAATTTTTCACGATTGTTTTATATTGGAAAGATTAGGTGAATTTTTTCTTATTTTTCAGTTTTTCATAAGGTACTACAGGTATATTATACAGTGTGTTTACAATATTTTAACGAAGATAATTTTTTTAATTTAATTTTTGGAAAAAATGTATTTATTAATTTCTTACTTTCTAATACTATACTCAGAAATCATAGACATATAGGTGTTTATAAGTACGCCAATGCACATCATAACATTTAGGTACAATTATTGTTACTGAACATAATCAAGCCTTTCATAAGCTATAAAAATCACTCGCAAAGTTTGCACGATACAACGCACAGTGAGATCTAGCTACTAATAAGTTAAAATAAAGCAAGGTTTTCCAAAAAAATCGGTATTTCTTAAAATATAGCAGATATCAAAAATTTAACAAATCACTTTCTTTGCTATGAACCAGTGATTCAATTGACGTAGAGTGATAAAATTTAACAATATTATTATGAAAGTTACACGCCATTAAAATTGGAGCAAAAATCATCGTTTTCTTTAACACCCTGTATATAAAATTATTTTCTGACAGTTAAAGAAAATCCAACATTGACAATTATTTCCCAAGGGATGAATCTATCAACCACTCAAAACTGTAGGTCGATATCATATCTGGTTCAGAAAATATTAACTGTTAAATTTAGGCGAAATTTTTCTTGCTTGAAAGCAATTGTCCATCAGTTTATTTACTATGAAAATAATTAACTAAAACACTATCTCTAATGAAAACACGCGTTTAATTATTCACGGGCAAATGCCCATTCTAAGGATTGCCTACCAGATCTGTATATTTTGGTTTTTAGGTTTGGAGTCGGAGGGGCAACTAAAGTTTTAGGGGAGACGTAATCAATTAAAAGGGGAAAAATGTAACAAAAAATACACTACCATACATTAACTAAACTATACTGGGTCTCCCAAAAGTCCCGCATAAAATTAATATCAATTAAAGGAAAAAGTTCTAGGAAAAACGCTCGGACCCGTAAATTTTTATTTTTAATTGTGCATTTTTCGACATAAAAAAATGTTATACAGGGTGTCTCATAGAACTGTCGTCACGTCTTTAACAATTTTTTTTAATGGAACACCCTATTATTTGTTTCTAATTCTCCACAAAATTCTACGCTTATGTTATAAATGTCATCTAAATTCAATAGTTTTTGAGATATTGACGTTTAAAATATTTTTTGACTTTGACAGGTTGTAACATTGGGACGGTTCATCTTAGAGAAAAATGGTTTTCACCTCCCTATCTTAGTTTTAGAGATAGAGATAGAGAATAAAAAACTAAGATACCATTTTTCTCTAAGATGAACCGTTCCAATGTTACAGCCTGTTAAAGTCATATTTTAATCGTCAATATCTCTAAAACTATTGACTTTAGACACATGACATTTACAACATAAGCGTAGAATTTTGTGGGGAATCAGAAAATAATACAATATACAGGGTGTTCCATTAAAAAAAATTGTCAAAGACGTGACGACAGTTCTATGAGACACCCTGTATAATATTTTTTTATGTCAAAAAATGCACAATTAAAAATAAAAATTTACGGGTCCGAGCGCTTTTCCCAGATCTTTTTCCTTTAATTGATATTAATTTTATGCAGGACTTTTTGGAGACCCAGTATAGACGACACAATGATTTTCTAGAGCGGGTCACTTTTTTAATCATCATCCCCCTCCTCCGCTACGGGCCTGCTTAAATATTTAAAGCTGTGTATTTTGATTTTAAAAATACCCGAAAATGATTGCCTTTTACAGTGATTATTTTAAAATCTGTACCAAGTATTTTGTGATTATAATTATTGTTAATGAAGTAATTGATATTTTATCTAATTTTTTACTGTATATAGAGGTCAATTATTTGTTTTAGTTTTAATCAATTTTTAAGTTGTACAAAATGTAACCATGCAACGGTTTAGATAAAACTGTAATCAAGTATGCTACATAATATGTATTAGTTAAGTGTCAAAAACCATATAGTCAAAGCATAATTTTCTACCTTTAAGCGTTACGCGCGTTGCACTTATATAACGTTAAATTGTGATAAAAATGTAGCGACCGTCACAAAAGTTAGTGCGTTTGCATAAACGCACGTAACGCTTGAAAGCTTTTTACACATTGAAAATTTTAAAAAATATTTTAGAAAATTGTTTTTTTTTATTATTATTATTTGTATTGATTCCTTTATAGTATAGATATTTGTATATTTTATTATGGTATTAATTTATATAATAAACAAACCAGAGGCAATGCAAAGTTGTTTAATTTTTTAATTTCAGGGTTTTTAGGAAGTTTCGTTCTTCAAAGAGTACGTGTGAAATAGTTTGCTTATGTATGTATATCCTTAAATAAATATTTTCATTTAAATTGGAAGTAGGTGGTATGTGTATACAGGGTGTTATTTAAATACGTAGACAAACTTTAAGGGGTAATTCCTTGAATGATTTTAAGACAGTAAATATAAGGTCTTTATGTTATTTTTTTACTGTTCATGTTTATCCCCCCCCTTCCCCCATTTTTTATTACGACGTCACTGACTAAATTTAAGAATAAAATGTGATTTATCATTTTGTTCTATAACTTTTCACTCTTTCGAAGTTTTTTACTATCTCTTAGGGCCTAGAAGTTATTTTGCAAAAAATAATAGAGTGCAGTTAAGTGTACCTCTGTTAAGTTTCTCTTTACATTACCCTAATTTTAGTTGTAAGTCACACCTTTCTTTACCTTACTTCACAACACTACATCTTTAGTTTTTGAAATTTGAAATGTCTTTACCCCGAATTTCAAAATATCAACAAGAAGAAGAGGCCTATTAAAACAATTATTAAAAATGTGTCAAAATCGTCCCAGCTTCAAAAAATAATTACTCTTATATTTCTACGTTTAATCAAAAAATAAATGAATATGATCACTCCCTTTAACATGTTCGGGTTTTGTTCGATAAGAAAACTACTTTTATGTATTTTTTTTCGTTTTGAGCACCTTGTAACATTTAGTATTATCTCTCGACCTTGCTGCAAAATATAGATTTAACAGTTAATACCGCATAGATTATTCATTTATTCTAGCAGATACACCCACAAAAACTTACGCGAAATTGCGACCCACAATCTCAAATAAAAATAACTAAAAATAAAAACTGATTCAGGATAAAAATTTATGTATTGGACGTGTAAACACAAAAATATGAAATTGCATTACAAAAAATGGAAACATATCATTTTATACGCGGTGTCAGTTAGTGTGTGTGTTTGTTTGAGTACCTACACGAATACAGGTTAGAAAACCAAAGGTAATTATATAATATAATTATTCAATAAAGCTCGTGTGGTATAGAAGAGATTTTTATTTACCAGACGATGAAATTGGCAACACGCCGTAGGCGATTGTTTGACATATGTAAATAACAATTATTCCTGCAAATAGAAAACTGCGACCGCGGTTAAATTTGTCGTGTTAAATCGTGGTTCTTCTTAGCTCGAATTACAAAAAAAAACTAAGTAAATTATTGAGTTTTTTTCCACCAATGGAAAGGTGGTATATATCTATGTGGGTGTGGAGACGTTATTTTCATGCGAAAAAAAATCGACGAAAAAGACATGAACCAACGAAGACCCTAAAAAGACTTACTAACCTTTATTGTATTCTAAAAAATATTTAGGAATATTTTTTTGTCTGTTTAAAGGTTGGAGACATGACCTTTCTAGAACGGCAGTAGAGTTTTGGACTTGCATTGTCTTTATTTATTTAGAATCACTACATTTCAACCGGTAAGCATCTCCAGTCGTCTTCAGGTGAATACTTCTGGAGATGCTTACCGGTTGAAACGTAGTGATTCTAAACAAATAAAGACAATGCAAGTCCAAAACTCTACTGCCGTTCAATATTTTTTTTAATATACACTCTAATATGTGTAAAGTCCAAAATTAAAGAGTTTTTAAAAATCTATTAATAAACTATCCAAATTAATATAACAGGGTGATTTCTAAGTTGATACTTCTTTTTTAGCTGTGTATAGAAGGCATTAAAATAAACATTTTTAAATACCGTTTTTCAAAAAACCTAAAAATAGGCGAGATACAGAAGTAAAAAATCTAAGTGCGGGCCTGGTCATCAAAACGTAGCCTGTTATACTTTATGTTGTTTGTGTTATCTCTTATTAGTCATGCAATTTACGGGTCGGTGGTGAGTTATTTGGCAATGTATTTTCCTGAAGCAAGTTGATTGATTACACGTGAAAATGGTAAAATTTGAAAACAAATGAACTAGTAGATATGGTGCTAATTTACGGTAAGTGTCGTCAAAATGCGGCTGCTGCTTCAAGATGCAGAGCGCTTTTCATTGCGGGCTTATCCTACACCCAGAAGTTTTCTTAATTAAATTAAATTTTTTAAAGTTAATTTAATTTAATTTTAATTAAAAAATTATTCAACGGGCAAGTTGGGCAGGACCGTATTTGATCCATAGTGTAATAAATTAATGTAAGTACCTTTATTTTTGAGTTTTTTTGGAAAAAGGTATTTGAAAATGTTGTTAATTTTAATTCCTTCTATACACACCTAAAACAGAAGTATCAACTTTGGAATCACCCTGTATAGATATAATATCGCATGGAACCTTGGAGAAGAATTTAGAAATATGTCATATGTCACTCATTGTACCACACCGCCGTATTGAAAGGCACATGCTGCCAAGTCTACGGCTGTTCTTGTGCATACAGTAGCGCCAAACTGGCGTGGGATTGTTTGACCCTGGGGGATCGTCTTGCCCCGGTATCCCCTATATTGAAAACGCATTCTTACACTGTATTTCTTATGTAACTATTTTAAAATTTCATTTTCAAAATGTACATTAATTTTTATGATTATATAAATAAGCCATCTTTAGTTATTTTATTCAAAATGGAAGATGCTGGCCCACCCGGCATCGCCCGGTGAGATACCATTGCATCAGTTTACGCGGCGTAAAGTTGCTCTTTGAGTTAACGTTTCGTCGCTGTGCTGATGTTTCCGGTTTCCAGGGTGGGGCCGTATGAAAGAAGCATGATGGAAGCTCCAAGATCAAAATATTCCGGAGGTAAACTCGCCCCCCGATCGGATCTCCGGGTGGGGGCTGGTCCTGTGGCTTCATCAAGCGAAATCAATGAATTATCCACCATTTCCGACAATTTACTGGGTTCCTCCAACAACACTCAACGAGGAAATGGTGTGGCACCTGCAGTTGCTAACAGACCCAAAAGTAACAACTTCAAAATTGATTTTTGCAATATTAGAGGGCTTAACACTAACATCAATTCAGTCCACCAGCACTTACAATCTTCCAAGCCTCATGTGCTTGCACTGACCGAGACAAAAGTCAGAGCGTCAACGAACACCGTCAGCTATTTATATCCTGGATATGATTTTCACTTCCGTTTTAGACGCAACTTTGGGGTCTGTCTGTTCATTCGAGATGATCTTTGCTGCCAACGGGAGGAGATACTGGAACCGAAAGACTTTGATGTTGTGTGGTTTAAAATATCTTCACAAAAAATCACTAAGTTTATATGCTGCCTTTACCGTCCTCCAAGCGACATGCATTACAGGGCCCTCTTCTCATCACTAGCCAACACAATCGACTTCTCGCAAACCAATCATCCGAATGCCGAAGTTGCTATCTTTGGCGACTTTAACGTCCACGATGTCAACTGGCTTAAATACTCAAACACCAACGATGAGCAAGGCCGCATCTTTTGCGATCAGTTCTGGTCTAACTCAACTCGTAGAAGAACCAACGCGGGTTCCAGACCGAGCTGGGGATTTTGTTAGTCTTTTAGATCTCTTTTTAACTTCAAATCCAGACCTATATACGGTCACCGTACAACCACCATTGGGCTCTTCCGATCACAAACTTATTTCAACCCTAAGCGAGCTGCCAATTAGTTCTGAACAACCTCCTAAACCCCGTAAGATTTGGCACTATACATCAGCTAAGTGGGAAGACCTGAAGGACCATTTTCGCAACTTTCCCTGGCTAAGCGTATGCTTTTCTTCGCATGATCCATCTGTCTGTGCAAAGGAGGTCTCCGACGTCATTCTAACTAGCATGGAGGCCTTTATTCCTTTCTCCAGAAAGCGCCCTTCCAACGGCAAGCCCTGGTTTAGCAAGAATTGCGAGCGTGCTGTCAGATCTAAAAACCTGGCTTACCGACAGTGGCGTAAAAACCCTACTCCTGAAAATCGCGCCATCTTTGTTACCACCCGAAACCAATGTAAGCAAATGATAGACCAAAGCAAAGAAGCTCATAACGAGAGAATCAAAAATAAACTTCTTGCCAGTCCTAACGGATCAAGGTCCTTTTGGTCAGTCGCTAAGGCCGTCAGCCAAAACTTTGCAAAGTCAACTATTCCACCTCTAACACGTTCCAACGGCACAATAGCAACCACAGCCGGGGATAAAGCAAACCTACTTGCTGAACTGTTTTCCTCGCATTCCACTGTAGACTTTCAGGGAAAATCACCACCCAACATTCCCTCAGTTCAATCGCAAATGTCTGAAATTGTGTTCCGTCAGCGTCTTGTTAAACGGATTCTTAAAGGACTCGACGTCAATAAAGCTTCTGGTCCAGACGAAATTCCTATCATTGTTCTCAAGACATGCGCCGATGAACTTACACCAGTATTTTGTAGACTTTTCAACTTATCCTACAAAAAAGGAATATTTCCATCCTGCTGGAAGTCGCCGCGTGTCCAGCCCATTCCAAAGAAAGGTAAAAAGACTCTGCCAAGCAACTACCGACCCGTCGCATTGCTTTCAGTAATTTCAAAAGTAATGGAGAAAGCTATTAACCAACAACTCCTAAAGTATCTGGAAGGGCTTAACATTATCAGCGACCATCAATACGGTTTTCGTAAGTCCAGATCAACAGGTGACCTTCTGGCATATGTCACCCATCTTTGGAGCAACACCATCGAACATCATGGAGAATCCCGGGCTGTTGCACTGGACATCTCTAGGGCTTTTGATCGTGTTTGGCACGATGGGCTTCTAAGTAAATTGCGATCCTACGGTATGCCTAATGGATTTTGTTTATGGTTAACCAGCTTCCTTAAGAACCGTTCTCTGCAAGTGGCGATTGACGGGTTTCTCTCAGACACCTTCACCATCAATGCCGGTGTTCCTCAAGGGTCGATATTGTCGCCTACCCTCTTTTTACTGTATATTAACGACCTTCTAGTAAAAACCCAAAATCCAATTTATAGCTTTGCTGATGACAGCACACTTGTCTCATCTTTTACCTTGACTCCCCAAACATCCGCTGCCGACTCACATCTTCGCAGGCAGCATGAAGTTTTGCGCCTCAACAATGACCTGGAAGAAATTTTGGCTTGGGGTGACAGTAACCAAGTCGAATTTAATGCTAAGAAAACACAGGCAGCAGTCTTCTCCAAAAAGGTTAACATTGCAGAACCGGATATAGTCATGGCAGGACACGCAATTCCCCTGGCACCGTCTATTAATTTGCTAGGGGTCAATCTGGGAGGTAATATGTCTTGGCATGATCACGTTGCCGCAATTGCCAAGACAGCTGCACAGAAACTTGGTGTACTTTTCCGCACCAAAAGGTTGTACACACCTCATCAACTTTTGACACTCTACAAAGCCCAGATTCGACCATCATTAGAATATTGCTCTCATGTCTGGAGCTCTGCACCCAAGCAAACCCTTCGGCTACTGGATTCCATTCAAAGGAGAGCCGTTCGTCTGATCGGCGACCCCGAGCTGACCAAGACCCTCGATAGCCTGGAGCATCGAAGACAGGTTGGTGATTTGGCTCTCTTTTACAGATATTTCCATGGCAGGTGTTCGACTGACATTGCCCACTTGATTCCACCTAGAGCAATGCAAAACAGAAATACACGGCGAACCACTGCCGCTCATCCATATGTTGTTCAGCTTAGTACTCCTCGAACTTCATTGTTCAAGAATTCTTTCATCTGGAGAACGTCATCTTTGTGGAATGATCTTCCTGAGGTCGTGTTTCCCAATGAATACAATCTTCAACGTTTCAAGACCAACGTTAATCGCTTTTTTCGCACTCGCACCGCTCCCAGAGCGCCTTAAAGGATTTTTCCTACAGTGCAGGTGTTTTATCATAAAAAAAAAAAAAAAAAAGAGCTAAACTAAAAATCTATTACAAAGACAAACCACGTTTACACTTTTAATTATCTAGTTATACCAAATTTATATTTTAATTAAATTTTACTGGTTATATTTAACGACTGTCGAACGCCTGTAACTATATTGCAAATATTTATTTTGGCGTTTGTTAAGACCACAAAAGTTTAATGTACAAAAATTTCTCCAGGATTTCTTAATAAACGAATATACTATCTTGGATATAATTTTGATATAATATGATGTATAGTCGTTTTTGAGGAAACTGTAGATATAAATGCAAAGCGTCACTGGAAAAAAAAACCAATAACCCAAAAAACCAAGGGTGAACTTTTAAGTTTTTCATAAAAGTATTATTTTAGTTCTTTTTTTGCACTTCCTGTATAAAATTGTATGTCAATGACGAAACTTTTTTTTGTGCAACAATTAGACCCTCTATAATAAAAACGTTTTTCATGTATAATATTGTGATGTGTACTTTCGCCTATCACTGTAGATAGGTATGTCTATATTATGTGTAATATGAGATTTTTTTTAGGATTATTCAATCACTGAACTTCAACGAACGATTACTTATTATGTGACCGTAGCCGATTTTGTTTAAAACGAACGAAAAATCAAAATGAGTTCTGATGAGGGATGTTGTAGAATCTCGGTTCTCAAAGCTATTTTATACGCCTACCAGTTTGTGTTTTTGGTAAGTACTGTTTTAATGAAATAAAAGGTATATTTTTTGTATTCAGCGTAATTTATTTTCTATTGACTAGCGCTCTCTGCCTACTGGAAGGCCATCTTCAGGGCCTAGGTTTCGTCAAATTTTGCCCAGGAAACAAGAAACATTTTCAAAATGAAAAGAAAATTTATAAACAAATTCTCAATGTGTTGGTTTCGATTATTCGAATAATGTAGTCTCTAAATATCTATGAGTGTGTTCTAAGTTTCAATAAAGTAACTGACACTATTCAAAAAATATATGGAAAAATCTTAAATTTGTTTCAATTTTGAAAACCCTGTATCTGGAAAACGAAGCCGTTCAAGTTTATGTTCGTACTTAATGAACGCCCTGTATAGGTAATAATATAACAAGTACTAAGCCTAACTTGTTTTTGGAAGCAGAAAAATCCATACCTTTTTTATTTTATTTATTTTTCAATTATTATAGTAATGTAAATAAATGAATAAAATTTAATCTGCAAAAGTATCATTGTAATAGAACGTGATTTCTAGTTTTATTTTTCTGTTCTTTTTGTAAAGATCACGTTTTACGGAGAACATTTGGTTCTCATTAACCCGACAGGGAGAGGAGAAAGTCGCCAATAAAGCAATTTAGAAACTTTTTGGTCGTTAGTTAACAAAATTCACAAAAGGATACCCAACTGTACTTTGGGATAAATTACATCCTTAACAGCCCTTAGGTCCGAACAGATGGGTACCATCTTTCTTAAAGCTAAAGTAAAATATCTAATGTCGATTGTCCCAGCCATAAAGCATCAAGCTGACAGGGTTCGGGGAAACAAATAGTCACTCGCCGGAGGGCTTTTTATGGCTATTTTACATTTCATATATTGTATGAACCATATATTGTCAATAATAAAGGAAAAACGAATATATCATCAAAAGTAGTGGATTTGCGTCTTGCCGGATTCAATTATATATGTACAAGCCTTTTCCCCCGGGTGTTTTCTTTTCCCATTTGTAGATAGTGTATTTACATACGTTGGCACTAGGTTAACGTTTAAATGGGTTTTTAAAAGCATCCGACTCTAGGCTTTAGATGTAGTAATTCTCTAGTACCTTTGTATAAATTAGTGAATAAGTAAGTTAGAGAGAAGGTTAGTATTTTATTCTCAAATCGTAAGACTGGGGCCATCTATTATCTATTGGTTAAATCTCTCAGTACCTAAGGCAAATGACCAACGAGTAACGAGGACCCGGATTGGTCCGCGAAGGGTAAAAGTCACCCTATTGGGTAAAAGATATAATTAAGGGGGGTAGTTAGATGGTCGAGAGGTCAGAACGGATATTGGAAAATTTGAAAAAGGCAGTTCCTCGGGGTTATTGGTACGGAAAAGTTCCAAGTTCGTTTTCGTAATGAAAGGTTTCGAAGGGATAGTTTGTACGGGAAAGTTACGAAAGGTTATTCTTACGCGACAGTTCCGAGTTTTACGTCTTACGAAAAAGTCTCCTAAAAATCAATAGTTCCGTTTTCGCGCCAGGGTTTACGATCGTCGTTTAGGACTCTTCAATCTTAGGATTAACTTCAGGGTTTTCTTTATTTTAACTGAATCAGATTGGGTGGTTTTCTCATAGCAAGGGTTTATTTTCGAGTTTGTTCTCTTTCACAGTAAACGCATGTCTGGGTTTTAATTGCATATTGGGTATCATTTCAGTAAAACACCTCTCTTTATTCTCTTACACTTATCTTGTAAATATCTTAAGTTTAATATTGTAAAGTTTCTTTTTCTTTATCTCTTGTTGTTAATAGATTTAAGTGTTTTGAAAATCTAGTATTTTATTGTTCACTATAAACAAGGGGATAGGGGATTCACGCTAACAAAAAAGGGGACGACTCGCGTTCGCGCGTAGACAGCGCCGTTTCTAAGGACTATCGAGGCAGAGCTGAAATATCTGGTGAAGGCCCGATTGGTAAGTTGTTATAATATCAATTAACACCTTAATTAACATCCAAGGAGAAACGTCACGACTGGAGTGCTCTTGCTATGAAGGTGTAATTAGCTAGTTATTTCCGGGATAAATTTTAAACTCATTGTGAAAGGAAGGATCTAGATCGTCGGTCAAGAAACGCTACCATTGTTTCTAAAACGCTAGACTAGACTCGTAATTGAATATTAGTAGACAGTGCCTTAATCTAGATCAATCCCGTCACATCATCACAAAATCATGACTTTGTAATAAAAATGTACATTTAAAAATGCATGTAATTGTAGAAATTCTAAAGAAGTAATAAAATAATTTAAAAAGTATAAAAAATAAATTATTTCTGATCGGATGCTCTTAAAAAGAAGTATAGTTTCTGTACTCTGTAGTAGCCACAAAATAAATAAATACTTATTTAATGTTTTCTTATAGCTAACTGGCATAGGTATAATAAGCGTTGGAACATGGAAGTACCTGGAAACATATCACTATGTTACTGTGTCTGACTTATCAATGTACTCTGCTGTGCTATATTTGTTCATAATCACTGGTTGTCTAGTCATTTGTGCCTTCATTTTTGGATTTTGTGCCATACCAAAGAATAGGACTAAGCTTATATTTGTAGTAAGTATGCGATATACATATTTTTTATTCGACTTGTTGGACCCGTTGGCTTCAGATGACTCCGTCACACATTATTTAATAATTATTTGTTCTTAAAAAATTAATATTAATATTCTTATCCAATTTTTTTTTAGTTTATTTTAGTACTAGTTCTAATATTCCTCCTAGAATCATTGGTAGCTATGCTGGCTTATATTTACCAGCACAATATCAAAGAAGATTTACACCAAAAATTAAACGCATCCTTTTTGGACAGCTACAACAAAAACTACAAAACGGATTCCATTGATTATGTTCAACAAGAAGTAAGTATGACCAATAAATTTATAAATTCATCGGTATTTATTAGTTAGTAAATGATAACCTCGATTATATATTTGTACCTGAAGAGTTAGGACTGGTGATGCATTCGCCAGATTTTCTGTCAGACCCAGACATAAAAACGGAATTTTTTAAAATTTGTCTGTGTTTTTATAATAAATTATGAATAATTATGAAATAATGTCATTATTTTGTTAAGCTGGGCATATCAAGACTGACGTGATACTGATCCTGTAAACAGATGATATTTAGTTTTTGTCAATTTTTTTTAGCTTCAATGTTGTGGAGCCCAAACTTTCTCGGACTGGAAATACAGTAAATGGTTAAACGGTCATCCGGAGATAATGAACAAAGTGCCAGATTCGTGCTGCAAGACGTCCTCCTTTTTGTGCGGAAAAAGCGATCATCCATCCAACATTTTTTACTCTGTAAGTTCTGCAGAAACTCTATTCATGTTTCTTAACATTTGCGATATAATCCAACGATTTAAGAACCATCACCAACTAAATAGAAATTTCTTTTTCCATAGGATTGTGAAAACAAAATTCTCCTCCTCCTAAAAGTAAGCTTATGGATAGTGTGTGCAGTGTCCTTAGGAGTGAGTGTTCTTCAAGTTGTTGGGGTAGTTTGCAGTATCAAATTGTTCCTCAAATTGGAAGCCGAAGATAGAAACTACAATCCAAATTCGAATGGCAACGAGTCTCTTATACCTCCATGACGTCAAATAACTACATCTGAAATAGCGGGGAAATATAGAAAAAAGCACACTTAGTAAATTGAAGGGAGTATTCTATTCAAGAAAGTCAAACGGAATACCAGATTTTTTCTGCAAATCCCAATTCTAAAACAATGTTTATATATTAATTCAGTATAAGAATAAATAATATTTAAAACTCTTGGATTGATAAAGAATCTAAATCACGTCCGAAAGGGGCGGTGGTTGGGCAAGAGGGGGGCTTGTGTAACTAGTTTGACTTTTTAACTCTTTGAAGCACAAGATATGGCACATTTTTAAGACCCTTTCGGCATGAAATAGATTTGAAAAATAAAATTGTGAAATTTTACCAAAAACATGTTTATTTGCTTAAAAAAATATGGGTAATAACATTATTTCATCTAAAAAAAAAATTGTATTGCCCAAATTTAAGAAAAATAAGTGGTTAGTTTAGGTAACCACCATGCACAGGAATGGAAATCTTTAAAATCGGAAACAAAAAGGCTGTCTCTTGGCGACTGGTCCTAAATCGGTTCTGTAGCTAAAGTCAAAATATCTATGTGTTGTCTCTTATTTTGATCAGCGGTAGTTCCTAATGATGCAGAAGCAACATCATTAGGGAGTTTAGAAGTTGAGGCTTTAGGATCTTTTTGATATCCGGATGTTGCAAAATTTATCAGAGGCATATTATTGTCGTCACTATCATCAGAATGTTCGGGTTTGCGATGCCAAAATACAAAGATTAAATTCGTCTTCATGTAGGGAAATGGTTGGCTCAACATCAGAATCATCAGATTCATCTTCAGAGCCCAAAGGAAAATCTTCATCAGAAACATAATGTAGCTCCTTTAGTTCCTTATCTTTCAAACTTGCATGTTTTTCAGTAAAATTTATTCGTGTTATTAGAGATAACTATAATTACGTGCAGCACTAGTCAACAGTCAAGTCAAAAAATAGTCACTGCAATTCCAGTAATAATTCGTTTTTTATTTTTTCGTACCTTTACCAAACTTCTAATTACCATAGAAGTAATTATTTATTTGATAAGGGTACCAAAATATTTGCAATTTTAGAGACAGAAAGACATAACAGTTCGACACTCAATCTATCTTTAAAGTTTTCACCGTTCTTACTGACTAAATTTTTTTAAAAATGCGCATTGAGCTACAAACGCTACGTTTTTCTTACTTTGTGTTTATGTCAAATATGCGCGATGAACACGAGCACTAACCACTTAACCTAACGTACATAAATCCGCTTCAGGATAAAAAATCACTGTAGTAAATACGCACTCTTATTTAGGACATATCAAAACATGTAACTTACAAAAATAACACCTCCAAACTGCAATATGTAAGTAAAACTTTAAAAAACACATCAACAATAAAAGCAACTCAGTTATTTTGACGTTTACCAGCATACAATTATCTGTACTTTCCAACTATAACAACCGAATTTAAAAACGAGTTCGCTAGCGACATCTGTACATTGTACATCAAACTAGGTTAGGTGGTTCCAGATCTAGCCACTATGCGTAAGTGCCTGGCAATAGGAGGATGTTCGTGGTTATTAACGCAAACCACCATGCTCCTTGGGTCGCAAAATTGGTGGATATTACAGCTAACCACTGTGCTTCAAAGAGTTAAATAGTACTATCTATATTATAGCACAAAAGTTGCCATACCTTATCTATATAAGAAAGCATTTAAATGTGTGGTAGTTTAGTGATAATGGAAAACGATTGTACTATGTGTAGGTTGGTTTATAAAACTTTAAACAATTATATTCCCCGATAAATGTTTGTCTCTTCTTATGTCCGCATTTAATCTGTATCTATTTTGTTAAAGAGCTTTATTGAAACGGCAACGAAAACTTCCAATTCATAATTTTTTAGAATAGAAATTAAACTATTAAAAAAAATCGTGCCAATGCCAATAGCATTATTTGTCCAGTTTTCCAGAAAATGCCATCTGCCAATCCTAGTGATATAAATGGTGTCACCATTCTTGAATTATATATTTTTAGATAATTTTAGATATACAGGGTGTTCCTGTGCTAATATTTTAGGGTGTGGTTCCTCAATTTATTTTATGAAAAAAAGTCCATATAAACATAATATGTCCTAAACGGCTTAAATTTTTTGCTATAGGGTGTTTAATTTTTTTTCTTTAATTCGTTTTTTGTAATATCTCCGAAAATACTTTAGGTAATACTTTCAATTTTGGCACGTGTTAATAGGATATAAAACCACATGTTTCAGTTATAAAAGTTTTTTTTGGGCCCCCCCGTGGCGTCCCTGCAAACATGTCCTCTGATGTTTTTTAGAAAAAAAGTGGTACGCCACTGATATTTTTCCATGTGGATAATATTTCTGATTAGCCTGGTCAATTCTGCATAAAAATGGTCTCTTGCAATTTTCTCCTCAGACACGCCGTTCTTAACTAAAATAATTAAACTAGCTTCATTTTGTATACCTATTAAGTGATTGTATACCTATTAAGTGAACGAGGTCATTTCCAACAATTTTTATAAAACAAAATTGTGCATTATCAATGTTAATGATAATAAATAGTAGAGCTAATTTAATTTAATTATTTTAATTAAGAACTGTGTACCTGAGGAAAGAAGCGCCAGAGACCATTTTTATGCAGAATTGACCAGACTAATCAGAAATAATATCCACATGGAAAAATATCAGTGGCGTACCACTTTTTTTTTTTTAAATATCAGGACATTTTTTTTTTATGATAAAACACCTGCACTGTAGGAAAAATCCTTTAAGGCGCTCTGGGAGCGGTGCAAGTGCGAAAACATGTTTGCAGGGACGCCACTGGTGGGACAAAAAAAACTTTTATAACTAAAACATGTATGACTTGAGGAATCACTCCCTAAAAAATTAGCACGTCATTAAGGAACACCCTGTATACCTACAGAGGGTGCCATATAAAAATTAAATTTTTAACCTCTCACAACATAAGAATTGGTGCTGCAAACTATTTACCATGCTTTAATTGAATATGTGTATGCAGAACAATCATGATTACATCACTGATATCTGTTCCTAGTCACTTTTAGCTGTATATGTTTTGTAGTTGTGTAGGTTTGTATGAAACTACTCCGTTAGTTTTTCGCAAATTAAATAAAACTTTGTTAGACACTGAAGCTTTAATCGGTTAACTGTTGGTATAGTTTAAAATTTCCAGTTATTTATTGAACTAATAGTAGGGTTAAGCCAAAAATATCTATTTTGTAGATCTTGTGGCATTTTTTGTTATATTTGTTAGAATATATTGTAGTACAAAATGGTTTAAATAAATATTTAAAAATAACCATATTATATTTGAATTTTTATATACAGGCTGTCCCATAACTTATGGGCCGTAGAGTAACTGGAGATACTAGACATCAAACTAAGCCTATTAAGTCATTTAAGTATTTTGGGATTGTTACTCGTTCTAGAGATACAGGGTGTTGAAAGTAAAAGTTCATTCTCGAAAATAAGCCATAATTTCAAAACGGTTTAATAAATCGAATTGAAAGTTGGCAATATTATGTTTTTATGAGCAAGAAATAAGAATTTGTAGAAATGTTTAAGTTTCAAACTAGAGGGCGCTAGTTGCATACACTGAGCTTCATAAATCTATGATTTTTTTTCTTACCTGTGATATTAGGTGTTTTTCAATTATAGTTTCTTAAAGAAGGGCATTTTCTGAGTCAAAAAGGTGTACTTGATTGATCTTAATATCTTTAACGGTTTTCGAGATATTTCCCTTTAAACATCCCAAAGCATAAAAAAACATAGTACATAATTAATTTAATATTTTAATTATCAAAAAAAAAACTTATATGACATAATCGGCTTAGTTTGATGTCTAGTATCTCCAGTTACTCTACGGCCCATAAGTTATGGGACACCCTGTATATTTTCAAAAGGCAACCCCAGTGGTGAAGTCAGGAGGGGCCAGGGTGCGTACTGGCCCACTCTGTAACTTCAGGTGCCCACCCAATTGTTTAAGGTTTAAGGGATTAATTTACGTATTATGTTCGGCGCTTGGATACTTTTTTTAGAGGTGAAAAGTTTTGGGATATAGATTCGTTTTTTTTTTGGAGGTCTTTTTGATTGGAGGAGATATCTCCATACAGGATTTCTAGATTGATAAAATCATACTCTATGCGACGAAAAACCCCAAACATTTTTCTCTGCATTGGAGATATAGACAAATCGCCTAACAAAAGCGATATGTAATAGCAGTTAGTACCTACCAACAAGATTTTTTTTTTTCAATTATTAGTGTGCCGTATTAGATCTCTTTTTAACTTCAAATCCAGACCTATATACGGTCACCGTACAACCACCATTGGGCTCTTTCGATCACAAACTTATTTCAACCCTAAGCGAGCTGCCAATTAGTTCTGAACAATCTCCTAAACCCCGTAAGATTTGGCACTATACATCAGCTAAGTGGGAAGACCTAAAGGACCATTTTCGCAACTTTCCCTGGCTAAGTGTATGCTTTTCTTCGAATGATCCATCTGTCTGTGCAAAGGAGGTCTCCGACGTCATTCTAACTAGCATGGAGGCCTTTATTCCTTTCTCTAAAAAGCGCCCTTCCAACGGCAAGCCCTGGTTTAGCAAGAATTGCGAGCGTGCTGTCAGATCTAAAAACCTGGCTTACCGACAGTGGCGTAAAAACCCTACTCCTGAAAATCGCGCCATCTTTGTTACCACCCGAAACCAATGTAAGCAAATGATAGACCAAAGCAAAGAAGCTCATAACGAGAGAATCAAAAACAAACTTCTTGCCAGTCCTAACGGATCAAGGTCCTTTTGGTCAGTCGCTAAGGCCGTCAGACAAAACTTTACAAAGTCAACTATTCCACCTCTAACACGTTCCGACGGCACAATAGCAACCACAGCCGGAGATAAAGCAAACCTACTTGCTGAACTGTTTTCCTCGCTTTCCACTGTAGACTTTCAGGGAAAACCACCACCCAACATTCCCTCAGTTCAATCGCAAATGTCTGAAATCGTGTTCCGTCAGCGTCTTGTTAAACGGATTCTTAAAGGACTCAACGTCAATAAAGCTTCTGGTCCAGACGAAATTCCTATCATTGTTCTCAAGACATGCGCCGATGAACTTACACCAGTATTTTGTAGACTTTTCAACTTATCCTACAAAAAAGGAATATTTCCATCCTGCTGGAAGTCGGCGCGTGTCCAGCCTATTCCAAAGAAAGGTAAAAAGACCCTGCCAAGCAACTACCGACCTGTCGCATTGCTTTCAGTAATTTCAAAAGTAATGGAGAAAGCTATTAACCAACAACTCCTAAAGTATCTGGAAGAGCTTAACATTATCAGCGACCATCAATACGGTTTACGTAAGTCCAGATCAACAGGTGACCTTCTGGCATATGTCACCCATCTTTGGAGCAACACCATCGAACATCATGGAGAATCCCGGGCTGTTGCACTGGACATCTCTAGGGCTTTTGATCGTGTTTGGCACGATGGGCTTCTAAGTAAATTGCGATCCTACGGTATGCCTAATGGATTTTGTTTATGGTTAACCAGCTTCCTTAAGAACCGTTCTCTGCAAGTGGCGATTGACGGGTTTCTCTCAGACACCTTCACCATCAATGCCGGTGTTCCTCAAGGGTCCATATTGTCGCCTACCCTCTTTTTACTGTATATTAACGACCTTCTAGTAAAAACCCAAAATCCAATTTATAGCTTTGCTGATGACAGCACACTTGTCTCATCTTTTACCTTGACTCCCCAAACATCCGCTGCCGACGCACATCTTCGCAGGCAGCATGAAGTATTGCGCCTCAACAATGACCTGGAAGAAATTTTGGCTTGGGGTGACAGTAACCAAGTCGAATTTAATGCTAAGAAAACCCAGGCAGCAGTCTTCTCCAAAAAGGTTAACATTGCAGAACCGGATATAGTCATGGCAGGACACGCAATTCCCCTGACACCGTCTATTAATTTGCTGGGGGTCAATCTGGGAGGTAATCTGTCTTGGCATGATCACGTTGCCGCAATTGCCAAGGCAGCTGCACAGAAACTTGGTGTATTTTTCCGCACCAAAAGGTTGTACACACCTCATCAACTTTTGACACTCTACAAAGCCCAGATTCGACCATCATTAGAATATTGCTCTCATGTCTGGAGCTCTGCACCCAAGCACACCCTTCGGCTACTGGATTCCATTCAAAGGAGAGCCGTTCGTCTGATCGGCGACCCCGAGCTGACCAAGACCCTCGATAGCCTGGAGCATCGAAGACAGGTTGGTGATTTGGCTCTTTTTTACAGATATTTCCATGGCAGGTGTTCGACTGACATTGCCCACTTGATTCCACCTAGAGCAATGCAAAACAGAAATACACGGCGAACCACTACCGCTCATCCATATGTTGTTCAGCTTAGTACTCCTCGAACTTTATTGTTCAAGAATTCTTTCATCTGGAGAACGTCATCTTTGTGGAATGATCTTCCTGAGGTCGTGTTTCCCAATGAATACAATCTTCAACGTTTCAAGACCAACGTTAATCGCTTTTTTCGCACTCGCACCGCTTCCAGAGCGCCTTAAAGGATTTTTCCTACAGTGCAGGTGTTTTATCATAAAAAAAAAAAAAAAAAAAAAAAAAAAATCAAAATTGAAAAAAATTGAACGTTTCTGTGTAACAATGGGATTCCATATTATTTGATGACCTCTTTTATTTTACTGGATACAATTTTAGTAGTTACTGTCCAAGGGTGGGTTTATCACCATAATTTTTTTTTACTACGGATATTTTATTGGTGGGCTTATAAAGAAGAAGAACCATGATTTTTTTCAAATTTTTGCAACTACTTATACCCCTTACAGGTATCCAAAGGGTTATTTTGAGTTTAAATATTTTTTACAAATTCTCATGTGCCACTGGACCTATTTTAAAAGAATCTACTTGAAACGGTAGGTTCATCTTTTTTTTTTAATTTTTCATTAATCCAGTAATACTCCCAAAACAATTTTTTTGCAATTTTTATGCCAAAATCTGTTTGACCATTTTAGGAAATATTATCGCTTGACAGACTGACTGACGGACGTCTGAGTGAAAACAATAGGCTGTGGTGTGTATAGCTAAAAAACAATATCCCAAAATATATAAATCCCAAAAATAAGGCTCTAGAAACTTGGATACTTATCACCGACCAGTTTCAGAAGTCAACCTGACACTTGTTATCTCTAACTTATTTATTATTTTATTGCTTCCAAACAAATATCTATCTATACGCATCTGTTATCATGTTATCAATAAGGATTGCGAAAACATTAATACCTAACCGATATCAATACCAATAAATTCACCTGATGCCCCAAATTATCATCATCGCACCAAAAAATAAATTAATGATTAGGAAAAGTTTATGATAAAACACAAGTTAGAGATAATAATAAACAAGATAACTGAGTAACTCATTAAGATAAGGATGTGTGAGTAATACGATATTTTTTGTTGTTGTGAATTATGAACAATTACTACGGCTACTAGGAGCGGTAATCTATCTCTAAAATATGTCTACGGTTTTATCAGGGTGTATTTTCTTATACCGCCAGTAATGATCATAATCATTGATCACTGACACTGGTAGACCTCGGATAAACTCGTATTCTCGCTGAAAATACAGGGTCGGCTCAGTAATCGGCAGAAAGCGTTAGCATAAACGTTGATATTACCCTATGGCCCTAATTTTATATTTCCTTGATGATAATTTATTTAGTCGTTTTCGTATTCACCTTAAAAAGCGTTCAGGTCGACTTATTTTCTACTGATAAGCCTGTGACTATTTTTTATTAACCTATTCCTAATTATTTAACAACCTTTTCACCGATGATTCACACACCTTTTTTCCAAGACACCGTCATTACTAGGGCGCCCGAATTGCTAGCACAAAATCAATAGGCGTTTTAGGAAATGGAAATTAAAATTAATGTAATTTCGTGTCGTCGTCGGTGCGGTACCTTTTTTAATTACCCAAACCCACGCTTCATGAAACTGTTAAGAAGTTAATTAAATTTATACGGTTTACGGTCAACTGCTTTGGTGCATCTTGGCAGCAGTAATTTTTCCAGGTTAAAAAAATACTCGGGAATCGGTTCAGTTGCTTTGGAGATTACAGTGAGTGGTGTTTGGATATAGTGTGAGCAAATAGGAGGATATTGTTTTAACGGGAGTCATTTTAGGTAAGTAAATGAATAAAATTAGTTAAACATATCATCAAAATTTTATTTTATTAAATATCTCAAAACACTTAAGAACTTAAGAATATTTTTAAAATATGGCAATTGGGGGGACACAAGCAATATACCCAGGCCCGTAGCCATCGGGGGGTTATTTTTTTAACTAACACATATTTTTTAATATTGCCATTTCAATTTAATAATTAAAGTGCCGTGATTAGTTTCATTTTGGCGTTTTAATTACTTACACTAGGTACAGTTTTGGTTTAATCATTTTATTTTTAAAATAAGTTTTTTTTCACCTAAAAGTGTATTTGCCCACATACACAGTCCAGCGGCCCGGTTTGGCCCGTCAATCAAAACCGAGCAGCCCGACAAGCTCGACAGACCCGAAAAAAATTCTTAGGGCTTAAAAATTATTTTACAAATATTTAAAAAAAGTACATAAGCAAACCAAGACTGACTCGAAAGACCGGTTGGATACCAACGTCCGGCAGGTCCATCTAGCCCGAAAACCCGAACCTTTTTTGATTAAGTAACCTGATCCGAGCCCGAGAGTCGGGCCGGGCCGCTTAAGGCCCGAAAGAAAACCCGGCCATAACAAAGACTTCTTGACCTCGGCCAAAATCACTAAAAAATTTATTGGATCCGACCGCGCTAAAAATTGCCTTGTTAAATTGCGGTTCATCTTGGTCCGAATTACAAAAAAACTAAGCTAATTATTGAGTTTATTTTACCAATGGAATGGTGTGTGAAGTTATTTTCATGTACAAAAAAACTTTGAAGAAAAAGATATAAGCCAAAGAATATATATAATTTCGCATTGAGTTAGTAACCTTTGAGAAAAATTTAGAAATGTTGATCAGATGCTCCTAACAACCAAACAAATTTCAAGAAAAAACACTAACACAAACCAAAAAATCTCATTTACCCAGACTAAAGCTTAGTTCGCTTCAAAGCACAAACTCCCCTTGCTCACCCACACCTCTCGGTTCCTACCGCTCCCTGCCGGTTAAAATATTAACTATCACACCTGTTTTACCTGTACAGGTGAGAGGGGGGGGGTTACCTGGGTAATGACGTCACGCGTCTTGCCGTGTTTTTAGTTGAAAACAAATAAGGAGAACCGCGCCTGGCCGTTAAAATAATTTTCTTGGTCCGTCCTAAGCCGTACAAACATTGTCCAATTGGACATATGGACGCTTTTTTCACTAATTGTTGTTTTTAATTAATGAACAACGCGTTTAATTAAGGTGTAGATAAAAGTTAATATCAGTACGTTGTGAAATAGTGAAGTGGGAGAACCAAGACCGCAGAGAACAATGCATTCCGTCTAAATGTAAAGATTTTGTGCATCGGTATTTAATTTGAAAAAGTGCAGTGTTTTCTTTGTTTTATAAGAGAAAGAGGTGTTTTTTATGTATGGTGTGTTTCAAAAAGAGAATTTTTTCACGGAAATCGAGGTAAATATGTTGGTCGAGGCGTTAAGTGTACGAGATTACCAACGGTTTTTTTAAACTCTTGCTTTTTGATGGAGGCATATAATAACTTATCATTATAAGAAGATGGAGATTTTTAAAAAATTTGATTAAGTTTTAACTTAAAACTCAACTTTTTACTTTAATAACGAAATTGCGACTTTAGGCTCGAAATGTCCATATTTAATCTCGAAATATTGAGTTTAATCTCAAAATTTTGAGTTTAATCTCGAAATTTTGAATTTAATCCCGAAATTTCGACTTTAATCTCGAAAATTTGACTTTAGTCACGAAAAATTATATTCTATAATCTCAAAATTTTGGTTTTAATCCCAAAATTTCAACTTTTATTAATTAAGTTTCGACATACATTCTCCGATATTAACTAATATAACGTTTTCAAAATTATTCATTAAGACATGCATTTAAAAAAAAATCTTAGCTGCAAGATAAAATCATATTAATATTTTTCATTTAACCACATCACCTAGACGTTTTTTGAACCTATGATTATTGGCTTTTTTAATTTTTCTCGTTGCTAAACTTCTGATAAAAAAAATCTATTTTCGGTAAGTGTTGTAAATCGTTATCGGGTTCGGCTCATTATGAGTTAATATGTTCTAAGTCATTCAAGTTCATGAGAATTAGTTTTAGGTTTTTAGAAAAATACTTTTCAACGTACAAACCTGAAGAAATAGATTATTATATTACTTTAATCAACGGTCAACCGCGGAATATTTACACGTGTCAACTCCTACACATCTTAAAACAATTTTTCCTTTGCAAGAGGATAGTAAGAATACCTTTTTTAATTATTTTTCAGAAAAAATGGCCTGCACATCCTAAAACCCTACAAGACTGATTTTGTGATACATATAAACCAAAGTCAACGCTCTAACGTCCAAAAATCCGCGGCGTCTGCTGTGATACACCACAAAGTGTCCTTCAAAAATTTGTTTAAAACAAATGACTCTCAAATTAAGCAACACAAAAATCGAGTCGTAAAATGTACTATCCCTACCGGACGTTTCTATCTTTCATTTCACTCTATCTTGTGCTAACCCTATCTCCAAAAGTGCAATCTCAAAATGACTATTCACCGGACTACAACTCCAACGAATCTGATAAGTTCGGGCACAGTGATAACAACGAAAACAGTGATAAACCGTACAGTGATAACGGTGACCCTTCTGCTATCACAGAGCATCCAGGAGGTGTGATAGCCAATGAACGTGTGGTGTTGGAAAGAAGCAGGAGTCCTTATTGGCTAAGAAATGACATTATCGTGGAGAGGGACGGCGAACTAGTGATTGAGCCTGGAGTGACTGTGAAAGTTGAGCCGCAGGTTGGGATTACTGTGAGGGGGATTCTCAATGCTCAAGTAAGTTGAAGTGATGATATTTAATTACTAGGTATGGTTTGGTTTCTTCCCGATTTTATTAAATAGATGTATAACACTAACATTTTTGAGTGTCTTTAAATCTCTCATCTTATGTTTTTAAACGTCCAGATTTCGCGCCGTGTTTTTAGTTGTTTCTAGTTAATGATACTCTAGGAAGATTTTTATTTGATTCATATTTTCAATAGGGTTTAGTTCAGGACGTTAGTGCTGAGTATAATAAATTCGATTATGTAACTCTTGATTCACCTTTGACTTTCAAGCGGAAATTACGAGTAAAAGAAATTGCAGGCTAAATCGGATGCTCAATTATCCTAAGTGCATTTTACTTGCATCAATTACCTTATCTACAGGTCACAACATAAATACTTCTAATTGTTAACCTCTAGTTAACGTTGAAGACTTAATTATATGAGTTAATAATCAGTGTAGTATAGATCATTAAATGTTTTTTCTTGTAAAGCCAAATCGTTCTTCATTCCTGTGTGTTAAGGTATCATTTTTAGCACCACCATAGTTTTTTTCAAAAATTGGTATATTTTCGTGATTTTTTTTATTGAAAAAGTAACTAAGAGTGATTAATTGCAAATTAGAAATGTCAATAAACAACTTGTATCATTAAGTAATGACTTATTACATCTAATGATTTAATTATCCCTTTTGTCATTAAACTTTACAATATTGTAAAAACTTCATGAGAAAATATACCATGAATGGTTTCGGGGAAAAGAAATTTAATGGAATACAAAAAAGTCATGAGAAAAAAATACAATAGGTGACATTTACCGATAAAAGAAAGTTTTTTTGGTTAAGTTACAATTTGACGGTCTGTTTGGTTTATTTTCTGCACCAAAGATTCAAACCACAAAAGCTTAAAATATGTTATTGTGTTTTTAGAACTGATCATTTTCTCCGGGTCACTGTTACCTTATTTTCGGTTTTCTTTAATAAAATTGGAGGCCCTCTGGCTTATATACATGAAATTTAGCACAGTTGCAACAATAATAGCAATATTAGAAATACAAAAACATATAACATTTATTTAATCCCGAAAAATCAATTTTCAAAAAAATCGTTAGTCTACTCCTGTGTTTTGTAATAAGAGTAAAGAACCCATAAAAAATGGTACTGAAATTCAAACGACTTTTAATTCATCTGACCGGATCAAATTTTCTTACTAACAAGATAAAAAAGGACATCGACCTGAAACCCGATACAAAATAAAGAAGGACATAGACACACCTACCTAGGGGAAAGGCCCTTTGTACAGGTGTGTATTTGAAGTCAAGGACGTGTTTTATCGATGGCATACAAAGAATTATCTAATAACCTGCTATAAAGGCGCTACACGGTATATTCTAAATTCTTTTGTGTAAATGTAAATAAATACTTTGGAAATCTTTTGTTTGTTTTTCGTAGCTGATAATAAAAAATAAATCTCCGGTACCTACATAATGGTTTGTCCTAATTTTATATTTTACTGATATCAAGGCCTCGATCTAAATGCCTAGTTATTTTTATTTGACAAAATTGATTAAAACAATTTCTTTTGTAGCAGGAGACATAAATAGGTATTATGACCCAATTTTGACACATACACACAGGCGGAGTGCTCAAACTTTTGAGTGCGATATAGACAATCCACTCGCGTTGAACAGTATATTTTTTCTACGACCTTATGCTAAAAATAGAAAAAAAAAGTTTGCAGGCTGCCGGGCTCGAACTCACGACCATTGGATCCATAGTTAAACGCTCTAACGTCTGGACTATTGAAGCGTTTAGTTAATTATCGTAAAACCAACTGAATAATGATGCTACATGAAATTAAGTTTCCATGCACATTCAGCAGGTTGCATTATTGATAAATCTATTATAAATGCGTACAGATTTTGTTATATTGAACAAATTAATAACATATTGTACCATATACATTTAAATTATATAATTTAGTGTCTTGAAAAAGAAGACGGATCCTCAGTAAAAATAATATACTGTGATTGGTCAGTTTCATCACCTATCTAGGATTGTTATGAAATATTGCCGCACAGTTAACTGGAATAGCCTACTTTACTCGCCACTTAAGTGTAAAGGAAACAGCAAATTTCCATGTGGAAGTAGAAAAAATGTTTTTTGACTCGTAGCTTCAAAACAAAAAACACTAGAAGAAAGTTTCAGACTAAATTTTTACGTGTAAATAACTATTCCACACCCTCATGCATGCCACCTTTCTATTGGCGAAAGAAAGTCAATAGTTTGCTTAGTTTTTTTGTACATTTTTATGACTTTAAAAATTATGAAAAAAAATGTTCAACGCGTATTTAAATATTTCATTCAGAGTTTTACAACGCCATCAGTGGCGTATTTAGCGCGGGGGAAAGGGGGTACCGGGCTGAAGCCAACCCCCAGGCCTCGGAGCTCGGATCTAAAAGTCTACGTCGCTGAACGCCATAGCCATGGAACATTGTCTTTTAATTAATATTCAAGTGTGGAGTGTATAATATATCATTTTTTAACCGTCTAGCTTGTATGAAGCTACTTGTAAGGAATCGCAAGTACAACATGTCTCATCAAATTCCTATAAATACTATTGAGAGGATATTGCACCTACAGAAATTCCTTAACTGGGCTTCCTGTATTTGGATTCTTTTTAATTCTTTAAATTAAACTATGAAATCACTAATGAAACAATAGATAAGAAATATCTGGTAATAGCTTTAAAAATTGCTTATTCATCACAATTAATAATTACATATATTTCTTTGAAAATATTAAAAAGTACTTGGTTGCCATTGCATTATTACATTCAATTTCTGATTTATTTCTTCAGTTTTGACCATTTTTATTTATATTACACTAGGAAATTCACCTAGTTATATTAGCAAATCAGTTAACATTCACAGGTTTCATGTAAATAAGATAATTTTTACACTATCATATCATATCAAAGTAAATATTGATTTTGCACTGTTCACTAGCATACTAGCAAACAACTGGCTTGTAATTTAGGTATAAAAATCCTTAACTTCTACTTTTCGTAAAGGGACTCATCAGCGTGTTCTGATATTAGCACAGGCAACACTACAATGTCAACAAAACGTATAGATACCTATAATAATAATTACAAATAAAAATATAGTTCGTTAGTTATATATTATTGTATGATTCATTTGTTAATAATGTAGCCAACAAATGACGTGTTCTTTTCACTTAAATTATAGACAGGATTCCGTTAATTGGTTGAAATCTAATTTTGAATCATTGTGGTAACCGATTTTTCATTATTACGTATTCATTCATATTAACATCGTTCTTAGTATTTCCGTCAAAATTAAAAAAGGGGCACTAATGTTAAATTGACTTGATGCGTGTGTCACAGGCATCACAGTTTTTTGTCAGAGAATTGTCATTTTCAGCGACCGGATGACTTGGTTAGTTGAAATTTTGTATAGTTACCTACTTAGGTATAGGGCTTGTCACAACGATGTTTTTTTACCGAAATTAATACTAGAAGTCTTAGTTTGTCCTAAAAAGTTTTTAAAGTGCCTATTATTCCCATAAATTATTTTAGGGTCATGCCATAACTTTTCCAGATATCGTAAAAATGATTGTACACTTTTTTATTCAGATTTAAATTAAATATACAGGATGTCCCACCGGGAACCGAATGGATCTATATATAGAAAACTATACATAGGAAAATTTTGAAAATTTGACAGTATGCTGATGCTGATGGGGGCGACTGGGCTAAAATATTTTCATAATGGTGGCACTTCCGGGTATACCGGAAGTAAGTGTCAACTTGCTTATTTTAAATGGGACACCCTATATATTAATACAATTTTGCATTCTACGTAAGATTCTAGGCAGATTTTGTATACCATGTCCTATACCTATGTCTAAAAGTTTTTGACATATTTGAATTTTTATGTCAAAAATTACGTTTGCAAGCCTTAGAATAATTATCATTTTTTTCTATAAAGAAGCCTTATTTATTTAATTTAAGCGGGATTCCTTGTTATAAAGGACCTGCTTTAATAGATTTTTTATATTATTTTGATAACTATTAATACAGGGTATGTAAAAAATAAGATTAAATATGAAATTGAAAAAACTGCAAAAAGTCTAGATTTTCAAATGGAAACACCCAAATTTTATAATTATTTCTTATTTAGCATTAAAAATAAGGGTAAGTTTGTGTAAAATTGTATATCTCAAAAATGTTTAGTTTTCGAAATATTGCCAATTTAGTATTTTTATATGGCGATCTTGCAGCGGATTTTAAGTTCAGTTACTCCTAGTTGGCTATGACGGCATTGAAGCTGTGTGCTGTGTGCATGAAACTTATTTTTTAAACACCCTGTATTAATAGTTATCAAAATATTATAAAAAATCTATTAAAGCAGGTCCTTTATCCCAGGAATCCCACTTAAATTAAATAAATAAGGCTTCTTTATAGACAAATTTGATAATTATTCTAAGGTTTGCAAACGTCATTTTTGACATAAAAATTCAAATATATCAAGAACGTTTAGACATAGGTATAGGACATGGTATACAAAATCTGCCTAGAATCTTGCGTAGAATGCAAAAATGTAATAATATATAGGATGTCCCATTTAAAATAAGCAAGTTGACACTTACTTCCGGTATAAGCGGAAGTGCCACCATTATGAAAATATTTTAGCCCGGTCGCCCCCATTAGCATCAGCAAACTGTCAAATTTTCAAAATTTTCCTATGTAAAGTTTTCTATATATAGATTGATTCGGTTCTTGGTGGGACACCCTGTATATGTATATTAATGAAGCAAAAAACATAATTTTATTAAATTTATGGATAATTCTTTTTCAGCTTTTATTATTTAATAAATCCAAACTGTAGGTAATTGATAAAACAAAATGGTGAATGTATCGCCTGTCCCAACTCGTTGGTTTATACATTTCATTATTATTTTATCATATTTCCGACTAAACAGTTAGGTAATTGACAAAAGAACAGCTACATTTTTGTTCCGATTTGTTCTAACCAACTGACTGTGTTTGTTACGGTATAAAATTGCCGTGTTTGTAAAACCATAACTCCCTAAAATTCGTTATGCGTTATAAACTGTGGTACGGTACTATCTCCCGAAGAGTGCTTCCATAGGTCAATGGCACTCCTCGAGTAGTCTGGGTAGATAGAAATAGAACAAGAACTAAGAGTGGAGTTATATTGCTCCTCTTACACATTTACCTGGTTTCTAATGAGAAAAAATGAATATTTATGAGTGGTTTGTGACCACATTGTTGCTTGCAATAGGTTATTTCATTATATTAAAATTTATATACATTATTCTATTGTTTTAATATAGGTTGCTTGCACACCATTTTTTTATATAAGAAATCAGAGCCACAGTATTTTATCTCTCTGAAACTGTTTTATTTTTTAAAAGTTCCTAATATCATTAATCAAAATAAATGTTTTGTTCTGTTGAAGTGTCTGGCCTAGCCTGATGTGACCTTTTAATAAAATCTCCGGGAGAAGATCAAACAATTGGCACCGAGGAATGATAGGTCAATGCATGTCGCGGGTTGTTTAATAAAAATGCAAAAACCTATTTTCTGCCTTCTTAATAAACTTATTAATATCTAAATCTAAAATAAGATATGTATTGTAACTAGATATCCCTTTGTTGTAGAATTTACTATATATTAATTTTCTGGTAAATATTAATACAAGCTCTTAATTTCGAGTATATAAGGACCACATGAACGACAACCCTCTCCACCTCAAGCAAAGACCTAACTACATCCCTGAGGTTTCTTCTGTTCGATTAGGTTAAATCATTTAAAAAATTAGTATTCCTTATTCAACAGGTTGAAAAATAACCTTTTGTATATAAAGGCACAGGTGGTGCGTCCGTGTCAAGTGGTGCATATAAATGATTACGTCTCGTCATGGTCGTGAGAAAAACTTCCATTTTACAATTAGAAAACTACCAAAGCAAATTATTATCCATCAGTTCAATTACACCAGTTTTATTGCTGCTAATCTATAAATAATTAAAAATTCTGGACAGGCGTTTAAAAAAAACTTCATTGTGTAATAAAAGCTTTTGTGGAATGGATTTGGCACATCCGGACTTTAATTTAAAAAAGTTGTTAATACAAACTAATAAAAGCCAATTATTTATTATTTTTTAACAATAATTAAGTTTTGTTGGTTTCAATCTTAATTGGATTTTTTACGAAAAATTGAATGGGATTTAGAATATTTAAAATACATTTTGATACGAAACATTTCAAATAACAGAAATTTCTGAAAAAAAAACTGAAAGCCTAACCTATATTTCTTTTAGAAAGATGAAGAAAGTAACAGCGTGAAATGAAATTGTAATTTTTTTTCTGGGCAAGTTAATAGACTTGAACAAAGCAGCATTCAACTAGAATATTTCAAGAATCCTTTATTTAAATATTCCTATTTCTTGCACAATACACATCAGTTACTTTTTGTTCTTCAAATTCCTTGCTTCAATACCGCATTTTTAACTAGAGCGTTCAGTTTTGCAAGGAAAAGGAAACCAAACAACAAAAATTTTAACACGTCTTGTATTTCTTTGTACTTTTTTTTCGGTGTGAAGCACAGTAATATTATTTTGTAATTGGTTAGACAGGAAATCCTAATCCAGTTTTAAAGAGCAACTTATTATTTACAAAGATAATTATTATACATTATGTATTTCATTCTAAAGGCCCGATGTATCCGCAACAACTGATTTATGGGGCAATTTTTTTTGTTACCGAAATTTAATTTTTGCTAAATAGTTGATACTCGCACTTAAAATATTACCTTTTATTGCCTTTTGCTGTCACCGAATTACTCCTAATTGGGAATGCAATTTGATTAAGTTTTTAAAAAATGTTCTCCATGCAATGAAAGCTCTAAATTATTAAGTGGATCCGACCTCGCTAAAATTTGCTGTGTTAAATTGGGGTTCTTCTTGGCCTAATTACAAAAAAATTAAGCAAACTATTGAGTTTTTTCTTCACCAGTGGAATAGTAGATTCTGTAACGAGGTTGGAATGAAAATTTGATCCGAGTGGAAGAGCGTAGCGAGCGGGAGGAACCACGAGTATCGAATTTTCATTCTAACTGAGTAGCAGACTATATTTTCTCCACGACCAAAAATATCTACTATTCGCAATATTTGTAATTTCAGGTGGAGTATTATCCAGTTCCATATCTGATTCATCTGATTTTTCACTCATATTTTGACTTGCACTAAAATTTATCGGCTGACATTGACCGTTTCGAAATTCATGGCAACCTATGTCGTTACAGAATATTTATTCCGTATCTTGTTATGGAATGAAAATACACGCAAAACGCATAAGAAGCAAGTGTTTCAGAATAAATATTCCAACTCAAGAGCGAGAATTTTTACATTCTATTATCAAAAATGATTTTGGAATTATTGCATTCAGTAATGGTCGTGGAGAAAGGTGGTTACTATGTATACGGGGAAAAGTTATTGCCATGCAGAAAAAAATCTACTAAAGTTCATTCCAAAATATTTAAAATAATTTTTTCTACATAAAAATAATTTTCTGATACTCTTCAATATCGGAGTCCAAATTTAAAAAGTTTTTAAAATCCAATTATAAACATGGCCAGGATTCGGTGCAAGGGAACGCAAAGTTTTTGGTCTTATTTAATATTATATAGCATGGAGCTGATAACCTTGCACGAGAAAATCCAGGGGGGGGAGGAAGTTTCGCCCCCTCTCCAGCCTTACAAAATGGGTGTTTTATTTATTTTGAGTTTTGAAAATTGACAGACGTATGGAAGGTCAGTATGAGAGTAGGAAGGTTTTTACAGCCTGGATACGCTTATTTTTTTAAGAAGTCACTTTTTTAGTTGCCTCCCTCAGCAAAATCCTGGATCCGCCACTGTCACATTGTAGAAGTCTTAGAAATATTGGTCGAATGCTCTTTTTAAATGAGAAGTAAAATCCTTACCTATATTTACAATTGTTTATTTATTTTATGTGTTTTCATACTGTTTATTTAATTTAAAAAAAAAAAGCGGGAACACATTACTAAACACATCCATTAAACTAAAACAGTACCTCATGCATAAAATAATAAATTTTAAAAAATTATTGCATTGCAGGATATTATATCACTGATTCGCTTTCATTTTTTCCAAGTCCGGCAAAAGTAAAACACTCTGTATGGTATCGGTCATTCGTCACGAACGTGAATCACCGAGAATCATGGAAAACCGCTTTTTTTTTCGTAATCAGATTAAAACGTTTGGCCTTGCAATTAAAATCATTATTTCTTGATGCAATGCAGTAGGTACTGCATGGGTAATACAAAGAAAGTATTATTCAAACATGTATGCATTTAGATATTCATATAGCGTTTTCCCTCCTACTCCGGAGGTAGTGATTTTTTTGGAATTGATTTTCCCATTTGGTGAAAATACACTGATAAAGAGTAACACTAATATGAAGAATAATATGTTTAATTTAAGTACCTTTGTGCTAGTTTTACCATTAATCAAATAAAATAATACTTATTATATAGGGTGTCCCACCGGGAACCGAATCGATCTATATATAGAAAACTATACATAGGAAAATTTTGAAAATTTCACAGTATGCTGATGCTGATGGGGGCGACCGGGCTAAAATATTTTCATAATGGTGGCACTTCTGGTTATACCGGAAGTAAGTGTCAACTGGCTTATTTTAAATGGGACACCCTATATATTATTACATTTTTGCATTCTACGCAAGATTCTAGGCAGATTTTGTATACCATGTCCTATACCTATGTCTAAACGTTTTTGACATATTTGAATTTTTATGTCAAAAATGACGTTTGCAAGCCTTAGAATATCATATATATATATGACAGCATTGAAGCTGTCACTTGCCATTTGACAATAATAAATAACCATGCCGGGACGCTTAAATTGTACAGAGTCATAGCCAACTAGGAGTAACTGAACCTAAAATCCGCTGCAAGATCGCCATATAAAAATACTAAATTGGCAATATTTCGAAAACTAAAAATTTGTGAGATATACAACCTTACACAAACTTACTCTTATTTTTAATGCTAAATAAGAAATAATTATAAAATTTGGGTGTTTTCATTTGAAAATCTAGACTTTTTGCGGTTTTTTCAATTTCATTTTTAATCTTATTTTTTAAACACCCTGTATTAATAGTTATCAAAATATTATAAAAAATCTATTAAAGCAGGTCCTTTATAACAAGGAATCCCGCTTAAATTAAATAAATAAGGCTTCTTTATAGAAAAAATTGATAATTATTCTAAGGCTTGCAAACGTCATTTTTGACATAAAAATTCAAATATGTCAAAAACGTTTAGACATAGATATATGACATGGTATACAAAATCTCCCTAGAATCTTGCGTAGAATGCAAAAATGTAATAATATATAGGGTGTCCCATTTAAAATAGGCAAGTTGACACTTACTTCCGGTATAACCGGAAGTGCCACCATTATGAAAATATTTTCGCCCCCATCAGCATCAGCATACTGTCAAATTTTCAAAATTTTCCTATGTATAGTTTTCTGTATATAGATCGATTCGGTTCCCGGTGGGACACCCTGTATATTAGTATTCACCTGAAGACGACTCGAGATACTTACTAGTTGAAACGTTGTGATGATTCAAAACAAATATAGACATGCAAGTACAAAACTCTACTGCCGTTAAAAAATAATACTCGATTCCAATACGAGCTTATTCTTAAATAATAAGATTAGTTTTTCTTGAATCTAAGAATAAAAATAATTTATAGCAAGAATAGTGAGTTATTTATTTTAAGATAAAATAGACATCCCATTTTAAGTGTATATTATTCAGGATTCGGGCCAAGAGAACGCAATGTTTTTGGTCTAATTTAATACATAATTCAGCATAGAGCCGGCAACCTTGGAGAAGAATTTAGAAATATTAGTAGGATGCTCTTAAAAGTTTAACATCTATAAACATAAAGATCGAATATTAAACATTTTTTTTTAGGGAACTGAAGATGATCGGATCGTTCTTACATCAGCCGATGATAAACAAGCCAAAAGTATTTTATTTCCTGATATACGATTGGTGGATGGACCCACGATACTAGCTGGAAGGGTACAGATTAAAGTAAACGAGAAATGGAGAAGTGTTTGCACGAATTCGAAAAAGTATGTAGAATCCAACACTTATTATATAGGGTGTTCCTTAAACGACGTACTAATATTTCAGAGTTTAATTCCTTGGGGGATTTTATAAATAATTTAATTTCTCCACAAAAGACTTCCCTGCAAACCTCCCCTCTGATATTTGTTACAAAAATAGGGGTACGACACTGACATTTTTCTTGCGAATATTTTTTTTAATTAGTACATGAAAACGGTCTCTTGATGTCTTTTTGATTAAAACAATTTAATTAAAATTAAAACTCATGTGGGTAGAATAGCCGTACCATACCATAATTTCAAAAATATGTTCAGTAACGTAACATCATACCTTGTAGCAAAAAGAAACATGTTCATATAACCTTTTTTTATAAAATAACTTAAGGAATGTGTCACCCTGTATATATGTATATTATTAAAAAAAAACTAAAACCTATTTTTTACAAGTATATTTATAAAATATTATGTTCTTTTTTTTCTCAGTTGGACTTCTGCAGACATGGAAACGGCCTGTCGCCATATGGGCTTCCAAGGTGGTACCTTCTTTCAGTGGGTCAATCGCCAAATGCCGGTCAAATCGCGGATCCTCTACGAGGAACCAAGATGTGTCGGTACGGAAAGCACCCTTTTACAGTGCAGTTGGAACAGTCACCAAATGGGTTCGGGCGTTTGTGACTACCATCCAGATCTGGCGATAGAATGTGCTGCAAGGCATGATGCTCCCAAACCCTATTGGAGAGGAATAAGGTAACTTCTAGTCACTCTTATCAGTGTTATTAAATTACTATTGGAACGTTTGGGCGGGGTTAAAGATAAACAGCAAAAAACACAAAGACTTGGAGCGCGTTGACGATCATTTGTCGAGCGCGCTCTGGGACACGGTTCTGGAATCTCACTTAAAAAATCCACCAAGGTTGGATGATTTTATTCATCTAGTTACCTCATAAACAAAAACATTATTTTTTAGATTTGAAAACGCCCAGAACGAAAACCATCTTTCCTTTTACAATACCCTCTTTATACCCAAGTCATATTCTACCCTTCGATACATCAACATCTATCACGCGGGAGTAGGTCGAGACCATAACGCTAGCAGCGCTATCCACGTAGAAGGGGTACCCCCTCTAATGGAAAATCTAGAAATAATCAGTTCCGCCTATAACGGAGTGAATGTGACCAATCCTGAAGCGCCCATTGTGATAAATAACTGTACCATAAGGAATAACAGAGGATATGGAATATTTGTGAATTCTAGTTTTGGAATGGTTCATATAGGTAATTTTGGTTATGCTTCAAATAACAATATTTTTTATTCCAGATTTTGAGACTGATATCAATAATACAAAATACAACTGATCAAATTGAATTAAAAAATATTGTAAATTTTCCTACACTTGGTGATATGAGACTCAAAATATGTACAATCACACTTGCAGCTTAGATATCAAGTGGTAATCTCATTGTATTTTCAATTGCAGATGGTTGTGTTGTCAACGATAACGGTGGCGATGGAATACGATACGTCAAAGCCGAACAGCGACCAGATGAAAGCGCAGATAGACGAGGATATAACGACTTCTGTCAACTAGCCATTAGTTCCAGTCAAATCTTTCCTATTTTCGTCTACGCCGAGCAAACTATTCAAAGCTTACGCGTAGAGGAATGCAGTAAAGTATTCACGACCAAATACGGACACGTTCTTACAATGGATTTCGTACGAGCAGTGACTGAAAGAAATGATAGTGCTACCTTAGAGATATACGACGGATCTGCCTTGAACAATCGCCTCCTACAAACTCTGACCATTAGGAATAACACGCGACCTCAAAGCATCACAACTACTGCCAATCAAATTTATATAAAATTCCGAGCAGATGCTTATACTGATACAGTAGTTTTTCTCAGAATCATGTCAGGCCTCAGCAAAACATATGATCTTAATGTAAGCAATTCGGATGCTTCAGAAAATCTAGGACGAGGTATCGTAGTGGATAATCTAAGATCTCAAGTACATGTTCACAAAACTTCGGTATCTAAAAACGAACATGTCGCCGGCATTCACATTACCAGCGGTGTTGGTGATGTTAACATCACCGAAAGTCGTGTAAGCTTTAATGAAGGCGATGGTATTAATATTACTTACACGGGAGGTTCTAGAAATGTATCTAGGTCGTCTATAAGTAGTAACAAAGGCTACGGCGTAGCGATATGGCTTAATAATACCAAAGAAACAGAGTTTGTGATTGTAAACCAAACTAGTGTAGTCCAATATACGGAAATATATAAGAACTTAGATATTGGGGTGTTTCATGGGAACTTTTGTGGACCAGCGTTGTTTAATTTTACTGGAAATTCCTTCACCAATTGCGCAAGCGATGCGTTAGAAATATTATCTTGCTGGGAGAAGACAGATGATTACACAATGCTTCAAGTGGGACACAACAGATTTATTGGCAATGAAAAAATATCTCTAAAAATTTACCCTGCTGTCAATCTTCGGGCTAATATAGAATACAATCATTTTAGACAAGGAACGTTTGGAGCTCTACTAATTAAAAATATAGCTCTAGAAGAATTTAATCTGCTTAAGAATGACATTGTTGTTCAACAAAACTATTTTTTAAACAATACGGGTATATTCGTAGCTAACCTAGCTTTATCTCCTTACGCAGAGGGACAACACTTGTTGTTTACAAGAAATTTTGTAAAAAATAATAGAATTATTGAGCCTTTTCAACCTTTGGATGGTTCCATATCAAATTTAAACCCTAGAAGTCATGTAGCTGCTCCAGTTGTGATTGGATCTGACAATGTTAAGGTTTATAGAAATATTATTGAAAATCTTGAGTCAAAATATGAAATTGGAAGTCATTTGGAAGACCAGAGCAAAATAATCAACGCTACTTTCAATTGGCTGGGTTCAGGAACTGACGAGAACATCTATCACAGAATATTTCATAGATACGATCGCTATAATTTGGCGAAAATTATCTTTGTGCCTTTCTTGCTTCACAATTCCAACCCCCTTACTACTAAAATCAATCCCTATCAACTCTACGTTCCCAAATTTAGTATTTTGGCTTCTGATAAAGTGGGAGGAGAAATCGAAGGCGAGGAAACCTTAACTAGAGGTGAATATATCGTTGAAAGAGACATAACTATCAGACCTGGAGGGAAACTGACGATTGAACCTGGTGTGACGCTTCGCTTTCCTCCTTCCATAGGAATGATGGTAGGAGGCAGGCTCGAAGCAAGAGGCATAGAACCGAATAGCATACGATTTACTTTGAAGGAAAATGCTGTGTATCCTCCAGAAAATGATACTTATAAAACCGAGTCTTTAGTAATGGACTCGGAAACGGAAATAGTTCAAATTGAATCTAAAATACCGATAAGACTTCTTGGCGGCAATGCCGAGACTGAGGGCAGGTTGCAAATTAAAATAAATGGACAGTGGGGCACAGTTTGCAACTATGGATGGACGATTGAAAACGCAGCTCTGGTCTGTCAACAATTAGGTTATGTTTTGAACCCAATCGATTGGTACATTGAACGTAGTGAAATACCAAGTGCGGGAAACAACGAAAAAGTTATTTTATCCAATGTGCAGTGTCGGGATTATGACCTAGACATAACCAAGTGTAAAGCCGAAACTACAGTAGATTTTTCCAATTCATGTGATCACGACAGCGACGTTGGTATCAGATGTTACAAAACTTCATGGGCTGGAGTAAGATTTGGAGCTTTAGCTGAAAGATCTGATCTTCAGTACGTTACTATAGAGAAAAGTGGTCTACTAGATTATGCAACCAATTATTTCAAGCCCGCTCTACAGCTGGACTTCGCCAGACAGAATTTCGAGAATATCCGAGTGGTAGATAATTTTTTCCATGGACTGGGGATCATGTATTCGAACATATTCACCGATGATTCAGTGAATATTATCAAGAATTCAGAGTTTTTAAATAATAAAGGTGCTGGAATAAGCCTTAAACAACTAGGTTTAACTTTATATAATAACAAAATAGAAAACAATTTTATTGGTATTGAACACAACCCGACTTTAACAGGGCTACAACAACGCGAGCTAGCTGGCTGGTTTATTAAAAATGACGAAGAGACCCATTATGACCCGTTTATGATCCCTATAAGAGCAGATGGCGTTAGCATTGAGATTCAGAGGGGAGATGTCAAGTACTTGGTAACTTCGAAAATTGAAGGTGATAGTATTCAGAGATCGTATAGATTTCGGTCTGAACCTGGCTGGGTAATTGGAATTCAGTTGATTAATCCCATTGAGAACCGGAGCACCGAGAGCATTACTATTTACGATTCACTGTCATATAATTCTAAGTCGGACATATGGGTGCTACAAAGAGACCTGGCTGCTTTTCCTACTACTTCTAGCGCTCATGGTATTATTTTAGATTATTCTAGTGGTACTAATGCTTTGGGAGGCACCGTGATTGTAGTAACTGCTATTCGAGCACCAGTACAAAATATTTACAACAGAATAGTAAAGGGACCAGTACCAACATTAACAGTTCAAAGTAGTGTTATACGGAATAATATGTACGGGGTACAAGCCTCGTACTATAACAGACACCTTGACGAACTTGGTAACCACTTCTTAAGACACTCCAACGAATCGCTGAAGTTCTTCAACTGCGAAATAACTTATAATATCAATGAGGCTGTCTTTGTTCATTCCCCTAATTGGGATCTACATAAAAGTAACCTATCAGAAATAACAATCATGGTAAACAAAAGTAGTATTGCTAATAACGGCAAAGGCTTTTATCAGTTCTCCAGGGACATGCGATCTTCCAACAACCTCTTTCACTATGTTTTACAAGACAACACTATAGAGAGAAATAAGGGCGAAGGATTTAACATAGCCCTTCCATATGTGTGGGAATACAACGAAAACTTCACTCATTCCGTATTCATGGATAATAATACCTTTGTTGATAATAGAAACTTTGGGATCGATATTGACGGCCACTTTGCTGAAGTGAATCTGACTAAAAATGTTTTCAAAGAAAATAAATGTCAAACTGGGTTGTTAACCATTAAGGGTATGGAGAAGAAACTTCTAGTGTGGAGTAATAAGTTTTTGGATAACAATTGTAAGCATGTAGTTTTGTTTAGTTGTAACAGCCAATCGGAAATTATTGGAAACATACCAGCGGTGTTTATATTTAACGAATTAAGAAATAACAGATACGTTCAGCTTGGTAGGGCGTTTGGTATTCTACTGAAGTCTCAGGACCCGAAGTTCGTCGTCGGTTTTAAGGGAATACAAAAAGTCAGCATTAACAGGAACATTTTTGTATCAAATACTCTACAATATGAACTTCTAGCCGGTATCAAAACCGCTAAGATAAACGAGGTTTTAAATGTTCGTGAAAATTGGTGGGGTACCGCCGTAGAAAGTGAAATTCAGGAAAAAATATTTGATTTTGATGATTGGAACGACCACGCTATTGCAGAATTTAGACCGTACTTATTAGAAGAAGATTTCCAGTCAAGCCATTCAATAACCCTTAATTTTAATAATTCAGTAGACTTGAATAACCTCAAAGGACGACTATATCAAGACTTGATACTGACTTCAAGACCAGAACCGTACTTGATTCAATCGGATTTAACTGTTATGCCCAATGTGACATTGACCATACATCCAGGAGTATCTATGGAGTTTGCTCCAAACATCGGAATTTTAATCTTAGGGACGTTACACGCGCAGGGTCTAGAAGGAAATGAAATAGTTATGAGACCCTTAAGGGAAAGTGGAAATTTGTTGATGGAAACTGGACCTAAGAGACAGAAGAGGGAACTTGAACTTATGGGCACAGAAAGTATAAGGTAAGAACGAAAATTATGTAGTTTTTAAATAATAGAATTGTCTATGAAGAACTTTAACTAAGAATGGTAGTTTATAATATGGTTTAGTAACAGTACATTTTTATCGTTAGGTTATGTAAAAACAGGGATTGTACCCTAGAAGATGAAGGATTCATCCCATACGAAGGATACCTCGAATGGTTCAACCAAACAACGTTACAATGGATTCCAATGTGTGATTCAAGATTTACTGAAAGAAATGCTCAAGTTGTCTGCAGAGAACTTGGTTTTGACCCTTTACATGCATTCTTTGATTTTGACATTAGAATTGACTTTCACAGCAATTCCTTATCCAGAATATGGACTTGGCCGGAGCCACTACAGTGCAAAGGTAACCAAATATTGAAATTAAAAATTTGTATTTTTTATCATTATTGCTAAAACCCCTTTAGTGTAAATTATCACTTACTTATATGTTTTACATTAATTATTATTGTAGGTACTGAAAAACATTATGAAGAATGCCCTATTCGACTCAACGGACAACAATTCGGCCACAGACACAAGTGCGAATGGAACGCGAAATTCGTTTTCATAAATTGCAACAATAAAGTCAAACCCCCCAAGTACAATTTCTGGGGAGGAGTTCGTTTCGCAGAACCCGATTTCGAACAAAGACTTTACACGCACAGAGTTCATGACATTCATACGCACTCCACTCATCAAGACGTTGAATCGACACTGAGATTCGTGAACATTCAAGGAGCCGGAATTTTACATAACGAAAAATCTTCCGCCGTACAAAGTATAATTAGAAGTCCGAAAATTGAGTTCGTGAATGTTTCTTCTTCGGCTAGTCATGGCATTAACTTAATATCACCATCAGGGACTATCAACTTGCAAGGAAATACGGTACTAGATTCGTTAGGGGTGGGAGTGAATATAGTTTCTCTAAGTGGAGAGGGTAGGGAATCCGACGAATCCAGCTTCACCCCACTAAAGGAAATGAATATACCTTATAATCTCTTCAGGTTAGTATAGTAGGTTATTTTATAATATGAGAGTAAAGTGAATGCTATACATGGGACCATTTATTTTATGGTATAATAATTAGGAATTAATAATGTTTCTCATTATTGTAGTCTTTTGGATATCTGTGATACCAACAAAGAAATTCGAATTGAAGAACGCGTGCTTCTGTATTACAAATATGACAATCATCCTGTGAACTGTATTAAAATCTTCAGAAGTGCCTATAGTATCAAACCTCTGGGTCTCCGTTTTCTGCAATTCAACCTATTTAATTCTTCAGTTGCTCATGGTAAGTTTAGTTGATAGTTTAATAACAAAGAAGTAAAATATATTTTATAACCAGGTACATTATGTTTTGGTTTATTTTTTCTTAGTCCGTGCATTGAGGACATTTCCGGATGGTGAGTCTAATTAAACAACACCATACATATTTCAATACTCTTGATTCCTACTTAATAACATTCTTTTTGTAGGTATACCAGATTTTGTATCTTTATTTGATGGTGATATATACAACGTTTCATCAAAAATTATTGACACAGTCTCGATGACTTCCGGAAATCAAAAGAAGCTATTTAAAACGAAACTTCCTAGCTTAAGCGTCAAGCTATTTGCCAACGGTGCCTCTTCTGACCATGGTTTTATTGCTGAGGTTGTGACATTACCAATATCCGCCATTGCATTTAGTAAGTTGCTCGTAATCGTACTTTTTTTTCTGATAAACAGATTTTTTAGTACCTAAAGTAAAAATATGGCCGGTTATATCCAACTCCTGCAGTGGCGTGTCCAGAAAGTATGCTCGGGGGGGGGGGGGGGGGGGGGGGGGGGGGCTGAATGGGCTTAAGTAGGACATTTTTTTTTCTAGAGAAAGGGACAGTCGGGGCTACATGTATTTTATGATATTGTACCTAGCGAAGAAGGCGAAAAATTTTCGGGGCCACGCCCAAAGTTCGTTTAAAACTCACCTTACTACTATCAAATTTAAAAAATTAAATTATTACCTCTGCAGTGATTGGATTAAATTTGTTTTTGTAAATGTTTTTTTTTTTACTTTATTTGATATTCCTAGCTGGCTCTTTATTAAAAAAAAAATTATATTTGTGAAAAATATGAATATTGGTGTCAATCCAAAATTTTAACATAAGACGTATGTATGACTTTAACTAGCGTTTTTCGGGCTCGATTTTTCATGATTAAAAATAAAGAAAACCGCTCACCACGCGAAAATTGATGATTTTTTCAGAAATTATGTATTTTAGGAGCATTCTCGTTTCTTCCCGCACTATTTTTTTTATTATAAATTATCACACTTCTTCCATAAAAAATGTTTACTTTAATTTTTCTCTTTAAAAATAAATACCTAATTGTTTTCTGTTTTTGTTGTAAACATATTTCATTGCATTGGGTTATATTTTTGTTGATTTAAAATAGCTCTAAAAAATGGAAAACGAAACAGACAAGTATATAATAGAAAAATACTTTAAAATATTATTCTTTTTACTCGTTTTCCTATAAAATTGCATCATAAATCAATAATTAAAAGGATATGCGTTCGAAACCTTAATATCCATATAAAACAGGACTTTCAGAAGGAAAAGTTTAAAAACTTAACGTTTCCTATAAGACCTTTGCAATCTAAGCCAAGAATACATTATTTAAAAATTTAAATTAAGAGTCCGCGTGAGCGTGAGACGAAAAATTAGGTTGCAATTAGATTTTTAGACCCTGAGCTCCTAGGCTCCTCCCTAAATACGTCACTGAGCTCCCGCGGTAACTTTACCATTTCCAAAGAAACTATTGTTGCTTCCATATTTATAATTGACTTTTGGAATTTATCTATTTTATCAATATATTTTCAGGTCGAGACGTCCAACATAACATTTCATCATCTGTGATAAATAACAACACTCAAGGTGCCTTATTATACATGGGAGCTGGAGAAGTGAACCCCATTATCACTATAGAGAGAAACCAGATTAAAGGAAACTGTAGACAGCTATATGGAAACTTCACTACTTGTAAATCAGCTGTTGAAATGGATATTCAAAACACTCAGACAGTATTTTTTAGGGTAAGTAGTATACAGGGTGTCCCACCGGGAACCGAATTGATATATATATATATATATCAAAAACCATACATAGAAAAATTTTGAAAATTTGACAGTATGCTGATGGGGGCGACCGGGCTAAAATATTTTCATAATGGTGGCACTTCCGGTTATACCGGAAGTAAGTGTCAACTTGCTTATTTTAAATGGGATACCCCGTCCCGGTGGGACATCCTGTATATTCTATATTCCTATAGAAAATGATTTCGGTATTTGTCCAAATACTTACAAATGGTGCTCTTTTTTTCCAGAGTAACTTGGTGGAACAAAACCAAGGAGGCCTCTACATCAAGGCTGACTCCAGAGGATCAGCAACTTCGCTTCAGGGCTGGATTCACAACAATCTCTTTGCGAACAATTCAAACCTTCCGACTTTGTACGTGGAAGGGCGTCAGTCTTCGCCATATCAGGAAGTAACAATTTACAGGAATTATTTCACAAGGAATTATGCCCAATACCACAATAACATTGTTTTGAGACAGGTTGTATCGAATTTTACTTACAATTTCGTGAGGAGGAATACCGGGCAGCAGAACCTGGAAGTGTCTGGATTCGATAAAGTGAGGCTTAATATTTATCAGACTACTACTCACAATGGATTTTATAAGTAAGTATAATTGTATTAGCAAAGCATAGACCCGAAATATTGGGGGGGCACCTTTTTTTTTTGATATTCCTAGCTGGCTCTTTATTTAAAAAAAAACATTTTTTATATTTGTGAAAAATATGAATATTGGTGTCAATCCAAAATTTTAACATAAGACGTATGTATGACTCTAACCAGCGTTTTCCGGGCTCGGTTTTTCATGATTAAAAAAAAAAGTAAATATCGCTCACCACGCCAAAATTGATGATTTTTTCAGAAATCATGTATTTTAGGAGCGTAGATCTAAGAGCAGTTTTTGGTGTAAATGCTTAGATTTGGAAATACTCCTTCTTAAGTGCCGTATATTTATATTCCTAATAAAGCATTCTCATTTCATCCCGCACTATTTTATTTATTATAAATTATCACACTTCCCCCCCAGCCCCCCCCCCCCCCCCCCCGTAGAACCGCCCCTGAGCATAGCACTATACAGTAGCTTTTAATTAAATCTTTATAACTTTATTTAATAACTTTTACGTATTATTAATGTTTTTCTTTCTTTTAGTAACTACGCATTAAAAAGAGAAAGTAAATCAACGGTTGTAGCAGGAACTGCAGGACAACACTACGTAGATAATATTTTTTTCAACCCTGACAATGATTATGAACTGATTACTGTTAATAGATCCTTGTAAGTATTATCAATATTTTCATAGTTATTCACTTTAGAAAGTCAGAAAGTGTAATTCACATTACTAGTTCAAAAATGTTTATTTTCTGGGCAGAATAGGACAAATTTTTTTTTTTTTTAATTTTTATAATAACCATCAATCCAAATAATCTTTTTTAACCGTTAGTAAATAATAAGATAAGTAGAACTTAGAAATTATTTGAATACTTGTTACTACAAATACCAAAAATAAAAATAAAAATATGAATAGGTAAAAGAACTTAAAGAACATATCTGATTATTAATAAATTTTTTTGTTGCATGACGCATGCGCAGATTTGAGTTCAACAGGTAAGCCCAGACTTAGTTTTGAGTAACGTGTGTGGGTTTGAGCACCTTTTCTTGTATAGTTTACTGCAATTGTTGTGGTTTTTCTTGGTCTCATTTTTTGCAGAACAATATAACTGAAACAGGGTGGTTAAAAATTGCTGTAAAAGGGTAACAGGGTGTCTATAAGACACAGTTTTTAAGAAGCTTCTTGACTGGCTTTTAAAAAGTGGATGCATGGAGTCTTGTCTTAATCCAAACAGTGAACACGAGCTCTTGATTTTTTATTAAAAATGTTGCTTATGTCTTTGTTGTTATCCACTTAAAACAGATGTTTTTAAAATGGATTTTTATGTTGTTCCAAGGTGACGGGAAATCCATCTTTATAGCTCAATCAAATAATGTAAACTAATCTTATTATTAATGATTTCTTTACAAAGCACCCTACAACTATGGAACACTAGAATAGACGCCGCCTACAACTACTGGGGATTCAATACAACCCTAGCCGTAAGGGGGCGCATAAGAGACCAAATGGATGACCCTAAGTTACTAGAAGTGGTTTACGAGCCGTTTTATATGAACAACCAAAGCATCCTCAATGGAAAATGTCCACCAGGGTGGGAATTGGTAGGGGAGACTTGTTATATGTATGTGGGAGCTCCTATGACGTTTTGGGAAGCAAAAGCTTTTTGTCAGGTAAATATTTATTGAAATACTATTATTTATTATAAAAGATAACCTGATTAAAAAAATATATAAAATAATTATGGAATTGGGTAGAGACGTTACTAAAGTTATGCGCAATTTTTTCCAGGCCGACAATGCTTCAATGCCATATCTTATAGGAAACATAAACTACGTACCATTATACGAGTTCTTGAGAAGACAGTACCAATGGTACCTGTATTCGGACCGAGTCTGGGTTCAGCATATCGACAGGATCAACGAGTGTACAATTTTTGCTTATCAAACAGTTGAATTAGATAATTGTAATAGAAGAAGTCCTTTTATTTGTGAAATTGGTAAGTTGATCGCTGCTTAATCTTCTGACAGACCGAATGTTTCTTATTGATTATTTTGTTATAAATTAACAAATACAATCAATTTTCTTTTTACTATTTCAGATCCAAAGGTGTCCATAAAAATTCTTCCTTTAGCTGATGACCTGGTGACAGTCTCAGTTATAAGCAGTTTGGCGCTTGCAATTCTCCTGATAATCATAGTGGCGGCATGTTGGTGGTACAAATCGAAATATCGACAAGCGCAAAGGCTAGAAAGGAGGAACAGCATTAGACAGAGTCTTCATTCTTTAAGATCAGTTGGTTTGAGTTCGAGTTCTTTTGCCGATCCGAATTATAAACGAAAAGCTGCTCAACTGGTAAGAAATCTACTTAAAACTTTACTTAAAAAAAATCTAATTTGGATTTTTGTAATAAGTTGCCATCTTTTGGTCAGTCGCTAAGGCCGTCAGCCAAAACTTTACAAAGTCAACTATTCCACCTCTAACACGTTCCGACGGCACAATAGCAACCACAGCCGGGGATAAAGCAAACCTACTTTCTGAACTGTTTTCCTCGCATTCCACGGTAGACTTTTAGGGAAAACCACCACCTAACATTTCCTCAGTTCAATCGCAAATGTCTGAAATCGTGTTCCGTCAGCGTCTTGTTAAACGGATTCTTAAAGGACTCGACGTCAATAAAGCTTCTGGTCCAGACGAAATTCCTATCATTGTTCTCAAGACATTCGCCGATGAACTTACACCAGTATTTTGTAGACTTTTCAACTTATCCTACAAAAAAGGAATATTTCCATCCTGCTGGAAGTCGGCGCGTGTCCAGCCCATTCCAAAGAAAGGTAAAAAGACCCTGCCAAGCAACTACCGACCCGTCGCATTGCTTTCAGTAATTTCAAAAGTAATGGAGAAAGCTATTAACCAACAACTCCTAAAGTATCTGGAAGGGCATAACATTATCAGCGACCATCAATACGGTTTTCGTAAGTCCAGATCAACAGGTGACCTTCTGGCATATGTCACCCATCTTTGGAGCAACACCATCGAACATCATGGAGAATCCCGGGCTGTTGCACTGGACATCTCTACGGCTTTTGATCGTGTTTGGCACGATGGACTTCTAAGTAAATTGCGATCCTACGGTATGCCTAATGGATTTTGTTTATGGTTAACCAGCTTCCTTAAGAACCGTTCTCTGCAAGTGGCGGTTGACGGGTTTCTCTCAGACACCTTCACCATCAATGCCGGTGTTCCTCAAGGGTCCATATTGTCGCCTACCCTCTTTTTACTGTATATTAACGACCTTCTAGTGAAAACCCAAAATCCAATTTATAGCTTTGCTGATGACAGCACACTTGTCTCATCTTTTACCTTGACTCCCCAAACATCCGCTGCCGACACACATCTTCGCAGGCAGCATGAAGTATTGCGCCTCAACAAGGACCTGGAAGAAATTTTGGCTTGGGGTGACAGTAACCAAGTCGAATTTAATGCTAAGAAAACCCAGGCAGCAGTCTTCTCCAAAAAGGTTAACATTGCAGAACCGGATATAGTCATGGCAGGACACGCAATTCCCCTAGCACCGTCTATTAATTTGCTGGGGGTCAATCTGGGAGGTAATATGTCTTGGCATGATCACGTTGCCGCAATTGCCAAGACAGCTGCACAGAAACTTGGTGTACTTTTCCGCACCAAAAGGTTGTACACACCTCATCAACTTTTGACACTCTACAAAGCCCAGATTCGACCATCATTAGAATATTGCTCTCATGTCTGGAGCTCTGCACCCAAGCACACCCTTCGGCTACTGGATTCCATTCAAAGGAGAGCCGTTCGTCTGATCGGCGACCCCGAGCTGACCAAGACCCTCGATAGCCTGGAGCATCGAAGACAGGTTGTTGATTTGGCTCTCTTTTACAGATATTTCCATGGCAGGTGTTCGACTGACATTGCCCACTTGATTCCACCTAGAGCAATGCAAAACAGAAATACACGGCGAACCACTGCCGCTCATCCATATGTTGTTCAGCTTAGTACTCCTCGAACTTCATTGTTCAAGAATTCTTTCATCTGGAGAACGTCATCTTTGTGGAATGATCTTCCTGAGGTCGTGTTTCCCAATGAATACAATCTTCAACGTTTCAAGACCAACGTTAATCGCTTTCTTCGCACACGCACCGCTCCCAGAGCGCCTTAAAGGATTTTTCCTACAGTGCAGGTGTTTCATCATAAAAAAAAAAAAATCTTGAAGGGAATAAAAATTCCACATTTTAGTGGACAATCTTTTTGCATATAAACCCAAGATATTCTTGATGAGTCAGTCCATAAAGAAATGAGTTTTCTGCAATTCTTCTCTTTGCTCGAGCTTAACAGACACCAATGTTGCAGATAGAAAAAAAGAGAAATGTTAACTGTAGACCTCCTTAAAATGGACACTTTGCCAATACTTATACATTGTTACTAAAAGTATACTTGGTACCTATATCATCAAATAAAACACACGAGAAACGATAAAGCATGTTATTATCAGGCTTCTAGGTCATCAATTTCATCATGACATAATATTGCAAATTTAGTAAAATCATTAAACCAAACAAAAACATTTGTTATATAATATTGTTTGTTAAGTCAGTTTTTTTCAAAATTGCAACAACTGCAAAAGCCGTATGAATTTACAATGAAGGATCTAGGTCAGGTTTTGGTCACTATCATCAAGTAATATTACTATGGTATTTATACGCATAAATACAGGGTGTTCCAGTAACACCGCCACTGATATTTGAAGGATAAGAGATAAAGATGTTAACTGACATATTTTTAGTGAATAAAGGTTCTAGTTTCCAACTTCTGACGTTTATTGATATGAATAATAATTATTCGCAGAATTGTAGTGAATAAAAGGGAAAATAGAAAATAGCCTTTATTCACTAAAAATATGAATGTCTAAAATTAGTGAGTTAACACGTTTATCCACTTATCACTTCACCTATAAAAGTAAAAATTTAATACCAACTGTGATATTTTAATTTTTAACTGACAATTCGATTTTTAGAGCACGAGATCCACAGACACATTAACTAAGAACTCCGACTACAAGAAGATGATCAGCAACGGTTCAATCGATAGCATGGAGAAATCAGTCTACAATTCCTCCATAGAAGACAATCAGTCCTATGATATCTACGAGACCCAAAACACTAATCCGTCAGCATTCGCCTACAATAACACCGTCGAGTACCATAAGAGTCCTTCAAGGTTTGAGAATCAGTATGCCAAACCAACTGGTGCATTTGACTTGGCCTTTAAGAACGAAGGATTCAAGGATACTTCTACGTTCGCCACGAATAGTAATTATCAGTCGCAAGTTGGTAGTATTCCAGATGAATCTATCAACGATGAGACACCGATAATTCAGCCCTACGCCACTAATGATGTAGCGTCATATCCTCCAAGCGAGTATTACAATACAGATACACTACCTCTTCGTGACGCATCTGAAGTTAGTGCGCCCGGGACTCTTACCAGAAGCTATGATCCTACCTACAGTAGGGGTAGACCAATGGGCTTAATGCAAGAACTGAAAACAAAATTTCCTAAGGTAGAAAAACCCCCTACTCCTCCTAGAAAGTACTCCCCGACTTACTCAGATCGCTTAGCAGAGATGACTTACAGCCCTGATTACAATACGGTGGGGTTAGCCCACCCCTCTTTTGACAGGGCTAAGTCAGTGGATAATGATTACCAGAAGCCCAGACCTAAGGCGAGGGCCAAAAGCGAGGTCGTTTTGGAAACGGATTTTGATTATATTCCTGATGATGCGTTCAATCATTCTCTTGGAGATTCGGGGAGGAGTAGGAGCCAGCCTTTGTTGGAGACTGCCATGTAAAATGGATTTTAAGGTACTGAAACTGTGATAATAGTATTTTAGACAAAATAGTGCGTTCTGAAGTAAAATGGTTGGATTAAATCAATTAATGACTATTTTCTAATAGAATCGAAAATATTGGAATTAAAATAGCCTATATAGAGGTCGTCTAATAAAGAGATGTTGAAGAACATAGACAATAACAATGCGTTTCTTAGGAGATAAAAGAAACACGATCGTTTATTAAATCATATTGTTTATGCTGCTTAAGAAAAATGAACCTCAAGAAGAACGTGGCACACAGAAGAAATATATTTTGTTAGACACAAAGAGTAATGATTTTCCAAAACCTTTTTTTGGTTTCTAGGTAGATCACTGGCCTATTTTAAAAAATTGTATTGACAATAAGTAATAAAGTTTTTTTTTTAAATAGGGAGCTACGACTACATAACTAGGGATTTTTAATAGACGTAGAAAAATACTTTTTACCTATTAAATCTGTGATCTAATATTAATAGATTATAAATTTGGCTTGACTAATTTCTTTTAGACGTCGATAGAACCTTCTCAATAAACTAATCTGAATTCTGAGTATGTGAGTGAAAGAAAACTCTTTGTTTGTGTAAACGGTGCATAGCTTTAAAAGCCTATGAAGTATTTTTTTTAAAGAGATACAGTTTTGTGAATATTTATGTAAAAAATGTTATGATTGTGGAAAATTTTTAAAAGGTTTAAAATCCCATCATAGTATTTTAATATTGTTTACTTAGTAGGAAAATCCGTATATCTACAAAACATTGAGAAAAATACAATGTTGAGAACATGTTATCGTGCGTTTGGTACTTGGAATAGCTTTTATTATTTTAAGTGAGTTACACGTACTATAATATTAAGAATAAACAAATAACATTTTAAGTTATATTTGTAAATTTTATCGAATGCAAATACTTAGTATTTTAAATTATAGTTTATTTTTACTGTCCGTATCGAACAATATACATATATAGTTTGTAAATAACTTAAATGTTAAAAAACGGATGTGATACTAGCTCATTACACAACTGTTTATGATCAGTGTTATCGTATAAATTTATTATTATACACATTATCGCATTTTGAAATTTTATTGATTAAGAATAATTTTAAACAGAACTTAATGTAGGTTCAAAAACTATTGGTGGAAAATATTAAGCCGGTATTTATCGGATTTCAAAAACAATTTTTTTCTGCATGAAAGTTCTCCCGAACAGAAAAGTGTCCATCTATTATCAAAAAAATATAATTATATGTATGTATTTTGAAACGTTGTAAATATGTACATTTTTGGCTTGTTAGTAAATAGTATCTATTTTAAGAAATGACTGTTGTACATTTAAATATGCACACGTTTTTATACAAGTTATGTGCAATGTTAGAGTTTATCGTTCGTCCAAAATTTTTAAAAAATAGTTAATAAAATTTAAAATTTATCAGAATATGTTTTTGTTTATATTTAATTCCACAATTTCATGTAATACTTTATACTAGTCATCATCAGTGTTTTAATTTAATAGGTATGTACTTGAAACTTGTACCGGGTGATTCATTAAGGGCGACGAGAGGCCATATCTCGGCAACTACTGGGCATAGAAATTCAGGAAAAAAATAATTACTAATTAACTAAAGTGGCCATGAGAAAATCCTGGAAATAATTTTTAAGTTTCGCATTTTGCCGCAAGAGGGCGTAATTGAAAAGTAAATTTTATACATATCTCCGAAAATTCCACATTAAGGTATATCTTCGATAACACCATAAAAAAGCTTGGACAATTATGCATCATTTTGGTCTTATACTCATTGGTGTACCGACTTTAATAAGAGAGGCGGGGTGGTCATTTCCAACAATTTTTATAAAACAAAACTTTTCATTATCAATGTTAATAAAAATAATACATAGTAGAGCTAATTTAATTTAATTATTTTAATAAGGAACGCTGTGCCTGAGGAGAAAAACGCAAGAGACCATTTTTATGCAGAATTGACCAGGCTAATCCGAAAAAATATCCACATGGAAAAATATCAGTGGCGTTCCACTTTTTTTCTAAAAATATTCTTTATTTAAATTTTTAAAAATTATTCTATTCGCGATAACGCTGAAACCAACGGAGATATCAAGCTGCGGTTTTAATACTTTTTCTAGCAAATTTCATCTACTTTTCGATTATGATATGGTATATTATGATATATGGATTGGTAAAAGTGCATACATTTCTCTTCCAAACAGTCTGTAGTTTGCTAAAATCGGATAAGTTGTTTATAAGTTACAGCGATTTAACTGATTACACTTTCAACAGCTCCCCCCCCCCCCCCTCTTATTAAAGTCGGTACGCCAATGAGCATAGGACCAAAATGATGCATAATTGTCCAAGCTTTTTAATGGTGTTGTCAAAGATATACCTTAATGTGGAATTTTCGGAGATATGTAAACCTTTATAATTTACTTTTCAATTACGGCCTCTTGCGGCAAAATGCGGAACTTAAAAATTATTTCCAGGATTTTCTCATGGCCACTTTAGTTGTAATTTTTTTTTCCTGAATTTCTATGCCCAGTAGTTTCCGAGATATGGCCGCTCGTCACTCTTAATGAATCACCCGGTATAATGTTATTATTTGTAAAAAAATCTTTTAAAAAATTGGGTCTACTTATTTGTAAAGGACCTTATTAAATAATTTATAAATATTTTAGTTACTTTTCCAAAAAACAAATAAAACTGCTGAATAAGTCTAAAAAGTATATAAAAAAAGAGTTTCGTCTAAATAGTAACAAAAAAACGATTACAAAAATTTTCATATTTTAAAAAACATTGCATACTTAACTGGTGATAATACGACCAACCGTTTCTGAAAATGTTTTTATCTATAGTGTAAAGGGAAGTATGTACAATCAATTACCTAATTTCCTTTGGGTAGGTAAGTAAGTACCTTACTAGTGTGGTAATATTAACGTTTTATATCGTATGAATGTGTTACATGCTCTAATATATTACAAAATACATAATTGATTAAATAACATGTACACTTTGGCAACATTGGCTGATGTTCTATTCAATTACGTATACCAGGGAGCTTTAATTGGTAAATCAACCAAAACATTTTTTATATGCATATAAGTCATCCTGAAAAGATACAGTGGCATCTTATGATTGTGTATATTTTAATAAAAAAAATGCGTAAAATATTCCATAGTTTGAGCATAATATAATAACATGAACAAGGAACCGTAGAAGAACTTATTTAATCTTTTGTCAATCTCTATATTATTTAACACTGATTGAAAGTGCATCATTATTAGAAACACAAAACATCTGTTAGGTCGCATCTAATAATTTATATTTGAATTAGTCAATATTTTAACGTACGTGATTGTCACTTCTCGAGATTCCTATGTAAAAAACAGGGAGTTCTTGCACATCGAGAAACTGGTTTTTATTACGCAAGTATCTTGACAGTGCCCTGTTCTAAAAGTAGCTTATCAGGAAAATTTTGGCGTTTGTGGGAGGCAAACGCATTGTCGTTGAAAAATTTTTGGAAATAAGGTGGTTTAAGTCATTTTAATAGCTGTTGCGAAATAGTGAGTTTTGGTAGCATTAGGGTAATTCTGGGGATGCCAAAATCTTTAATATTTCTGTTCCTAGTATAAAATCCGCGCCTTAGAGGTTAATGCGTGAAAATGAATATATTATATAGTTTATTTACCATTATTGTAAGCGTTAATTTGGAGTTTCACATTTTACCGAAGACGATAATTGCCTGCGAAAACTCTTCTATACTGCGATCCTTCAAGTCGGATCCCTATCAACCTGACGTAAACACCGCAACCTGGCAACGGTGCCTCGCTGCGCCCGAGTTCAGAAACAACTTGTTATACGTTATGCAACTCTTGCGTGTGACAAAGACAGAAAATCGTTATGTGGGCGAACATGAATGCATAGTAAACACCAGCCAATCACAGACAGCCGGGAACCAGGCCTACCTTGTCATCAATGGGAGTGCGGCGAGCCCATTTTGGGCAGAAAGGGGAAGTGGGTAGATACTCAAAGATGTATTTTAGAAGTTTTAAGGGATTTTAATGAGTTTTAAGGGTTTTTTAGGGAATGTTGTGTCGTTTAAAATGATAAATGTGCGGAGTTTTGTTTTTTTGAGCGAGTGGGAGCAAGTTTGAGGGGAAAAATAACTATGTAACTTGCCCTGGTAGTAATACTGGACTTGACCGCTGTAATAGTGGAGATCAGCTGAACTAGCGTTTCGTACAAATCAGTAGTAGTAAGAACCCGGTAAAGAGCAGTTCGTGGCCTAAGACAATCCATGATGGCAGCATTTAGGTTTTAAAATCCTTGTTTCAGCGCATCTCTCCTAAATAAAACCGCGTTTTGTCGATAAATTTTTTGTCCGTAACGGCTTAAACTCCTCCAAAGTGGCGAATCCATCGGGAAGCAGAAAAAGAGACATGTTAAAATTTCTCACGCACAAATTAAGAACTCATTCGATTAACGAAGAAAACTACAATCAAAAGGTGCGTATTCCTTAAACTCTCTCGCCCGAACTTCAATTGTTTTTATTTTGGTGTGTAAAAATTATAGTAACCTCGCTGAAGGTCACAGAAAGCGTAGAAAAAATGGCTGCTGCGGGTCGAAACAGTGGAAGATCGGAACAAAGGAATGCACGGTTCAGGGCCTGATGTCATTTTCTGCTTTCTAATTCCTGCTAAGCGAGTGCTAAACTTGTCTAATGTTGGTTAAATATTTGCTTAAAGCAGAGAGAAGATTCTTGCATGCAGAGTTTGAGTTTGAAAATTACTTGTTTCTATAAATAGATTTTATACCTACAGTGTATTGAAAGTTTATTTAGAAAATTATTGCTAGGTGTGGAAATCAAAATATAATTAATTATGAAAGGATTTCCATGGGTTTCAAAAATAATATAGTCGTTTGTCTCCGAATCCATTTTTTCAACCATACATACTACCTTAAGAGTATTTTTATGGATTCTATAGGTTTTTTTTTATTTCGAACCAAATTTCCATTTTTCTGTAATCAGAATTTTATATTTCTTCATTTCGTGCTTTTTCAATTTTAACATTTACCCTAAATCCCGATTTAATTTAATATTTCCTTTGTTCCAAACTCCCAAATCATTTATCAAATCTATCCCATACCGGTACGGATCTAGAGAAAATTTAAAATTGTTTTTCTCGTTTCCTTAAATCAGTTCAAGTTTCTGTGTGTTTTTCTGCTCAGATAATTAGACATTTTGTCGAGCATCTTCTTGTCTACCTCATACATAGTTACTTTTAAAGGTACCCCCTTCGATTTGTTTGCCTATTTCTGCTCTAAGAAGCTTTGTCTGTTCATCAAACCAATTCCAGCATCATCATCAAAATATCCGAACATTTTTGGTTTACGATATTTTTAATAAAATTTTGAAGTTACTCTTACCGAATTTCTTTCTAATTTCCCGCCACTTGTTTCCTTCAGTTTCATTGTTATTGTCGAGGTTATTATATAGTTGCATAACAGAATTAATAATTATGCATGTCCGTTATGTGGTAATAGAAAGGGTTATTTTCATTTGTCATTTGCAACAGAATATGCTGACAATTCTACTCCATTATTGACTTTTAACTACAAACTATCGTACGATCTTTTCTATCTAATTTTTTGTAAATTGAGTACTAAAGAAATACCATTTGATCCCTATTTCGACTACGTCAAAGAAGCATAATTAACTCGAACTTTTTAACCAGTCTCAACCTCAGTTTTCACCATTTTGCCCAATTTTATTTATTATTTGTAATTCCACGATTTCGTTCTGAAGCATAATATAGATAGCCCCATTTTTTGAACAAGTTTTTAAATAAACTTTTCTCAATTTAGGGGGACGAAGATCATGATTCCGGAACGGAAAGCGACGAGGAAATTGATCCTCGGGACTTACCATCACCTGGTAAGTACTTATGCAACTATAATTATTCTTTAATGTGTTTATTATTAAAGATGATTCAAAAATACCCGGTAAAATGAACGATACAGTCAAGCCATTCAAATGACATGAAGAGTCTTACCCTTAATACTTTTCTGGTGAGAAAAATTTATAATATTGATGTAATTTGGTTTGCGCTGAAATGCTAATCAAATGGAAGATTATGTCTACTGTATTATCATAGTCATACGGGAAGGTTTAAGAAATTTGGATTTAATCAATAATATAGTTAACAACATCGGCAGCACTAAGTCTAAATCTCAAGTGTAGCTTTGTTTTGGTTGGTTGAAGGAAGTTTCCCTTTTGTTTAACGTCTGGGGTCTGGGTAATGTCAGCCAGACGGGACCTACAGATTTTTATGTGGAATCCCAACCACACGTATGCTCTGGTTTATCCGTCAATCCCACCTAAAGGCAGGATTAGCCTTCAATGGGTCGCATTCGGGAGTCGACCAGTATCATACTCCATTCTAACCCCTAAAATCTTGGGTAGGTATACTTTTTAATTAAGCGTATACCTGTCCGTGGAGCGAATTCGGACTGTACCACCTTCAGGTGTGAATATTATTTCGGGTTAGCCTGGTCAATTCTGCATAAAAGTGGTCTCTTGCGTTTTTCTCCTCAGGTACACCGTTTCTAATTAAAATAATTAAATTAAATTACACGGGCGGAAGCTTGCCTATTAAGTGAAGGTGGTCATTTTCAACAATGTTTATAAAACAAAATTTTTTATTATCAATGTTAATAATAATAAATCGTAGAGCTAATTTAATTTAATTATTTTAATTAAGAACGATGTGCCTGAGGAGAAAAACACAAGAGACCATTTTTATGCAGAATTGACCAGGCTAATCCGAAAACATATCCACATGAAAAAATATCAGTGGCGTCCCCCTTTTTGTCTAAAAAATATATAATCGCTTCTTCATTTAAAGTTTTAAAAATTATTCTATTGGCGATAACGCTGAAACGAACGGAGATATCGAGCTGCGGTTTAAATATTTTTTCTAGCAAATTTCATCTACTTTTCGATTATGGTACCACCTTCAAGGGGGTGCTGATTCGTATCACCTGCGGCCAAATGCGACAGCTTTATCATTTAGCTGCCATACCGTGGCGTTACCCGTCTTAACCTACAACTTCTCTTCTAACTGCTCATCATGTTTCATCATCTTTCTCTTAAAACATTATTAATTTGTAATGGACGAACTTCTTCTAGAAAATAGATGATAATAATTTAGTATCTTGAGCTACGAAAATTACTCAAGATTAAAATGTATGTTATTTATCACTGTTGTAATAATTATGTGTGTAGTTCTTCCACTTATTTAGCAGATTTACACCTAGTAGCTGGGCCTGTATGTCTTGTATCGGCTCTTAACCTTATTAGGCATGTGTTTAATGAATGTATATAGACAACCGGTCTGTAATCATAATCATATAATCAAGTTTGTAAGATATTTATTTTAAGATTAGAGTGAGAGGCGTAAGTGGTTTTGTTATCTAATTAATCTTGATCGAAATAATTTGTAATAATAATTAAAGGGAATTATGAGAGTTATTAATAGTGTTTAATATAAGTGAAAAAATATCCATTGTTAGATTTGCAAACAATGTATCGATACATCATAATATTGTAACAATAATTTTTGAATACAAGCGAAGCTATATTTGTACCGACCGACATCAAATAGGTTAACCCCGAGCTGAGCAAGCAGTGGCGTATTTTTGACTACAATTGCTACATTTATTATTAACTGTTAAAACTATTTGTTTATTATTAGCTGACAAAAATATAGAACATTTAAGCAACAACGAACAAAATAATTATTTACTTAATAGTAAAATCAAGATTTCTATTTTTTCTAGCAAATTCATCTATAACATCATCAATATCGATACGAATATTTCGATGAATTGTCAGTAAAGTAAGTCCCACCAAACGATCTTCCCCTGTTCTGTTTCGCAAGTATGTTTTCAACCTTTTGAGAGTCGAAAAGCTTCTTTCAGAGGACGCAGTACTTACAGGAAGTACTGATAATATTATGAGTAGCGTATGTACACACAACAGCCGTTTTCATTGGCTTTTGAAAATTAATGCATTTCATTTTCCACAATTCGAATTCAGCACGTAATATTGACTGATTGTTCGTTTCCAAATCGTTCGAGTATTTTTGAATTGCAGGCAAAAGTTGTTTAAAATCTCTATCTTTTACTTTCTTTTACCTATCTTAACCTAACCGACAAGATACCAGAGCAGAGTCCAGACTACAGAAAGAGACAATAAATCAATCGGGGTGGGATCAACGGTGAACTTAGGCTTTGTCTTAAGGCGGCTGATAATAAAATTCACTTTAAGTATTTTTGAATATATGCTTAAACCTTTATATTTCTGCCCCCCCCCCCCCCCCCCCTTATATATGCCACTGTGAACAAGTAAAGTATGTTAAGAATCTAATTGTTTGCAAAATTTTTGGATAATATACACATGGATCTTAACTACTAAATGTAATGTAATTAAACTAATTTGTTTGCGAATTGCTGAAGCATCCTGTATGATATCAACCACGTGTAAAGATGTAGTCAAGGTCAGGATTACGCGAATTGCCATAAATAGTGGTTTTAGCAAACTGATTTATTTATTGCTAGATATATAGCACAAGATAAAGTGCTTATAGTTCGCTAAATGATAAGAATATCAATACTTATGGCAAATCACAGTACCGGGTGATTCATTAAGGGTGACGAGCGGCCATATCTCGAAAACTACTGGGCATAGAAATTCAGGAAAAAAAATTAGAACTAAAGTGGCCATGAGAAAATCCTGGAAATAATTTTTAAGTTCCGCTGGTACACAGACGGCTCTAAAACCAAAGACGGTACCGGAGCTGGAATACACGGAGTACGACCGGAAGAAAACTTACTTTTCCCTCTGGGAAAGTCTCCCACAGTGTTCCAAGCAGAAATCTACGCCATATTGCAATGTGGGCACGAAAACAATAGGAGGGCTTACATCAATAAGCGGGTCCATTTACCGGGTGTCCCATATGGATGGCCACCGGCCGTATCTCGGAAACTACTGGGCATAGAAACTCGGGAAAAAAAAATGATAACTAAAGTGGACATGAGAAAAACCTGGAAATAATTTTTAAGTTCCGCATTTTGCCGCAAGAGGGCGTAATTGAAAAGTAAATTTTAAAATTTTACATATCTCCGAAAATTCCACATTAAGGTATATCTTTGATAACACCATTAAAAAGCTTGGACAATTATGCATCATTTTGGTCTTATGCTCATTGGCGTACCGACTTTAATAAGAGGGGAGGAAGCTGTTGAACGTGTAATCAGTTAAATCGCTGTAACTTTTAAACGACTTATCCGATTTTAGCAAACTAAAGACTGTTTGGAAGAGAAATGTATGCACTTTTACCAATCGTATTTAGTTGTCCATAATAGTAGTAAAAAAAAATCTAGAGGGCGCAATTTGTAATAATAACAAATTTTTTGATTTTACTCCGAAAAAATAAATCATACGGTATAATTATGATACCATAATCGAAAAGTAGATGAAATTTGCTAGAAAAAATATTTAAACCGCAGCTCGATATCTCCGTTCGTTTCAGCGTTATCGCCAATAGAATAATTTTTAAAACTTTAAATGAAGAAGCGGTTATATATTTTTTAGAAAAAAAGTGGGACGCCACTGATATTTTTCCATGTGAATATTATTTCGGGTTAGCCTGGTCAATTCTGCATAAAAATGGTCTCTTGCGTTTTTCTCCTCAGGCACACCGTTCTTAATTAATTAAATTAAATTAGACGGGCGGAAGCTTGCCCATTAGGTGAAGATGGTCATTTCCAACAATTTTTATAAAACAAAATTTTTCATTATCAATGTTAATAATAATAAATAGTAGAGCGTAGAGCGCGGAGAGTAAGCGTAGAGTCTACGCTATCGAAACTGTATTGAGGAATTTGTTCAATCTTGCATCGCTTCTACCACTGCGACTTCATGCTATGAAGAGCATTTCATGCCAATGCCAGAAAGAATGTGGCGTTGAACAAAACTGCGGTGGAGCATAGTTTTTAACCACCCACAAAATGTGGTATATTAGGATGAATAGTTTATTAAAAAATACAAAAACGAATTACTAGGTTAAGAAGTTCACCTTAAATGTTAATTATGAAAAAATATTGTTGAATCACGAAAGAAAGTCTAACGCGGTGATTCTATCAAGTGAAATTTAAACAACTGTTAACCTCGAGCAATGTAGTATCTAGAATTAGCTCACATTTTAAATTTTCTAAAAATAATTTAATGACATTTATTCCATCATCCGTGCTTAAAAAATCGACTTAAAATCCTCAATTCGTACCAAAAAACTTGTTAGAATTCCAAGTATGGGTTGGATGATTAGTTAAGACAACCTTTTTTTGTTTTACCACGTAATGGACAAACGCTTATATGGTAGTAGCCTAAAAAAAAATTAACTGGTTCCACTACTGTCATCAAATTATAATATAATACAAGGTGGCCCCCTTAGAGCAGGATTCCATAGCATTTAAACTACTGAACTTTTTAATATTCTCCAAAAACGGAATTATAGGGAAGTATTAGTTCAATATTTTAAAATTATTTTAAATTATGCAGGGTGTCCGAAATAATCAGGGTATATCAAACATACTTTTTTTTTATTGGAACACTATATCTAATATTATTTCTCACGCATCTGCAGTCGAAGTCTCCATTGTACAGTTACATTCTGTGCAGATGGTTCTTGACAGCCATGTGTCCTGTCAGAATTCCTGTAATGATTCTCAGCTGATTCCTGTTCATTTGAAGCAACTGTTTCGTAAGTCTTGGCTCTGGATCCCCAATAAAACTTTTGCTTTGGTGTAATCCCTGTCTGTTGCTTCGGTGGATTTTGTGTTCACTCCTGATCCATCGCTTTATAGCATCTCGTACCGTGCACCTTGGCACTCCGAGTGCCGGTTCTGGACCAATGAATGTATTTTCTGAGCCTTTCCTTGCAAGCCTATCGGTTTTTTTATTTCTTGCAATACCTTCGTGTCCTGGTGCCCACTGCAGTGTTACTTTGTTTACTTTTGCCAGGGCCTTCAGTTCCTTTTGACATCCCATGGCTTGAGAGCTTTGAATGTACGGTTATATGTTGTGTAGTAGTAACACCAACGAAAAATTGTCACATTTTCAACCAAAATGGCAATTATTATTTCTTTACTCGTTTCTTTAGGAATAAATAGAAGTTAAAAAATATGCTGGCGAGTATCATGATCGTGCTAATTCTATTACCAATATAATTAATTTTTTATGGGCATACTTTAGTTGTTTCGCGAACCAAAACAGGTTTGATGAGCGATGCCAAATTCTATTGTTCGCAAATAATATGAATTGCAAATTTTTTCGTGTGTACATACACGTACACATAGATAGTACAAGTTTTTTCAAATATTTGCCCATGCTTCAAACGAATGTTAAGTAACTTTAAATATAAAGGATGTTTTTCTATTTATTTCTATGATTTCTGAACGTTAAAATATTGCCAGTCTTTCTTTGAGTTTAAGAAAAATTTAAAAAAAAAACCGAAGTTAGAACAGAAAGTCAGCTGATTATGATTAATATGGTTAAATTGAAATATTTAGTTACTACTGTGACAAATATGTCATACAATTTATGCTAAACAGATGCTTATTATAAAATTTTTATTGTTTCAAGTCAGACATAATTATTATAGTGTAATAAAGATGCAACGTGATCTAAAAACTTTATCAGAGTTTACAAATTATAGACTGCCTGGTTATGGATTTTTTTAGGAGTTCTTTAGGAATTTTTTTAGTTCTTTAGGCAGAAAAAGTTGTCTTTGATGTTTCAATACTAATATTCTTGCAAAGGGGCTCAATGGTTTATTATTAAGGATTAAGTAAATTGGGCCAAATAAGGTTAGAACTTCGTATAAAATTTTGTTATATGTCCCCTCATTATCGAGCTACAACCCTCTAATATATGAACGACAGTAGAGTTTTGGACTTGCATTGTCTTTATTTGTTTAGAATCACTACGTTTCAACTGGTAAGCATCTCCAGTCGTCTTCAGGTGAATACTGATACTAATATATCTTGGATATTAGTAACATTAGCCATTGTTATGGATAAAATATTATGTCTATGGCCAATAGAGATGCACTTTTACTCAAAGAAGGAACCCGGACGCGGCGTCTATCTTCTTCCAAATTTGTTTGCAGACTGCATAGCTTCGAATGAATAGCACCCGTTGATCCGTTAAACGAAGGGTGGCTTAATAAATATTACTATGTGAAATGTTAAACCGTAAAGCATGGTTTTAGTAAAAAGTCGTGTTCTATTATAAATTGTATAAGTACCACTTATAACTTTATGGTTGTAGGGAGAAACTTAAAAGAATATATATTGAAATATATTTTATTTTTTACAATAAAATATATTAATTTCTCATTGGTAGTGTTGCCTATATATTTTAATAAAATGCACAATTTCTTAAGTCGTAATTTATTTCATATAATTTTATGTTACCAGGTAATAAAATGGGATTCTATATTTTATGATAATTAATATAAAGAATACTCAAAATTTTTTACAATGAGTTATAATAAAGCCAGTTTCCTCCGGGTGAAGTTTTTTTGTCTTGACAGTTACACAATTTATTTTTTCTAAGTGTTTTTGAGTTTTTATAGAAAAAACTCATGTTAAACTTAAATTTACCCTTTTTCTTCTAAGATTGAAACTTTTTCTCAATTAAACGTCTGGTATAATCTTTTTTTCTCTTTTTTACACCTGTTATGACATTTATCTCAAATATAAACATATAACTAAAACTATAAATAACAACTTTTGATTTATATAATACTAATAACCATAACTTAATGTATTAAAAAAACTATTTATATGCGCTTTACACGCTTATTTCTGCATGAACGCCCAAGTGCTTTTGTTACGAGTTATTTAATCGAATCACTAATAGTACTCGTATAAAATACCGAATTATATTACTCTGATTCACATAATTAATTTGTTCTAAGTGATCGCCGGCCGAGTGGTTAGAGTGGTTTTATTATGTTTTAAATCGACCGGCAAGGATTCCGCTTGCTGTAATCTATGAATATTCTGTTTGACCCCTGTCGATACATTTCTCAATTGTCTGGTGCAGTAGCCGAGAAGGTTTAAACCAAATTTAAAACATTATTATATTATAGTCTATTTCAGAAAGGTGTAGGTAGAGTAATAAAAGCTCATTAGGTATGCAAAGGGACTACAGAGTGACTTAACGAATATTTAGGCCACTTTCATAATTTACCATTGATTTCATTACAAAATTCTTTCTTTTCATCAAGTGCAGGTAGTACCACCCGGGTTTGGGTCAATTTATGGGTTTTGCCTATTGTTATCCATTCACAAACACTGAAAATGGTGTAACAAAGGCGTGCATAGTATTAGGTACACTTAGTTTTTATTAAACAATTTAAAAAAAAATACAAAATACAAAAAATACATTATACAGAAATTCAAATATATAGTTATAATATTCTTCGCCATCTGAGGAACTGTCGTCTCCTTTTGGCGTTATAATTAACGGGTCGACGGTCCGATCGATCAGATGGTCAAGATTCCACAGTTTCTCCTCTTCTTTAATGACATGATGGACTGCTTTCCGCCAGTTCTCTGGTGTCACTTCCTTAATGGCTTGATCAAACAGTAGCTTAACGTCTTTCATTGTGAGTGTCGTGTTGTGTCTTGCTACAAATCCTTTTACTTGCGCCGATATAAGTTCTATAGGATTTAGTTCGCAAATATATGGCGGTGTGCGCAGCACAGTTACACTATGTTTTTCATCTTCCATGGTATATTTCATAAAACAATGTTTGTGTAAATTTGCTATAGCTAATAATTCCTTCTTTATAAAATTATCTTATTTTTTCTTTGGTTACTTAGTTATCATAAATAATTTATTGCTCAATATTTACCTGTGCCTATGGACGACACCGAAATTGAGCCGAACTGAACGGAATTTCCCATTTTATTACTCTACACCTTTCTAAAATAGACTATAATACATATAAACGTTTATGCTAACGCTCGCTGCAGATTACAAAGCCGACCCTGTATTTTCATACGCAATTGTCTGAGGAAAATAACTCCCCGAAAGCAATTTGACAGAAACAACCGATGTCGAAAATAATATTTCTTGTTTAACTTGGCAGATACCAATTTAACGTCGACAAATATAATATATCCCAAAATTCTGCCGTAGAGCCACTCAAGTGTGAACCCGGCTTAATAAACCATGTCTTTTAAATCGGCTTGTTGATTGGAGTTAATTTATTTAAATGAATCTGCAGCTACCTCCTAATATGAATAATAAAGAGACAGTTGTTTACAGGAACGTGGGCAGGAACCGGGAGTCCTCTTAAACGGCTGTATTTATCCAGCACACCTTTGGTGACATTTTAAAAATATATTAAGAGGACTGCGTATACCTTTAAAACGAGATTTCTTCTCATGGGTTTATTAAAGAAAAAAATGTTGTAGATATATAAAAAATTTTAGAAATTTACCAAAGAATTTTGGACAGTCCTTTTGATGGTTTTTTCATATATGTATTTAAATCATTTATTTTTTGATTTGGCAACACTATATTGACTTTTCAATATTCTGTAATTAATTCTAAACAACTTTTATTTAAATAATTTTTCAAAAATAATTACGTTTTTTTAAAACCTAAAGTTCAAATTTTAGTCTTGTTCTAAGTTATTTATTATAATTCATCTCAGTCGCCTACTGATGCTCTCTCTTTCTAAGATCAGCGGCAAACTCTTCTCTCGGAGACGCGACGCGCGTCGGCTGACCGCTGGCTTCCGTGTACCAAACATCATGAAAACTGTAAATGCGCGTAACTACGGAATTCTATTAAGTGGATTCGAACAATATTTCTAAATTTTTTTCCAAAGTTACCAGCTCCATGCGATATTATATCTATACGTATTAAGAACATTGCCTTCTCTTGAAACGAATCCTGTCCATGTTTGTTAATAGATTTTTTAAAACTTTTTAAATTTGGACTTTACAGATATTGGAGAATGTGATAGAGTTATTTTAAATTAAATAAAAGTCTCATTATTTCTTGGAATACAATGAATATTAGTATTTTCTTAGGGTTTTCATTGGCTTATTTTTGTTCGTGCACGAAAATATCTCTTTCACACCCACATAGATACCACCTTGCCATTGGTGAAAAAAAAATTAAACAAGTTGTTTAGTTTTTTTGTAATTCACTTCAAGAAACCCGTAATTTAACATGGGAAATTTTAAGTACATATTATTATGTATATAATTTTGTGGAAATATCAATACATCATACAGAAAAATATAAAACCCCTTTTAATTATAATAGTTCAATAATGTATAATTAAAAAAAATTTAACTATTCTAAACATTTTCTTAGGGTCGGATTGGAAGGCTGATTAATTATTATGTTACTACCACAAATGTTTCGTTATTTAAGGGGTACAATTATTCGTATTATAGTTTTTTATGGAACAAAAAACAGTGTTACGCCACTGATTTACCGGAAATAATTCGGCCATATTTAAATACCATCCCGGTCTCTGGGAGGTTGCCGTTCTGCCCTTGTTTCGAATTAGGCTTTTTTCCTCTTCGTTTGCTGCCAGGGCCATTCCCGAGCGGACCTACAGTTTAACGTGGGTTCCGAACCACGATCCTCAGTCATGCGACACCCCCCAAGGGCTATCAACCCTTGGTTTATTGCCATTGCATGACCTACCGATTGGGGAGTGTGTACCTTCTTCCGCACCCCACGAGATGTCCGATTTCATCCGGCCTGGTTACCAGCGTGAATGGGGTGGGTTTACACTCTTCCCTGCATTCTTAAATCCACTAAATTTCGGACATACTTTTTTTATTCTAGGTATGCCCACTCCGGGAATCGCTCTACCTCTGAGCCACAACCGCGGTTCTCTGGGAGGTTGCTAAAAAACTGCTTTCTTTAATTCATTTTTTTAGTAGGAAGAAATGCTTTAGCTCCCCAATTCTAACTAAAACTCAACTCTGTGTTGTCTTCTAGCTTTTTCTGTCACATCTGTTTAAAATTCAGACATGACATAATTATTTTCTATTATCTGTGATCATGCAAGTTCTTGTGAAAATTGCATAATCTTTTTTGTAGGGGAATTTATTAGAAAAATGTTATTTGTTTATTGTTTATAATTTAAATTCATGTGTTTTGTTACATAAAACATATTACCTTGAAAGAATTAAAATAAACTACTAAAAGCAGTGACGGCGCCAGGATTTTTGGGATGGGTGGGCACAAGTGGGACCGATGATTTTAGAGTGGACAGTACCCCTACACAAAGGGCGAAGCCCGACATCCACAACCTACGCAAAGGGCAAAGCCCGACAAAAGTCATAAAAGTAAAAAACCAAAATCCCCCTCTTATCCGAAGTGGCGTCTAAAAAGGGTCATCCTCGTTCTCTTGAAAATAACATACAATAAAACTTTCATAGTCAAATCCCCCTTCCCCCGGAAATTTCATTGCAAAACCGTCACTTTTGGGTGGGCATTGATGTTTTCAGGGTGGGCCGGTGCCCACCTTGGCCCTCCTCTGGCGCCGCCGCTGACTGAAAGACACGTTTTAGTCGATGAATAATTAAAATTTAATCAAAACATACATTTTACAGAAAAATTCAATAATAAATATTTTAGGCCTTGAAAATGTTTTAAAATAGTTTTTGTTACAAGCCCGACAAGAAATATTAAAATTGTTCGTTTATTAGGACAACCTGACCGGTTTCGTTCCCTCCCTTGGGTCTCATCAGGGGCCAAAGCTGTAATACAATATTAAAACATCTTTTCAAATCCGCCTATCATAAAATCTAAAGTTATTTATCTCACTTTCTAAGTATTTTATTTTAAAACTACGAAGTACCTCGTGAAACAGTGCATTTCTATACTTATATTTTTAGAATTGTCCCATACAATGAATAGCTTTGTTACACTATACAATTTGCCAACTCGTTGGCAGTAGTATAGATTAAGGAAAAGGATATTTTAAAGGTTTGTACAGAACTTTACCTGAATTTTAATTCGATTTGCCTTTCATGTTAAAAATGCCTTTTCTCGAGACGGTAATGCGTACAAAATAATTTTTTAAAAATACCTCCACATTAGCATAGTTTAAAAACATTTTGTTCGCGTTAAGTGGACCCGATCGAGCTAAAATTTGCCATGTTAAATTATGGTTGTTCTGGGCCCGAATTACAAAAAAACAAAGTAGATTATTAAGTTTTTTTCACCAATAGAAAGGTGGTGTCTATGTAGCTGTGGGAAAGTTATTTTCTTGTAGAAAAAAATATAAGCCAAAGAAAACTCCTAATCTTAATTTAGAAATATTGGTCGGATGCTCGTAATATAAGGAAAAGTTGATTATAAAAGTTTCAACTGTGCCAAAATATTTCTACGTTCATTCGAAACAAATTGTGTAAATTCACATTCTATCTAAATTTACGTACTTAGAAATTCCATTTATTCATAGCATGGCCCATCGGTTCATTAGTAATGTAATGAGATGAGCGTATTTTCGTGTCTCCAATCACATCAAAACAAGGAAAAAATATCATATGTTTTGGATATAAAACTTTAAGGTTAGGTATAATGCAAAAAAAGTATCGATACTTCAGAAGTATCGATAGTTTTTCGTGGTATCGAGTATTTTTAGCATCGATACTATTTAACCAATACTTTTTGTGCGGTATCAATTTTTAGAAAGTCACTTTTTTGATAAAAGAAAAGTTTTTGCGATGAGAAGAGCGTCTTTTTTAGAAGTCACATAATGATCGGAGAGAAGTTATGGGCGGCTTTTTTTTTAGAAGTTACGAGAGTTTTTGGACATTGGAGATTTATCGATATGGAAGTCAATCTACCGATATACCGAACACCAATATTTTTTTTTACCGATTTTTAAAAAATAAACCAAAAATCCATCAATTTTTTTTGAAAAACCGGTATTTTTTTGAAAAACCGGTATTTCAGGAGAAATATGCTGTCGTGAGCGGAGCGGCGGCGCCAGCGCTTGAAGCTTAATCGAGAGGTTCTGGGTTCGATTCCCAACAAAGGCATAAAACTTTTTCAATTTTAATCTTGTCTGCACGCCGGCAAACATTTTTCAATTTAAAAAATATATGTTATATTATCATTATATTTATAAACGAATAATAAATTTTGTATTGTTATAACTTATATCTTTCTTATATGTAAGTAACTTTAATAACAGTTTTACTACCACAACCGTAGCGTGTTATTTAGTGAACAAAGGAAACGATTGTTTGCTGTAATTGTGATAAAGACAAAGATAAAAATACTATAAGGCAATAAATACGTTTTGTGCATGTCAGTGGCCCAAGACCTAATAAAACAAGGGTTACTTTTAAAGTGTCAACGTCATAAAAGAAATAAAATAGTAAAAAAAGAAATTTATATATAGGATGGTCCCCGTTATCAAAGAAAATATGTGTTCCTACTTTTGTTTCTTTAAAAACATGTTTATATGCAGCTACACTATCAGTCAGGCTGATCAGGAAATGACATTAATACTGCAATTAATTGCAAGGATTGATGTAAATTCTCATTAGAAAAAACACTGATGCGAGAATAACGAAGGATTGATATCATTCAGGACTGTCAGTCCGACTACTCCGACTGATAGTGGAGGGTCTGCATTTAATTTTTTTTGTCACAAAATATTACCAATAAAATGTAATTAAACATTTGTAAATTTTGGTTTGTTTTTATTGAACATTCCAGTCTCGTTAGCTGATGGAGAGCGATCTTTTTCTAAATCAAGTTTAATTAAAAATTGTTTACAGACCATTTCTGCCCATTGACCTATTTGCAAATATGAGATTTAGAAGGGTGGATCTCAGCAGCGGCGCCAGTATTTTTGGGATGTGTGGGCACGATGGTTTTTGTGTGGGCACTACCTAAATCAGAAGTGACGTCTAAAAAAAAAAGGTCGCCACCTACCCCACGCTCTACGCAGGGGGCAGGCGAAACTTCCTCCTTGTCCAAAGTTCCAAAGTGACGTCTTAAAAAAAAAGGTCGCTACCTACCCCACGCTCTACGCAGGGGGCAGGCGAAACTTCCTCCTTGTCCAAAGTTCCAAAGTGACGTCTTAAAAAAAAAGGTCAACCCCTCTTTTCTCAGGCGAGGGTTTCTTAGCCAAGTCCCCCTTCCCCCCGAAAGTTCCATTACCAAACCGAATCCATAAATTTGGGTGGGCGCCAGGGTGGGCACTCATGTTTCTAGGGTAAAGATATTATACAGGGTGGATCAACTTTAATTTTTTTGAATGAAGCATAATATTATATATTTTTACATTCAACAATCAATTGTCGACAATTTTCATAATTCAACCCCAATACCTATCTTCAACCGTTTACGAAGTATTGACTTTTAAAACAAAATAGACAAACTACAAAGTATGAAGAGAAACATTTTAAAAGATGTTAAAAATGTCCTTCACCTACTGTTGTATATTTTGTTGGACTTGTGGAGATATTTCCCGTATTACTTGTCGAATAGAGCGCATCTATCGAGTTGGGTTTAGATTTATAAAACGACATTTTTGATTCAGCCCCACAAAAAAGTCCAGTGGATTAAGATCGGGCGATCTGGGTGGCCAGTTTCTTTATCACAATCCTGTACAATATTTTTTGTCGCATCTCTTTTTTATAATAAGTATAGGGACATACCAGCGGGAAAGGAAACGCAGCATGTGTTTCCTGGCTTGTATAATTAAAATTTTATTACAAATATTTTACTAAGAGGTTCACAAGAACTTCTAGTTTGGCGGATAGGTACCTTATTTTTTTTTCAAAAAAAAAAATTATTTTTTTAAAAGTTTTAAATAAGTATCATGTTCAACCTATATCATCCGCCATGCTGAACATAAAAGTAGAAACATTACGGCTATTCATGGTAATTTTTTATTTTCCATACATACGATGCGCGATGCCCCGATATTATTTTTAAAATCTCCACTGACACCGCGACTTATTAGTTCTAATGAAATTCGTTTTTATAATATTTTATTTATAAAAAAAGAAATTTTATTGCCATCGCCAGACGCAGGTGCACGATGTAGTGGAAATGAAGTATTCGTTCGTGATGACTCATCGACTACTGTTGCTCTTAATTAATACCTTCTACTTGTTTATCTTTTTCAATCTGGCAACATCGTATGAAAATGTACGCTAGAAAGTTTTCGGAAAATCAAAAATACCTCCTGTCAAAATAGTTTAAGTGAATTATGTTAATACGCAACACGCGCGCTATTTATGTTTTTTTTTAAATTTGGCATCGGAAAATATTTTTGAGAGAGAATGTTTGTTCGCAGTTCAACGAACTTTTAAATCCGTTCCACTTTATTATTAATTGTTGATATTTGCATTACTCAGTACTACGCCAAGCGTGTGTATTACGTGCCAAAAAAATAATTTTAAATAGAAACAACACCTGTGTCATAAAAGTGACATTAAATACGCTAAGTAATTAAAATTACCAAATTACCCATGCTCGGTTCTGACGTTATGAAGTTTTAGAAAATATATTTTTAGAATCATGTAGTAAAAAGATAGCGAAGTATTATAGTATAGTCCGCCTCGTTTTATTAAAAATTTGAATTAAAAACTTTGTTCGCGGTAAGGATCGTAAACCGATTCGGGACTATTCGCATGCGCAGTTCAAATAACGCATCCATTGGTTCAGAATCTTTACTGCGAACAAAGTTTTTTATTCAAAGTCTTATTAAAACTGATTTTTTTATAAACTTCCTACGATATTGATGATACCGCCAGTATTTTAGGCGAACACTTAAGTGTATTAATTGTCAACTGGCACCGATAGTAAACAATAACCTAACCACAAAATCCTCGATGCGATCGGCACAGGACGGCTTTCACAAAAGGTGTATTTAAAATTAGCTTACACCTTTTTCAGTCTTTTTTTGGATTTGAGAAACCTAGAACAATAAATAAGTCGAAAAATTATAATTAATTTAAGGGGGATTTCTACTGTGATGGTCCTATTTTCATCGTTTCTTTACGATTTTTTTCTAGGGATAATAAGACAAATGCAGAAAAACAAGTTTTCAATTCTTTTTATTAAAGATAAGATGTACCAAAAAAAATTTTCAACCCACAAAAAATCAAAAACTTGAGGGTGCTACAGGGTGCTGAAGTTACCCCCTCAAAAAAACGTAACTTGCTGGCGGAATTCAAATACATTTTTCTATTCATGACAAAAATAAAATGGGCCCAGATTCTTTAATTGTAAGCATGTAGTTATAGCCCCCACTAGAATCAAGTGAAAACTCGAGTAACTGTTAAAATGGCGCGAGATTTAAATTTTTTTTTGAAAATTTACCATTTTTTTTTGTATTTCAAGGGCTGTAACATTTTCTGTAATATCGCAAAATATTTGATTCTAGAGGGGGCTATAGCCACTTGTGTTATTGCATTTTAAGACCAAAATCATTAAATTCTGATAATTTGAACATACCGAAGTACTTTCCGCTAGCGCGAAAAACAGGGTTTCGAGAAAAACATCTTTAAAGTTTCAACGGTGGCTCACAACAAAATAGTCTCACTGTCACTTAGTCTGCGATCCCTGGCCCGTAGATTACACCCTCCTCTTCCTCGAAAAACGATAAACGAGCTGATTCTTCCTGCCTTTTTGCGAGCCTGGCCTGACGATCCTGATTGGTCGAGATGATGTCGCTGGCGACAGAACGTAGCTCTGAGAACGCAGCTTAACTCAAAAGCCGCTAGTGGTAAGAACTGACCGGCAATCATAAAATTGGATGTAACTTTTTTTTGGAGTAGATTTGGTAAAAACGTTTACACACGGTTATTCTAGAGACTATACAGAGTCGAAATACGTCGGAAAAAAATTTCGATTTTTTGAAAACCATCACAGTAGAAATCCCCTTTAAGTGGATCCAAACGCGCGAAAACTTTTAAAACATTTAAATTGCGTTTTTTTTAAAGCGAATTACAAAAAAAACTAAGCAAGATTTTAAATTTCTTTTTTCACCAATGGAAAGGTAGTATCTCTGTGGATGTGTGAGAGTTATTTTCATGCAGAAAAAAATCGAGGAAAAAGATATTATAAGTCATTGAAAATCCTAAAAAAAATATTTATCAAACATTTTAGTGCAATACTTATAAGTTACAACGAAATTTAGGTATTACATTATGCTATTCCCGTTCTTTTGTTTTAAAATTCGTTACAGCCAAATGTCAAACAAACGTAACTATTCAGTGTTTATATTACATAAATTTCCTGTGTGCTTTGCATGTGTTAGGTCAGTTAAAATATTTATATGTTAATAGAAATTACTTAACACAAATTAGCCAATAGTAAAATTATTATTTTATGACTTCCTCACTATTTTTAAAAGTTAAGCCAGTAATTTCAAGTTTTGTGATTGCTTTTCTAAATAAAAAAGCGATGAAACCTGAGTCATCTTTATTTGTTACGTAATGTTACTTGAATTGATAATTTTTTTTTAAGTGGAATATAAAATTCGCTATTGTACAATTTGATTTTGTGTTCAATGTTTCGTTTGATTTACAAAGCGGCATGGTCACCCAAAGGAACAGTTTCAGAGGGGAGGGGGTGTAGTTAAAACCAGATTAAAAAGTGGTTAGTAAATAAAAACTTCTTTAAAAAATAAAATGTTATTTGGTTGCCAGTTGCATTGAGTTAAGACAAGCGAGGCAATCTCAGGGGGAAGAGGAGGAAAAGTAAAGAAATCTTGGTCAAAAAACGAAATGTGTCACTACTCTTAAATAGTACAGCAATCTTAAACTTATGAAATCTCTTCTAGAGTAAATATTTTTCAGCCATTAAAATTAAAACGATAATAAAAAACAACATAAATATTTTTGAACGTGATTTATCTAAAAATTATTTCCACACACTATTTGACTAAAGTAAGTAATTATAAAATAATATAATCACCGTAATTCACGGTAAACAAAAATGTGACTATCGTTTTATTTAAAACACATGGCATGGCTTATAAAAGCTTTCGAAATAATCATCCAATTAAAAATATTTAAATTGACATAGTAAACTTACCGGCTGTACCAGCAGTCTGTGTACATTAGGTATTGCAATCCCGGGATTCCCGAATTCCGGGATAGCTAGCATTTTTACCATACTTTTCCGATCATTGGAAGTAAAAATATAATCCTGGGATCGAAAAAAAATCGCTCTTCATGATATTAACAGAAATTTTATTGAGTAAACGCAACGTCTTATTCCTAAAAAAACATAGTCAACCTAAAAAGCAGTCTTAAAAATGCACTGCGTGCAGTGTTCAATCAGGTTGAAAGCAGTAATTCCTCGGTAGATTGCTGCAGGTCGGGGCAGCACGCAGGGATTGCAATTTCGGGATAGCTACCAGTTTTAACATACTTTTCAGATCCCAAGTTTACATAAAGGGATCCCGAAAATCCCAGGATACATGGGTACCTATACTACCTATACCAGTGGTTCCCAAACTTTTTTCTATGGCGCCCCCTTTTGGGAATCAAGAAATGGCCGCGCCTCCCTCCCCTCCATTATACAGATACATTTCTTTTACTTCATTTATTTATTTAAAAACATGACATTTGAACTCTAATCTAATGAGAAGGTGCTGCATTTCTTTAACAAGGTCGAAAATTCTTGGTGCTATCTTTTAGTATTAATTTTGCAATTTTTCAGGATTGCGACCATTTAAATCATGGTCTAAATCAACTGATTTTTTCTATTTTAAGCCGAAGAAAATAACTCATCAGGAAATTCGCAAAAAAGGAAGATAATTTATTTAAAACGAAGTGTTTAGAAACATTATGTAAGTGTAAAAACATAACTAATCGTCATCAGTCCAGCGTAAAAAATATTCATAAATTTACGCTTCCGAAAACTTTCATGTCAATACAAATTATTTTGTATGTAGCCGTGGAGATTTTCTAACTGTAAATCTAGACAACAAATATTTTTGAGCGAATAGGGAGAAAATAATGAAAATAAACGATTTTAAAGTTAATGCCATATTTAACTGAAAAATCAGTTTAAATTGATAAAAATTAAAAAATCACCATTTCATTGAAAAAATCACATTTATTAATTTTTTTCAAAAAAATCGTGATTTATTGCAACCCTGGTCGGATCCACTCAAGTTTTAAAGATTATTTTTTGGTAGTATAAATAAATTTTTGTTGCAGAAAACAAGAGATAAAAATAGTTGTATTTATGCTACAGAAGTTCAACAGGGCTTAGCTTTTAAAACAATAAATATTTTTTTTTTATCGTCAAACATAACTTTGTCGGTCATAAAAACAAATAAAAATGCAGCGTAATATTTATTTTTAAAAATCTCCCTTTCTCTTTCCACCGCATTAATCAAAGGTGAACTTGAAATACAGCAAACGCGTTTAATACTTGTCCATGAACCTGAGCCAACCTGGTATAAACATCAAATGGGTAACACTATAATAGAGACTTTCTGCGAATAAGTTAATGGAATTGTTAAACGTAAATATCGCGGAGGGTTTAAGAAAATTCATGGTTCCTTTTCAAAAACATTCTTCCCTTCAGTGCATTAGAAATCTTATTTCAAAAACTATAGTCTATTTCAGAAAGGTGTATGTATAGTAATAAAAGCTCATTAGGTATGCAAAGGGACTACAGAGTGACCCACCGAATATTTAAGCTACTTTCATAATTTGGCATTGATTTCATTGCAAAATTCTTTATTTTCATCAAGTGCAGGTAGTACCACCCGGGTTTGGGCCAATTTATGGGTTTTGCCTATTGTTATCCATTCACAAACACTGAAAATGGCGTGACAAAGGCGTGCATTATGTACATAGTATTAGGTACACTTATTTTTTATTAAACATTATAAAAAAAATACAAAATACAAAAAATACAAAATACAAAAAATACATTATACAGAAATTAAATTATAAAAAAATCATAATATTCTTCGTCATCTGAGGGAGGAACTGTCATCTCCTCTTGACGTTATATTAACGGGTCGACGGTCCGATCGTTCAGGTGATCAAGATTCCACATTTTCTCCTCTTCTTTAATGACATATGGACTGATTTTCGCCAGTTTTCTGGTACCACTTCCTTAATGACTTGATCAAACAGTAGCTTAAAGTCTTTCATTTTAAATGTCGTGTTGTGTGTTGCTACAAATCCTTTCACTTGCGCCCATATAAGTTCTATAGGATTTAGTTTGCAATAATTTGGCGGTATGCGCGGCACAGTTAAACTATGTTTTATATATATCTTCCACGGCATAGTTCATAAAACGATGTTTGTGTAAATTTGCTATAGCTAATATTTCCTTCTTTATCAAATTATCTTCTTTTTTTTTTTTGGTTAGTTATCATAAATAATTTAATGCACAAAATTTACCTGCGCCTATGGCCGACACCGAAATGGAAAGGTTATATATATGGGCGTGGAAAAATTATTTCCATGCATGCAACAAAAATCGAAGAAAGAGATATAAGCCAATGAATACCCTAAAACTAATTACTAAAATCCATTGTATTGAAAAAAATACTGAATTTTTAAATAAAAATAACACTTTAATATCTGAAGAGTTCAAACTTAAAAGGTTTTAAAAATCCAATAATAAACATGGGCAGGATCCTAGCCAATAGAATACAATGTTTTTGGTCTAATTTAATATAGTATATAGTTATAATTTTGGTCAGATGCTCTTAAAAAAAGCAACACCACCAGGTGGTGGGGTGGTGGTGGAAAGTCTCTAATAATATCGAGCGTAGGCAGAAGCAAAAAACAATGAGCATGATTTACGAGTGTGATTACCGCCTACGTAAATATTAGTTTATCGTAACGTAAATCTTTGTACTTAAATAGAAATCGTCGGAACTTAAAAAACTCGGTCGAGAGTCAATCGAAATCGCGCAATATCCAAATGTATTGTTTGTTTTTCCAAAATTTGGATATTTTCAACATGTTTTATTTTATTGTGAGTAGATAGACGCTTCTTTGTATAACAATAAAAAAAAATAAAAATTATCATCAACCATCACGTTGATGATAATTTTTTAGTTAAAATTTTTTTTTATTGTTGTCGAAATTGTTTACAATAGCTTTGATTTTATTCACATTTTCCTTGATTTTATCTAATATTTTCCCTACATTTTTCGTCTGTGGCATATTTTTTCCAGAGGCTTTGATGTCATTTTGAAAAGAGCACCATTTCTACTATATTATTATTTAAGGTTTAAAAAGTTTGGCCCGCATCTAGATAGGTCGCATTAGGGGTGCTGTTAAACTGGGGGATAGGAAGTTCAGCCCCCATTTCCCCAAACCATCGTCTTCGCGCAAAAAATTGCGTAAGATTAAAAAACATTTTTAGGGAACCCAAATAAATGTTGTTAAAATGTTATTTTTACCATTAAAATACTATCATTTTTCGATTCACCGTTTTGAAATTTTTTTTGCGTGCGATAATGTTATTAATTTCCTATTTTGTATTTACAAGTCAAGCTTTTAGATTGACTTATTAATTTTTTCATTTTATACCTATACCCTTAGTCCAAAATTACTGTGAGTGATTCATCGCTTTTATATAGAGTGCATCGGGTTGTACGAAGTGAGATTAAACATTCCAATGTATTTTTGAAATTCTAATTGAGCAGAATATTTATTTTCATGGCATTTTTTTCCCTACTTCGTACTGCTCTCAATATCAAAGCGATAAGTAATTTTGGACCTGGAATATAGCTTATTTCTGTAGTTTTTAATAATTCGTTGGGTTTCGATCCTGGTTTCTTCTTTCCCCAAACCGATTTCGTGGATACACTATTGAGACTAATGACTAAAACTGTATTTTTTTTTTTTTATGATAAAACACCTGCACTGTAGGAAAAATCCTTTAAGGCGCTCTGGGAGCGGTGCGAGTGCGAAAAAAGCGATTAACGTTGGTCTTGAAACGTTGAAGATTGTATTCATTGGGAAACACGACCTCAGGAAGATCATTCCACAAAGATGACGTTCTCCAGATGAAAGAATTCTTGAACAATGAAGTTCGAGGAGTACTAAGCTGAACAACATATGGATGAGCGGCAGTGGTTTGCCGTGTATTTCTGTTTTGCATTGCTCTAGGTGGAATCAAGTGGGCAATGTCAGTCGAACACCTGCCATGGAAATATCTGTAAAAGAGAGCCAAATCACCAACCTGTCTTCGATGCTCCAGGCTATCGAGGGTCTTGGTCAGCTCGGGGTCGCCGATCAGACGAACGGCTCTCCTTTGAATGGAATCCAGTAGCCGAAGGGTGTGCTTGGGTGCAGAGCTCCAGACATGAGAGCAATATTCTAATGATGGTCGAATCTGGGCTTTGTAGAGTGTCAAAAGTTGATGAGGTGTGTACAACCTTTTGGTGCGGAAAAGTACACCAAGTTTCTGTGCAGCTGTCTTGGCAATTGCAGCAACGTGATCATGCCAAGACATATTACCTCCCAGATTGACCCCCAGCAAATTAATAGACGGTGCCAGGGGAATTGCGTGTCCTGCCATGACTATATCCGGTTTTGCAATGTTAATGTATCAAAGATTTTACCCGATTTGCCTTTTTAGACTATTTAGATTGTGTCTAATACAATTTTTTTCCAGATTAAAACCATTAAAAATAAATAAAATGTTTGACATCTTTTTTTTAATTTTTGAAATAAAATTTCTTTGCATCATGTTTTGGTATTTATACCTGTGTGTTAGTTATAATAATTTTTGTTCACGTACAACGTGGCGCACCCTTGTATTGTTAAAAGATTCGTTGACTTTTCAAGTGATTGTTAATAAGTTATTCCTTTTCAAGCATATAATGGGTACCTTCTTTCGCGGTTATAATTAAACAATTTTACATCCTCAGAATTCAAATAAATTTAATATATAAAATATTTTATTTGATGGCCACTGATAAACCAACGTCTTTATCCGAAAAGCTAAATAAAATAAATATAGAAATTAAAATATTGGATTTAAAAAATACAAATTTATATTTATAACAGATTATTATCAAAATATTCATTTACGGTAAAATAAGCTTTTTACAGTCTTTTAATTCTTTTAAAATTTAATATATTTTAATATAAACTGGGATAATTACATTTTTTTTTAGAATCATAAACTATAGATTTATTTGCAAAACTTGAAGAAGGAATATGTTAACATATATTAAAAAATTTTCTTGCATTATTAGTAGGTAAATTAATATTTTTTCTCCACGGCCATTACTGAATGCAATAATTCCAAAATCATATTTGATAATAGAATGTAAAAATTCTCGCTCTTGAGTTGGAATACTTATTCTGAAACACTTGCTTCTTATGCGTTTTACGTGTATTTTCATTCCATAACAAGATACGGAATGAATATTCTGTAATTGATCTAAACGATATAGGTTGCCAAATTTTATTGCAAGTCAAAATATGAGTGAAAAATCGGATGAATCAGATATGGACCTGGATAATACTCCACCTAAAATTACAAATATTGCGAATAGTATTTTTGGTCGTGGAGAAAATATAGTCTGCTACTCGGTTAGAATGAAAATTCGATACTCGTGGTGGAATCTTCCACTCGGATCAAATGTTCATTCCAACCACGTTACAGAATCTACTATTCTGTATCAAACGGATTGTTATTTTAATATATAAAATGAAGTGACTGTTAAAATTTTTTGTGAGAAATAACTAAGGTTTACCAAAATCTCTAGATCTTGCTTGCTACCGCCTGTCGAAAATACGATAATTTTATTTCATCATGTATACAGGGTGTTTTTTAATTGAGTGCCGATACTTAAGGTTGTTAGTCCTTGGGTGATTTTAAGAAGAAAAGTTAATATTAACATATGTCCTAAAGCTCTTCATTTTTGAGCTATAGGGTGTTTAAAAAATATAACTTTTTTATCATAATTATTATATCACTCTTAGATATTTTTATGAAATTTTGTACAAACCTCTTAATCATTAAGGGGCATTTTTTGACTTAAAAGATTTTTTTAAATTTTTACCAGTGACGTCCGTACGGGGTTTAAACTGAAAATTGGTCCATAGACTTATTTTCGTATAATGCATCCTTTTTGCTTAAAAAAAAAACAAAAAAACAATTTTTATCTACCGATAAATCAGGAGGGATGGCAACATGCCTGCAACTCCCTTACAACCTTTGTTAGCTGACGGTAATCCGCGCGCCAGCATGTCCTGCGCTCGGGTGGCGAGTTTTCTGCGGACGCTCCTCCCTGACGAACGAGTAAAATCAGCGACCTCGCATGGCATTACTGGACACGCTGTTGAAGTTAGAATATATTGTTCTATTTTTCGTGTTTATTGTTTTACAATAACGTATCTGGTGTGGATTCCAATTGAGCAAGAACAGGTATAAAAGATATTCATCATCTTTCAAAAAAAGAATCAAGAATCATATCGTGGCAAATTTTTTTAGCTAATGTTTTCAAGTCATGCATTTTATAAACAATTCCTCAAAAATTTGAATATTTCTGGAGGCACTAATTTTTGCGTACCTAGATGGGCGCCCTCCCATAGTCAACGTCCACGACCCGCCACTGCTTGCTTTATAAATATACGTAATAGCACAAATAGGATATTGACATGGATTTCTCCAGAAACAAATATCGAAGAACTGTATTATCTACATCATGAGAAAGTACTCTCGGGGTATAACAACCTGAAGTTAATTCATTACATAATTTTTTATATATTTATGAGTTTGTGTTATAATTGTGCCAAATTGTAACTACTTTATGTCAAATGATTTGTTTCGGGGTCTTTTGTGTGGTGGGTATCAATTAATTACAACTTATATACAAAATGAAAAACAAAAAATATTTATATATTTAGTAAAATAGCGGAACACCCAATAAAAAATCTAAACAGGTTTTGTTTCTGACCTTAAAAGTAAAATTGTCTGTTACTAAACAAAGAGTAAACCTTACTCAATCCCAATGGAGTTGGCAATTAGGCAAAAAAGTCCTGTAAACATAAAAAGTGTTCCTGTAAACCCTGCTCTCCCATTACTTTTCTACTGAGACTCTTCCCCTTTTTCCTTCATTAGTGGAAATACGATTACATTCAAATTATCCCTGATGGAAATCCATTACAGTTTTCCAATGAGCTGCGTCGTGGTTTTCTAATATACGGTACGGAAATAAACATTTTAAAATGTGTTTTACAACACTAGACGAAATCATTTAATGTCGGTAGTAGTATAGCCGATAAATCTACAGGAATTATCCCCGGAAATGACAGAATGTACACTTTTACCAGATTTACCATTCCTTTCTTTTACGTCTATCAGTCAAAATTGGTTTAATATCCACGAAATATTTTAGAACGAGGTCATTTTTTACCAATTCACCAAGAGCATTTTTCGTTGCCTTTTTTACCCTCATCATTATTTATTTTATCAACACAACAAACAGAATATTTTAATATATTTTCTGGCATTGGACTTCCATAGGGTACTAAACTGGGTACTTATTGATTAATAACAGTTCTCCTCTTATTGTTTGCAATGTGTATTTTTCCTTAATCTTGTTTTTTTTTTCAGTTATATCGGACAGAATGTGCAGCGTGTCTCCAGCAGACACAGGTTGCTCCATGGAAAGCCCTGCTCCGGATCCCCACGACCCTCACTCTTCGGAGGAAGAGCTAGAAGTGATAAATAGTAACCCCAAGTGCGAGAGGACGACCCCGCGACCCTTGAGGGCGGCGTCTGTCTGTTTGCCGGAAAAAAGGAAATGGTCACAGATTGGGGATAGTCACAGGTGAAAAAAGAATATAAATACCCTTTAAAATTTTTTATAAATATTTATATAATAATATTATTAAACCATATAAAAATTATTTTTTCTAGATTTAGGCCCGAAAACGAAGAAAATATGTCGCACTACAGTAACCTGAGTCCGCCATCTTCCTGTTCGCCATATTTAAAAAGTTACGGAGAAGATGGTCACGTGATAGAACATTCCGGATCTTCTGATGATGAGGTAGATACATAACCTAACTTTATTTGTGTTAAATTTAAAATTGATATGTGACCGGAGTTTTTCCAAATAGGCGCACAAGATATACCTGATGTAGAGTAAGACACATGTATATAAAATCCAGAAGGCTCTGGAGTTGGTATAATTTTTACCAAGGGTTTCTTGGATTTGAAGAAAAATAAATAACCGCTGTTAAAACGAGAAGGCTATGATTTTTACCATGACCTGATTTTCAAACTTTTAGCGAGTAACTTAGTCCAGACCTCTTAATCTTTGCAGGTCCACAACCTTTTAGCTAGTAGGGCAACCCCAGTGAGATTTAGAACCTCACCTCCTTTGGAGGCCGTCAAGCCGGGAAGGAGGACTTTAGTGAATAAGGGAAGGTCGATTAGTCCTCCTCCGAAACTATTACACTACGAAGTCTCGCCAAGGAAACGATCCAAACACGTTCGCCATGCTCACTTACAGAGGCCCTATTTGGATTTTGAGAAGATGCAACAGGTAAGTTAACACGTCTCTTACCCGGCACAAGGCTGGTTTTGAATGGCAAGAAATAAAAAAAAATGTGCGGAAAACAGGACCTATTTTCGGAAAAGGCCCGGTCCTGGGCCCTGAGCGACACCATATAATAGTGGTATACCATAATATAAGACAAAATTATGCTTTATTATACAGGATAATTCACTGCGAGCGTCGGTTAAATCTTTTACAATAACTAAGAGTAGGTAATATTTTTAAATTTACGTTTAGATTTATAATTTTCTTAGCTCAAATATTGGCTTTTTTATTAGTTCCGGTTAGACCGGAACTAGCTGTTTGTTATTATAAATAGGATTTGATTAATTTTATTGCATTATTGGATTTTCCTCAAGATTCTAAAAGTATTTTGTATAACATGTCAAAGGTCTAATAGTTTTTGAGAAATTAGCATTTGAAAAATTATATATTTAGTAGTTTGTATTTTAAATTTTTACTTTTCACTTAAAAAATTAACTTCCGGTTAACCACAAAGTAATATTTTTTAAAAATCGTTGAAACTTTAAGGAAAACATACTGTTAAAATTGTGATGGTCACAGGATTGCGTATCGGGCCTAGGACCTACTATAACTGAAAATAAGCACTGACAAATTTTATATAAAAAAAATTAGAAACTATTGACACAACTTTGCATGGTGTTAGAGCGTTTTCACACGGCACTATATATCGCGCGCGACAAATGGGCGCAATATTGCTTTTACACCAAATTATGTGTTTTCTAATGAGCCATTTTCACACACAAGCGATATTAGAGAACACATAATTTGGTGTAAAGCAATATTGCAACCATATATCGCGCGCGACAATGGTCGCAATATTGCTTTTACACCAAATTATGTGTTTTCTAATGAGCCATTTTCACACACAAGCGATATTAGAGAACACATAATTTGGTGTAAAGCAATATTGCAACCATATATCGCGTGCGACAAATGGTCGCAATATTGCTTTTACACCAAATTATGTGCTTTCTAATGAGCCATTTTCACACACAAGCGATATTAGAGAACACATAATTTGGTGTAAAGCAATATTGCGACCATTTATCGCGCGCGATATATGGTGCCGTGTGAAAACGCTCTAAGGGTATATAACGGCATAGCCCTTTTATATAGAATAAGCGAAAACGCATTGCTTTTAATTAGAACCTTTTGTGAAAGAATATCATGAATTTCTACTGATAATCAGTAGGTATTTTTCAGCGTCTGTATGAAAATGTTAAGAATATTTTTGTATTCGGCTGTAAACAAAATTCCTTACAAATCAAAGTATTTTTGTATTTAATTACGATTATCAAAACGTAGCCTGCTATACTTTATGTTGTTTGTCTTATTAGTCATGCAATTTACGGTGGTCAGTTATTTGGCAATTCGCTGCAATGTGTTTTTCGGAAGCAAGTTAATTTTAAACTGGTGAAAATGGTAAAATTTGAAAACAACTAGTAGATATAGTGCTAATTTACGGTGAGTGTCGTCAAAGTGCGGCTGCTGCTTCGAGATTATGTTTAAGTTAGGCAGGGCCGTATTTGATTCATAGTGTAATAAATGAATGAACGTACCTTATTTTTGAGTTTTTTGAAAAAAGGTATTTGAAAATGTTGTTTATTTTAATGCTTTCTATACACAGCTTAAAAAGAAGTATCAACTTAGGAATGTCGCTTAGTATGTCGCTTACTTTACTGTTTTGTTGGAATTTCCAGAAGTATGTTTTTCTGTAAAGAATATTCAGTGTATGTGTCGTAGAGCTCTTTTTTCAAAAACCGCTTGACAAAGAGCTGAAATTTAGTAGGTTTATAGTGTGACACAAACGCTGACAGAAAGTATAAACATTTCTCTTTGCAAATTAGACATCACACACTCACCGAGACCACAAGTCTTCTGTAAGTCGTATTTTTTTCTTACACTCATCACGTTTTTCAAACACCCCCTTCCCGTTCTTCCGAGAAAGCTTTTCAATGCAAACACTTCACAACCCTTTTATCTCGGTAAAAAGAATTTTTCGACGAACGTGAATTTCGCGAATATTTCGCCGGTGGCCCGAATTTAAAATTTCCCTTATATTGTTTTAATATTTTAAATGGAGACTTCATCCATTGGGAAAAACGATGAAAGGGTTTGTAATGTTGACTAATGAACAAAGCAGGGACGGACTTCAATGTTAGAAAGGAAATATTTTTATTTTATTTGTTAGGTAGGACCGTTTCTAGATATCAGTTTTGATAGGAACAATAGGACTTTTCAACCGGTCTAATAGGTACTGGATAGGCAGCAGAGGTGGATTCAGGAAAGGGCAAGGCGAGTTAGCGACCCCTTTCAAAAGCCCCCGAAGGGCTAAGCCCCCCCAGAAGAGATCAAAGAATTGATTAAAAAATGCAAATAATTATGACAAGTTTTTTCCAATAATAACTTTTTAACAGTTAACTCGTCTTGTATCATAAATATTAATAGTATTTCTATGTTTTTATCTACGAAACAAACTGTTTCTAATATAAAAAAATAACCGCATGATAAATGGTAGCGTTCGAATATTATAATAATCAAAAATCAAAATTGTGGATAAGTCACCATATCTAACTTTTAAGGAAGGTATGAAACAATATTATTTGCAAATATATATGTTTTATTTGGGTTTTTCGGTCACCAGTACTTATTTAAAAGATAATTTCTTTAATTTTGACGTTTCGGTTTATTTATTTAAAACTACCTTCAGAAAGTACCAACATTTTTACAGTTTCAGTCAGCTTTTCAAATAAACTAAAATTTATGTTTTCTAAGATTGCGTATCGTTACTGTGTAAATAATAAGCCTAATGCTTTCTGAAGATGATTTAAAATAAATAAACCGAAACGTCCAAATTTTAAAAATAATTACTGGTTACCGAAAATCCCAAATAAAACAAAACTAATTAACGAACAGAAAAAATAAAAAAACAAAAAAAAAATGCAAATATATTTTTTAAATTGACAGAAAGCACGTCTTTAAAATTTCTGATCAAAAATAGGTAAGTCAAAAATAAATAAAATCTAAAATACGGCCCTGGTTTAACCCCAAAAGCAAAAAAAAAGAGAATCGCGCAGTTTTATTCCGTACGCCCGCTTGTTTTGTATCTTTTTTGTCATTATCCCGTGAAAAGTGCTGAAAAACGCGTTGCGCCTATTTCAAATATTTTTCGAGCACTCGAAAATCGCGATATGACTTCACGGCGAAATGACCTTTTTTCCAAACCGAGGAAGGTGTTTTACAATTCTTTTTTATTATTTTTTAGGTGTTTGTGTGCAAACTGCAATAGAGCAGGTACACGTTAATTTTAAATCTTTAATTTCGACGCGGAATTGCAAAACGTTGGAAATGATCAAAATAAGGGCGTTAAAAAATAACATAAAAGAGAAAGGGGTCTAAATACATAGGGGAAGGGGAGAACGGTGAGATGTAATGCCTTTCCATTCGTTGCAACCTTGGCAAAACTCTAAATTTGTTCCAAAAAAACTTCAAATGGCCTTTTTTCCACAAATTAGTTGGAAATCGGTTTCGGCCGTTTTTACACGGTCATCTTCAAACCCACCAAAAACGGCCGAAACCGGTTTCCAACTAATTTGTGGAAAAAAGGCTTTTTGAAGTTTTTTTGAAACAAATTTAGAGCTTTTCCAAGGTTGCAACAAATGGAAAGGTGGAAAAAATACCTTTTGAAGTTTTTTTGAAACAAATATAGAGCTTTTCCAAGGTTGCAACAAATGGAAAGGTGGAAAAAATACCTTTTGAAGTTTTTTTGAAACAAATTTAGAGCTTTTCCAAGGTTGCAACAAATGGAAAGGTGGAAAAAATACCTTTTGAAGTTTTTTTGAAACAAATTTAGAGCTTTTCCAAGGTTGTAACAAATGGAAAGGTGGAAAAAATACCTTTTGAAGTTTTCTTGAAATAAAGCTCCATCCATATGGGTTTTTCAATTGAACAAATCTTCTTCTGTATTCTTGTTTTCGGTTAATAAACCGATGCGAGTTAGCGCTGCCTAGCGGGACTCCTGTAATTGTGACGAATGTCTTTACAGGAGATTTCCTCTTAACATTTTTACTTATTTCTATAAGTTTGTTAGAGGTGCTGGTATGCTCAAGAGTGTCTAATAACGATACAGATGGCGCTTCGTGCCACATCTTACTGGTGTGTCCCACCACTGTGCTGCCATAAGCAGCTTTGAGTTCTCTTTGTTTTGTCGGATCCTAGCTCTACTGATGAGTCATGATATGACGAAACGCGTCTAGGGATGGATCTGACGAAATAAAGAGAAATTCTTCTTCTGAAATCTAAATTTGTTCTAATTTAAGCAAAACCATACCCCACATGATCATTCAGACTTGAGAAGGAAATGAGAGTAATACTGATCGTGTATTGATTTTTTTATATGGAACCTGTCATTTATGGGCCCTAAAATCATGATTTAAAAAAAAAGGGGTAAACCACCCTTTAAAGGCGCGTCAAATGGTACGAAATGCTATTGTCATACACCATTGTCTTGACTATTTTTTAAATGTGGAAGTCATTTTACATGCAATGAGTATTTTTTAAAATTTTGCTGCCAAATACTTGAGCAAATACCTAATAAAATTTTTATAAATATTTTGTTACGAAACTGGTTTAATAAAGTGTAAGGAAATTCCAACAAAATAACACGTCGGATATTTTTTACCATTATAGTATAGGAAAAATAATGTTCAACATAAAAAAAATTATTAATATTTATTTATTTGAGTTAAAGTACACAAAATGGTACTTATATGCTGGTAGTATTAAAAATCTCGTTTATGACGTTAAATTCCTTAATATAAAGATGTGCCGAGAAAGTTTATTTATAAGAAGTGTTAAGCAATTACCAATTACTATTATCTAAAATCAAATTATTTTATTTTTTGTTTTCAGTTAAAAGCCAGATCTGTAACAGCGTGGCGTCCTGGAGGCGAGCACACGGGAGAAATATCAGTATTCTGCTGGTGAAACGAGCTTAGGGGGATAAAGGGGCTACAGCCAGCACAGCCCCTGGATCCCACGCTAGTCCCGCGGCCTCTCAGCCTTCCATCACAATGGCCGAACGAAGCCGACCGCTCAATTCCGCCCGAACACGACCCGAGCGTACCCGAACTACAAACTTGCAGTAGTCGGAGTTGCACGATCACTTCCGAGGAGCAAACGGATCAAGTCCGGAAAGGTATGACGTTAACCGAAGACCTTGCGGTACCGTCCGAACGTTTTCCAATTTTTAGCGAACGGTCCGATGATAACTTTCCGTTATTTGTCGTACGAAGCTTAACACTGCCCGAAATTCATACGGAAAATGTCGATTGCGAGTCGACGATGGACGAGCAGTCCCGATTATCGTTGGAAATGAACGAATAGCAAACGAAATTAGTCTGCGATCGTGATGGAACACAGGAGAACACTATGTGTCTTTCAAATACATATATATTTTTATCTTTTGTTTTTGTGATATAGGTACATTTAAACCTTAAAATGGTGTGCGTAGTATTTTTCTAGATGCTTTTATTAATAACTCTGTATTTATGCCACAGGGGCGTACTGAGGGAAAACGGTTAATTAATGGGTACATTTTTTTTTAATTTAAAAGTATTTCTGGCACAAAAATGTGCTTTCTTGGTACTAACTATACGGTAGTAAAAATAATACAGATATATTATGTCAATTATATTGATTTTTTCGAGGCTCAAGTCCATATCAATTTTTAACCGAAACACCATGTATGGAAGAAAATCCATAAAAATAGTACGGTACGCCTATCCTGTGTATATTAAAGTACAAAAATTATTAAAAAATAATATGCTTGAAAATAAAAATTGTATAAATTTTTCTACAGGGTGTTTTAGAGACGTTGGGAATCTACATAGTATTAAAATTGTATTTTTGGAATTCTTTTTAATAAACTTCCGTTTATTTTTAAAAGAAATTACTTTTTGATTCAAGTTTGGTATAGTAAACGGTTCGTAAAAAATTGTTAATTCTTTTTAATTCGGTATTTGTTTACGAGCTGTTTATAGTGACAAAACTAAAGTTTTTAAATTAAAAACTAGTTTTATGTTTTAAAGGAGGGGAAGTAAGGCTATTCAATACCCTGTAGAAATAAATAAAAATAAAATTATTGTAAAAATGTGTAACACAAATACGTGTTTTAGAACTGAAGTTTTAGTATGTAGATTTTTAAACAAAACAAAGATGACCAGGAATGTTTTTTATAAATAAAAATTATATTGGTATTGGAATCATAAATAACGTAGAAAAATGTGCTGTTAAAAAATAACATTAGGCTAAAATTCATCGTTTATAATTTCTTTTTCTAATTTCGTTTCATTTCAAATCTATTACGATATCGATTTTAGTATCGTAATAAGCTTATGATGAAACTGTTTTTTTTTATTGTTTAAATGTTGGTAATATTATTAATCAAATGTTTTATTCTGTTGACATCTGGCATGGCCTGTTTTTCATAAGATGCAATGATAGGTCAATGTATAGTCATCATCCACACAGTAACTTAACAGGGCGAAAAGGCAAGGAAATACAAAAAATCAGGTGTAAAATTTAAAGTCAAAGCGGGCCTAATTTATTTTTGCCTATACAGGGTGTTACAAATTCGGGAATACCAGCATTGGAATCTCGGAAAGCATAGGAGTTAGAGAAACGGTTAAATGGGGGCAAAGTTGTGTAATTCGGTGCTAATTATAATGCTGCTTTGAAAGTTTTCAAATTCCGAATACTTCTGATTTTATTCCAAAAAACCGAAATTTTGCAAAATCGTTTTTATTTTTTCCTGAGCTCATTTGACAAGCTATTTAAAAATTAATGACACTTTGTCATTGCCACTTTTTCTCCTCTGCAAAATGACGGTACTAAACCAAAGATCAACCGTTTCGTCTCCGAGCGGCCTCTATGCGTTCTTCGAGTGCGTCCATGGTATCTACGTCATTTTTATAAATAACATATTTTAAAGCCCCTCATAAAAAAAAATCCAGCGGTGAAATATCTTGCCAGGACCGGACTGACAAGAAGTGTAGAAAATATGAATTAAAGTTGGTGATGGCCGCTCGGAGACGGAACAGCTGATCTTTAGTTTAGTAACGTCATTTTGTAGAGGAGAAAAAGTGGCAATGACAAAGTGTTATTTATTTTTAAATAGCTAGTCAAATGAGCTCAGGAAAAAATTAAAACGATTTTGCAAAATTTCGTTTTTTTTCAAATAAAATCGGAAGTATTCGGAATTTGAAAACTTTTAAAGCGGCATTATAATCAGCACCGAATTGCACAACTTTGCCCCCATTTAACCGTTTCTCTAACTCTTATGGTTTCCGAGATTCCAATGCTGGTATGTCGAATTTGTAACACCATGTATATGTAGTTTGCTGGACATTTAATAAAAATGCTATTTTTAGCCTTATTTATAAACTTATTATTGTCATCTAAATCTAAACGAAGATCATTTTTGGGCTTGTGACTCAGATGTTCTTTTTAAAAAGCTTTGCATAATTTCCTATATCCATTTTTTGGTAAATATTATTACAAGCTTCGACGACTATTTGGTTTTGCTTTCCTCTTCGAAATACAAAAAACATTTTTAGTAAATTTACATTAGCTTGTAAACGTATCTTTTTCAAATACCTTCCGGGCTTTCTTTAATAAAAGATGATTTAATGTATTAGTTAAACAATCATTCATCTTGGTCCATATTTTTTTAAGAATATTACAGAAAATTAAACCATACATTTCTCGACAATGGCGAACACGGATAACAAAATTTATTTATTATCAAGGCTACTACGATAAATGATTTAATAGTATTACCAACTTAAAATTTTGTTATAAAAATTTAAAAGACGTATTTTATTTTTAAATATGTATTTTTATTCAAAAAATGCAAATAAATACGAACAAATATTATAAAGTACGTTTTATAAAGCGATTAGACCAGGGTTGCGACGATTTAAATCAACTGATTTATCAATTTATTGGTGATTTAAATCAAATTATAAATTGCTGTAAAAACAAGTCGCCGAAGCAAATAACTCATCAGGAAATTTTAAAAAAAGGAAGATAGTTTATTTAAAACGAAGTGCTTAGATACATTATGTAAGTGTAAAAACCTAATTAATCATCAGTCCAGCGTAAAAAATATTCATAAATTACGCTGCCGAAAATTTTCATGTCAATACAAGTTATTTTTTATGTCGCCCAGGAGATTTTCTAACTGTAAATCTAGACAACAAATATTTTTGGGCGAATAGAGACAAAATAATGAAAATAAGTGATTTTAAAGTTCATTATTGCCATATTTAGGGAAAAAATCAGTATAAATTAATAAAAATCAAAAAAATCACTATTTAATTGAAAAAATCAGAATTATAGAATTTTTCAAAAAAATCGTGATTTATTGCAACCCTGGATTAGAGCACTTGTCTCGTTAGAAACTCGCCGCAAGCATGGACGCGTGCTACAAAATGATGCTTTATACAACGTAAACTTTAATATACTATTTTAAAAATGTTTTGTTGCCAAATTAAATTATTTTTCTGCTTGGTGTTGTAATAGTCTAAACAAAAAAAATCAAAATGCTCCGAGCCTTTGTAAGTATTAATAATAAGAGTTGATACGCGGAATATGCAGTACAGCATATATGGTTACAAAATACCTTTTGATATTTTTTAACAGTAGATCCCCAATAGATCATGTACAAAATTCACATCACCATAGAATAGGGTGCTAAAAACTTAAGTATGAGTTTGTCTTAATGCAAAAACTCGATAAGGTCCAAAATATTAAAACCTGTAGAAATTGACGCTGATCACGTCAATTCTTAATATAGATTCGAGAGTATTCGGATCGGATATACCCGATCACATCATCGAGTTTTTGTGGAATTGAGGAAACTTGTAAATTCAACATTCAAAGTAAACATTCACAAACCAAAAATAAAGTGCATAGCTGTGAAGAATAAAAGTTGGTTATTAATTATTACAATTAAAAAAAAACGTTAACTTAATAGACATTTTTAGTAAGTAAAAATTATTGTTTTTTACATAACTTTTCGTCAAAAAAACTGGATGTTTTTGCAAAATTTACTCAGTCATGCATTTTATCTTCTGAATAATTTTTAAAGACAAACTGATGTAAATATTAGACACGTTGCGGTATTTTAAACGTTTTTTGTGATTTTTAATGTCACTTTGATGATACGATACGACATATTAGGAAGATTTTTGGAAAGACTGGAATATTTTGTTGATAAGTGAGAGATAAGTATGTAACGTACCCATTCACATTCTAAATTCTTAATAAGCAGCTTCCTTATGTAATATTGCTTAGACCGTGAATTACTTGGATGATTGTTTCCACCCAAACGAAAAAATCTTCTTGGAAACTTCGACTTTTTTTTTTGTTAGAACGACAGGGCTAACAATGGTGACATTTTGCAAACCAACAAAATCCCTCTAAACGTGATTTTCTCGGAATCCACACAAACAATTTTGTAAGAACCTGTTTCATGTTCAGCGACAATTATATTTATTTCCGGCAAATCGAGAATCCTGTTTTAGGTATCGGCCAGTGCGAAGATTTTAGCGCCTGAAAAATCAATTAGCAGGATTTTATTGGCTTGCAAAATGTCACTTATTACGTCCCTTTTACGGCTGCTGATAATATATTGGTTCAAATTGAAAAATACGTCTCTCACTTATACCGGTCTTGACTTCTTGTATAGGATTTCTGTAGAATTAGTTCTGAACTCAAGGGATAAAGCTATGATCTCGATATTGAAGTAACATAATATTACGTGTAAGTTCATTTGTTGAGACCTGAATTTTCTAGACGACATTGTGGTATCCACAGGCAAAACCAAGGAATATTTTTTGGATTTTAAAAAACAGAACCACACGTGCTATCAGAAAGTGTTGTTTATCTTTGAATCAATATTGGGCACATTACACGACGATCAGTAGGTAATACTGACAGTCTTGATACAGGAATGACAGTAATACTGACTGTGTAGGGGTTCAATTGGGAAATCAAGTATTACTGACGTGATGATAATCCTTAAATCACCAAAGTTCTTTACTAAATAAATTACAATATTAATGCCATTATTTTGTTAGAATTGACAGTAATATTGATCGTGTATGCGTGAGAGTCCCTTTAAATTATAATAAAAATTTATGACAATTTTTTTTATGAGTGCCATTTTCGATTGTCAGATTTGATTAAAAAAAACGTATCTACTTTAGATAAAAGACTTTGGTCATCTTGCAAAGAGACAAACGATACATTTTCTTAGTTCGCTAAAATAAACAACATTTTTTTGCTCTAGCAATGTGGTAAAACAAGAAAAAATTAAGAGTATATTGCATTTCACTATTTAAAAAAAATATCGATGAACAAAATTTAACGCTGGTGCATCGAAAACGAAACAGAGACAGACTGGCAGCTCAGTTCTTTTTTTTTTGAAAAACGCTCATTCTGTTTACGAGGGGGACACCACCGGCGGGGGTGGCACCACCCCTAAAATCTTAAATGGAAAGGGGGGGTCAAATGATACCTTATTTTAAAGGTCTTTCAATTCCTTTTATAACTGAACTGAAGTACATGAATTTTACATCATTATAAAGGGAATTGAAATACCTACCTTTAAAATAAGGTATCACTCGACCAGCCTTTTCATTTAAGATTTTAGGGGTGATGCCACCCCCGCCCAGGAGACTGCATGTGTTAACGTGATTTTTTGCCAATTTTGTGGCCCCCTCGAAAATAAAAATTGACGGGTCTAAGCGTTTTTTCCAAAAAAGAACTGAGCTGCTAGTAAATGTCTCTGTTTCGTTTTCGATGCGCCACCCTGTATATGATTCATTTATTTACACCTGACCTGCAACTGTGGATATTTTACCCAATTGTACTGAAAAATAATAATTGCTAATAAGGAGTGAAAAAATGCAAAGGTGAGCGTAAGGAATGAGGACTATAAAAGTAAGCGTAAGGATTTAAATAGCTTATTGAACAATGTAGAAATATTATTATAAAAAAAAACAACTTTTTTGTTTACAGATGTGACGGAGGCGCAGTTCGATTGAATAAAGGACAACACATCATACTCCGTGACTAGAGTAAGAGCCACAAATACAACATTGTTGTTTACATATCTGTCTTCTGTATAAAAACAACAACAATAAATGCCACCTTGTGAATAAGAAGCGCCGATATATTAATACCATGATAAAAAAAAGATCCAGAAATGTATAGTAGATCATAGACTACCATTCAGACTAACAGTTTTGATAAAGAAATAACAGTAATAATGATCGTGTAAGGGTAAGGACAAATTTCAAGGATTAATCGCCAAACTGATGTCAATTTTCATTAGAAAAAAATGACTGATCGTCTAGGGTCTGCTTTAGATAAGAGCAAGGCACAGCCGTAGAGAAGCTTCGGCTACTAGCGACTGAAATACTGTTGATTGGTTAAGTTTGCATTTTTTAACTGATTAAGCCAATGAAACACGGAAAACGGGCTTAGAAGGCCAATAGAATATTTATTAGAACAAATTAGATGGGACTTTCTTGTAGTCCACGTCGACTGCTATTATTTACAGATACGTATTTTTTAAATTCATACTGGAACATTTTACATTTTAAAGGGTTAGTTTTATCGTTTTGATAAAAGTGGTAATTTGTTCATTTCTGCAGGAGAGGAAGAAATGTAGAACTAATCTGTGTAATATTAACTGGTGGTATTGTCGCTTAATTTTTTTTAACGAAAGACGGAAATGTAAACAAGAATGTGGCTATAATTTGATCTACTCTACAGTTTTTGAGATGTCAACTTGTAGAATTTACTTGTCCTTTATTTCGATGCGCCACCGATAATTTTTTTGTACATATAAATATAGATTTTTCAATATGGTAGAACAATTTGAATCGAATAGATTTTGGGTTAAAACGGCTCTAAGTACAAAATTTACTAAATGAAAAGGGTGCAGAAAAGTAAAGAAGAAAGATAATTTTCTGATGACATAAATTTACAAAATGACAGAACTTTTTGTAAAAAATAATATAAAATCACTTTTTAGTAATAATTACTTATCTCTATTACCTTAAGTTCAAAGGTATTCTCCCATTTTTATACACTTACGAGTTTAAGGTGATGTATAAAAAATGTCAGCCCCGTCAGAAAAACATCCAGTCTTAGATACACACACTGGACCAAAAAACCTAGTTTTCATTTTTCTATAGTTTTTTTTATATTAGTAATTGTACGATTATATTTATCTTTTTTCTTAGATTAAAGTTATTCGTGAGGTAAATTAAGACATACAGTTTGATATTTCTTCTTATAATATTTATATTTTTAGGCATTTTCAAAAAAAAGGTCTATAAGTTGGCTTCACACCATTAATTTTTTATTTTTATTTTTGACTGTATATTATATTTTTTTAGTGGTCTTTATCTCTTGTATGTCTTTTAGACAAATGCCAACTTTAAAAAAAATATATTTGGTAAATACCTAATTCCTTATTTATTAAAAAGCTAAAATATGAAATTATGTTATTATACTACAAATGTTTCCAAAAATCTGCTGAATGCAGAAAATGTTCGTATAAATCAAATAATTATTGACGGTCAATCGTAATCGCCTCATCACTAGTTTTGACAGGAAATTGTGATTGTCACTGTCATATTTTAGAGTTATCAAGCCTGTTTACTGTCATTGTTAGTATCAAAATATTAGCTCCTGTAAAGAATTTATGGCGAATTCGCCATTTCGTCCTAAGAGACGAATATTAGACTGCTTTTTAGGTAAAACAAAAAAGTAACGAAATGCTCAACAAAAAAATAAGTTGCGAATGCGTAACAAACTGACAAATCGATAAAGTTTTAACGTAGCAAGCAAAAAATTCTTAAATCTGTAGTCGATTTTTTACCATTGCTGTTCAATCTAATGCAGATCCTTCATGATCATTCAAACTGAAAATCTTGATAAGGGCATGACAGTGTAGGGCAACTTTCAAGGATTGATGTCTGGACCGATGTAAATTTTCATTAGAAACAAGACTAATGCGAGAATGATGAAGGATTGATATCATTCAGGACTATCAGTCCATTTGGTGTACGGATGTTTTTCTGACTATAAAGTAACAAAAAATATAATAAATATATTTGCTATCTACAATGCCCCCTACAAAAAAAACCTACAACTTTTTCAATGGGAAATACTGTTTTCTTTTCAATTAAGTTTCAGTGATATATATTTGTTAAGTATTTTTAGCACCTTGAGTGCGCTTTAAAAAAAATATTTTACCATTTGTGATATAAACAAGTAGTCATATAGAAATCAGTGATACAAACATATACCGGGTGGCTCTTTTAAATTTTTGTTTATGATAGAATGTTAAATTTGGAAAGGTCACCATACTGAAAATATTGTGAAATCTTATTGACACTAGCCTGTGACTAACATGATGGATATATCTCTTCCTGTTTTTTTTTCCTGGAAAGGCCAAGAGGACTTTGGGTTTAATCTGAAGGAATCCATATTTCCTACAAAAGTTTTTTATTTCAATAATAATATTGACAGGAACTGATATATCGAACCTAAAAAAATACCGAGAACTTTAAAAAATGTCACTTTTCACAGTTCTCTGTATTTTTTAAAACCTATGCTGAAAAAAATATTTCTATATGCCTAACGTGGTCGCACATTTAATATAGTAAGTTGCAATGATATAAATATTATATTAATTTTAACATTTAATTTTTACAATCACTTCGACTCAATAAAACTATTTTATAATCTTACAAAGGTCTTTTTTTAAACCTTGTATTTGACCAAATCGACCTAGGTGCCCATTCCTACTCTTTACATGTCAAATTTGGCAGTTTTTTGAGGAGTTCCATTAGATTTTCAAAAATTCCTGTTAAAATGATCAAAAATGTCTTACACAGGCATTAATAGACAAATCTATTACCCGTTCAGTGACGCCGTAAGTTTTAAAATAAGTCATAAGTCAGCAAATCTAACTTAAAACAAATCCTTATTTAAAAAAATCTTTTTAGGAATATCTAAATTACTACCAAACAAAATATATCGAATATGGACCTCGAAATTATGCAGATGTAGAGTCTTCAAACCGCCATGGCAACCGTCCACTCGTATCTTTGCCTACAATACATTTTATTAACGAAAAAGAATCGCCCCCTATCAGAAAAACCCATAAAACCATGTTTAATAACTTCGTCAACCAAAGGCAAGAGTTAAGAGATGATACTCCCATAAACGAATTGGAAAGTACAAAGAGCGGTTTAACAATTCAATCGAATGGTAGCTCCCCTAGAACCCCCAGAAATATTTCAAATAGTAGTGCCTCGAATTTCGGTTTAGATTCAATGGAAGAAAATATTATTTGGGATGGGGTGGTGTTTTATAAGAAGAAGACTGAAAGCGATACCGCATCATTAAAATCATTATTATAACATGTTATCTGAGGAACTCCAAGAAAAAAAGTTGATTGTTTTATGCGTTAAAAAGTAACACTTGTCTAAAAAAATAAAAACAAATCGTCATATCTGGAAAAATGTGTTGTTTTTCGGTGAACGAAGTACCAATAATAATAAAATTGGAAATGGAATATATCATTTTGTTTTGACATTTATCTTGGCGTCTGTCATAGAAAGTGGTAACCTGACAAAATACCTGTCATTTGACATGTCATTTTTCTATATATTTTGGCATTGACAAAAAATTATTTAGGTTTTTGATGGTAAAAATTTTTAATAAACATTTAATTCTATAGAATGTCTCATGAAAGAGGTAGGCCCAGATATTACCAAGAGGATCATGTAAGTTTTTTGTTTTGTATAAAATGTTCTTCCCTAACAAAAATAAGTCTTAAACGAAATAATGGTAAACATTTATTATACGCTCACCATGCCAAAATGTACCGAAATACGGTACTCATTATAGGATAGAGTGAAAATACCTTGGGAAAGTTGGGAAGTGAGTACTTTGAATCACCTGGGGCACCCTAAATCTGGAATAGCGATCTTTTGCACATTTCTTAACTGAGCTTCTTTTAGCAGTTATTCTATTTTGAATATCAAGGAAAAAAAAATTGCCAAGTTTAATTTCACTCCATCTCTATAATCCTCATCGAAGCGCGAAAGAAATAACAACGTACCGTCTAT